>VYXF01012145.1:44188-57424 GCA_013397295.1 Polioptila caerulea | reverse complement strand
AATGTTTTAAATTTTTATCCAATTAAAATTAAGCATAAGAAGAAAGAAAAAAAAATACCTGCAAGCACAGACAGAATTAACAAACAAAAAGCAGCAGAATTAATGTATAGAAAAAGTACCAATCAAACAAGCACAGCTGATGAAATAACCCAGTGAACGACAACATTCTAAATTCTTTCATGTAATAAGCTTAACCTTTAAAGTCTCTAGATGGACATTACTACATAGCTGCTTACAAGGGAAGAACAGACAGAGACAGCACAAACATTTTCTCCTTTAGTTTTTGGTTTCATTTGAGAGCACCAAAACATGATGAACCATAAAACCCCCCCAAAATAAATACAAAAAACTCTGGCAAGTCTCAATCTTGTGCAGATAGAGGAAGAGATCACTAAAAACATAGCTGAGCCAAGAATATTGAAATGACATCTGAACACAACTAAACTATGCAGTTTTCAAGCTGTCCAGATTTCTGAAGGAATATCTGTAAGAAGAAAAATTGGCTGCAGATCCTGGGAACATATGGAATGCATAGAGGCCACCTACAGCAAACTGAGACTTCCATAGAAAAACAGGTAAGCTATTGGATTGATAGCCCACTCCCAAAAAATCTGGAACACTGAAGAGACATGGGGAAAGCAAGGAAATTTATGTGTACTGTACATGTATTGGATGTGACATGCCAATTCTACTGAAGCACAACTGAGAAAAAGACTGTCTACTGAAAAAGCAAACTGAAGAGGGCTAAAAAAACAGTTTCGAGAAAACAGAATGTGATAAAAATAGAAGATAAATAAAAGAGATGACTGAAGTGCATGAGTAAAATAAGGAATTCACAATGTTGCACACCTATAGGGCCACTCCAAAACAAACTGCTGGAAAGGTTGCATCCATTATGACAGGGCTTAATGGATTAATTTTCATGACCAAAAAAAACCCCAACTTTTTATCAGAAGTTTTATTACAGGTAACTGTCACTAAAACTCAGCAGATTTAAGTGAGGAGCAAGAATTCATGGCTTCAACCACATCATCCTCCAGTCAGCTGCATGTCTCCTACAGGGACACTGACGTCAATTGCTCTTTTCTAACAATTCATCAGATTTTGGGAAACACATGAAAATTTTATTGGACAACTCCAACAAGTTCCAAAATCATTGGCAGGAAAAGGAAAAATGGTGTTGCAGTCAACCTCTCATTAGGGGTAGGAATGAGCCAAGACACAGACATTTAACAACATGAAAAGGGCCCTGGTTTATCCTTCCTTACAGCTGAGCCATCCTGACTCTGATTACAGCCAGCTCCTACTGCAGGGTCCCACTGCAGACTCTGACTGCTGGGTATCTCCTGCTGGGCTGTACCTGCAAATCTCAGTTTGCAGACTCTGAACACAGACCTGAGCTAGCTTGACTGTGACTGCAGGCTCCAGCTCCATCAGACACAGACTGACCTCATAGCATAGATCTTTTGCCAGCAGTAACTCTCTTCCCTGTTTCATTCTTCTTCGTGGCTCTCTGGACCTTTCCTCCTCCCTCAGGCCTCCTCTACCTCCTCAAGGCTCTCTTTTCCAGATCCTCCCCATCCAAAGGCTCCCTTGCCCAGCCAACCCAGCCCTTTTATCACACCTATCTTAATTAGCCACAGCTGCAACCCATTAATAGCAAAAGTGTTCCTCTTCTTTGGTAATTAGTACAGCTGTGACTTAGCAGGGGCAAGGTCACCTGAAATCCCTTCTTTCACACCACTAAATGGGACTACTCTGCTGCAGCCCAATTTCACCTGGGACTAGCTCAAAAGAAAAGCAGTTTAAATGGTCTGCTGCCTTTTTAAAGATCAGTCCCTTGAACACCTGAATCCTCTTCTCTTCCAGCACCAGGAACACCATTAACTGTAAAAAGATCTGCCAAAAGGTAATTAAGTTCTGGCAAGTTGTTCCAGGCTATGATAAACCTTACAAAAGTAGAGATTCAAAGACAAAATTCTAACTTTAGCAGTAGCATATTTTAAATGGATGTGAACAGGGGACAACAACCACTGGACAAGACAGAGCCACCACATTGTTTGCTGCAACTTCTGTTTCTTTTCTGTTATTAATTAGTAGATAAGTTGAGCTTTGGTGCATTCAAAAGTCAATATATTCCTCATTTTTAAAGAGAGGTGAGAACCAAGAAAAAAGCTTTTCTGGTTTTGTTCTTTTGTTTGTTTGTCTGTTTTTTCTGCTAGAGCTCAGCAGAAAGACAAAACAAACCTTCCTAATACACACACGTAGGAGCCTGAATTTGTGACAAAGCTGAATACACTGGATATAGTAACAACAAGATTTCTGCTTTTCTGCACTACAGTGCTGTTCATCCTCATTTATTAAAGTGGGGTGCCTTGAAGAGCATAGAAGCACATGAGTGAGGGCCAGAGAGTCTGTGTCCTTGTGGATAAACCTGTTCAGGCTGGGTCAGCAATGAACCACGCTGCAAGCACTGAGAAAACCAGTGCATGATGAGCCAATGCCTGGGTTTTACAGCTACTTGGAAAAGCAACCAAATTACATCTTATTCTGTTGCTCCACAGTCAGACTGAACATGCCTAAATTAACTTATTCCTCCCACTTCCCAGTTCTTGGTCATTCTTGATCCAGTTGCCAATGCCCTACCAAAAATACCTGAGCTGGTACCCAAAGAAAAGTTGCACTAGACAGGAAAAGGGTGGCAACACAGGGAGAAATGCTTCAACCACTGTCCCAGGAGCATCATTTCACTCTAGATGATTTCCAGAACTACAGGGTGAACATCTTGACACCCTGAGAAGTCAAATAGAAATGAGGAGGAATCCTGCATCCATATAAAATACAATTAATAACCATATAATTGCTGCCCTTCACAAGGCAATTTTTCACATTTCAGCTCTCACACTAGGCAGTACTTTGCCATGTATACCAGTTTTCCTAATGGCCACATGCCAGGGCAGACTCAAATAATTGGCACATTTCCAGATAAGTGACAAGATAGGAGTGAGCAGAAAACGCTCTCCCCACTCTTTACCTTTCCACAGTGTCAGAGGCTCAGAGTAGAGTTAATAAGTTGCTTTCTCCAGACAAGCTACAAATGTATTTGAGCTGCAACATCTCTTTGAAGATCTTACCTTGTAAAATGTTCTCAGGTATATTGTGAAACAGAAATTTCAGAAATCTGTCAAGACATGTCAAGATTTCACCAAGTTTGTCAGCTAAGAAGAAATACACTTGATTCCACCTTAGACAAACACTGCCTGGGACTTATATTTGTGTCACGTTTTCCAAAAAGCAGCTGAAATAATACACAATTGAATACTGCTGTCTGGGGGGAAGTATTTAGACCATAAACAAACAGGATCAAATTACCCAGAAGTACACATGCCTTGCAGCAAGCACAAGAAACACCACAGCAAACAACATACATCAATATTCTTCAAAAGCATCTGGCAAAATTCACCATCATGAATTCAAAATATTCAAGCAATTATTTCCAGCCAACCACTTATTTCTTTCAGAATTGAGATCCTTAGCATTTTATTATGTTCTTTACTGTCAAGGTGTATTTCTTCAGTAGTTTGACTTTTTTTTTTTTTTTTCCTCTGCCATTTGGCTAAGCAACTAAGTACCTGAGTCAGTAACTTCCACACGACCTAGCAAATGAAATTGATTTGGATTAAATAGCAACAGATTATTTCAGTAGTTAAGTAGTCACGGGTATGCCAGAAACATAACAAATCTCAGATATATTCCACTAATCCTATCAAGTATGCTTTTACTTATCTTTCACTAAACATCTATTTTATGGTCCGTTTCTTCACACCTTCTAATCACAGCTCAGGAACAATGTGAAGAGACCTGAAATCCCAAACTGAAAAGCACATAGAGTCACAACAAAGATAATTTCCTGAGTAAGAGGTACATAAAGACTGCTGTGGAATCAGGAGTATTTACAACTATAAGCATATTTACTGCTTTCCATCCTTTACAGGACTGATTTGTTACAGTTGAAAGCTTTCCCTTCAGGGCCTTTTAGAGAAGCACATATATCCCACAGATATGCCATAACCCATAAAGTAGTCTCAGTAAGGCACAGCACAACTATTCTCCTGGGGATTTTTGAGAGTACAAGGGCAAGAGGAGGAAAGGGACAAGGGAAAAGGAAGGAAAAGGTGTGCATGCAGGAGAGGGAAACTATAGCTCTAGTTTAGAGCTGAAAGGATTTAAACTCATCTAAACCAGAAGTCTTTTCCATTCCCAACCTTTGCTTGCTCAGATTTTGTTTATTTTTCTGACTCATTACTCAAAAATTTCCTAGATCCTAATCAAGTCTAACAATGCTTCAGCGGAAACACAACTCCAAAATGGGAAGGGGGAGAAAGTCTTATTTAGGAATACTTCATAGGCCATTAAATTATAAAAACTCAGGATATCCTCCAGGAATGGTAAGAAAAATGCTACATAATAAAGTACAATATCTTTAAGTCATCAAAACGTGACTTGGCTCTGAATTCTGGATGTCAAGAGCTTAGATGATGACTGCTCATTCTTATATTGCACTTCTGTTTGAGGTAACCCAGACTCTTCCAGGAGTGGAGTTTGACATGAATTTAAGATTTAA
Organism: Polioptila caerulea; assembly: GCA_013397295.1. Taxonomy (NCBI): domain Eukaryota; kingdom Metazoa; phylum Chordata; class Aves; order Passeriformes; family Certhiidae; genus Polioptila; species Polioptila caerulea. The sequence continues at coordinate 52,800 of VYXF01012145.1, read as the reverse complement.
GCCAAAAGTATCACAGATGAAGAAATTCTGAAACGTATCAGTGGATCAGTGGCCAGCAAAGATATCTGGACACACAAAGTACATGAATCACTCAGAGTCTCCCCCAAAAGCCTCTGTTGCCAGAGAAAGCCTTCAGAAGAAGCAGCTTTCTACTCCATTTTAAATGATCAGCTTGGCCAACACCAGGCTACACATGATGCACTTCAACAAAAGCCTCATCTATAAGCACTTGGAAATTATTCCCTTTACCCACACATCATCATAGAGATGATATATTAGCTCTACATCTTTTACTTATCTGTCTTTGAATAAAATCAACACAAGCAAATGATGTTGGATCTATTTTTATAGTGACTACATTTCTTTCTGTCTTTGGAGATTTAAAAGTAAAGACTATGTCATTGCTTCATTTATGAAATTTGAAAATTTAAAAGACAAAACACACTAAGATGAGAATAAAATTCAGATAAAGAAAGATATTTTGTAAATGCATTCTAGTTCAATGAAATAACATTCGCTCTTGGGATATCCTTTATCCTATTACACTTAACCTTGGGAAAAACAAGGCAAAGTTAGATTGCAAACTGTTCAGTAAAGCATGTCATTTTTTTCTGAGTCTGAGGCTGGGTTTAGAATTCACAGTGCAAATTGTACATTTTGAAAATAGAGAAGACTGAAAGCTGTCAGTTATACTAGAAACAAGTTAAGTATGTGTATTAGCATGTACATGCTAGGCTTGCCATCTAATACTAAACGCCCATGTAAAATAATCTTATTTCTTAATTATCTAAGTAGATAGCTACATGAAGCAGGGTGCCATGACATCATATTATTGCTAAGTAGTCACACCCTCTCCTTCTCCTCCTCAGAAAACCCAACAACAGAAGTGAAAATCTAAGCAGAGTGACAATTTTACATCTACTGCTGTGGATAATGACAAGCATTTCCATTTTTGTGCAAGACTGGAGAAATAAACATTACAGAGAACACCGGGCATTAAAGCAGTTCCTCAAAAGTATGGCACACTCTCCTTGCCTACTGTGACACAAATCCTCCTTCCTTGCAGCAGCACTGTCACTTGTGCAGTTAAATCATTTCTGCATTGCCAATCAGTACCAAAGGCAAGCAAACACCTGCTTGTTTCTAAGAGAAATAATCAACAGTGCTGTCAAATGCACTTCATTTTCCTGACAGACCACTGCAACACCCACGAAGGCTCTGCTCACTCTGAGCTTTCCACACTGGCAGACTTGCAGTGGCCATAGCCACCAGCTGTCTCATGCCATCCCAGTCAAAACCAGTATAAAAAAGAGCCACGTAGCTGTGCTGACAGCTGGGGGTATAACCCATGCAAGCACATCATTCAGTGCAGCATGGCTGAAATGCCAGCTAATGATTTGGATTCAGCAATTACTGAGAAGATTTTTCAGAGAAAATTACTAATACAAAACCAGTCTAGCAGCTTAATAGCTACATTCAATATCCTCAGCCATAAAACACGGGGGCTGGAACCACGACCACTGGGAGATGTTCTTAATTTATAAATAGCTCCTATGCTCTTCTAGATTATCACATTTGCTGTTAATGACAGAGTGCTGTGACAAACACCCAGGTTGCCAGTCAGTGTGGCCAGGTTAAAGCACAGCTTGCAGATTCTGCTGTCTTCCAGGGCAGAAGCCCTGAGAGAACTTTGGCTGGGAACTAAAGTTCCCAAGTGCCCTCTCCAAGACTGGCTGGTTTCTTAGGGACAATGTCAAACTCGTGAGGACTAAACCCAAAACAGAGCTCCCCTCACAGAATGGGATGGGATGGAAGATGGAGACCCATTTTTACAAGCTGGAATGCTTCTAGGTCAGTTCTTTTAGTCTCCAAAGAAAGCTAATATGCTTTTAAAAGAATAAAAAGTAGAATTAGCAATGGAGAGCTCCACAGAAGTAGAAGGACTACAAGCAATTTAACAAGAATTTTAACCACTAGCATGCTAACAGTTTTGAATGGCTGTGTAAGAAAATGTTAGTTTACATGTCCCTTTCCCAGCCACGGGCAATGGCCCAGCCCCTCTCTTATCTTACCACTGCACAAAACCATGTGCAAAGACAAAATCAACTCATCCTCAAGAAAAAAATGACTACAAACTCTGATTACAAAAAAATGTATGAAGCACTGCATCGGTAGCTACGCATGAGCTGTTTCATGCAGTCAGGTGAAACACGGAAATTCTCTCTTTCAAGAATATCAGCATTACACACACACACACTGATGTACCTGTTCAGCAGTGTTGACATACTGCATTTCACACCATAAAACACAGCAAAAGCAAACAATTAAGAGCAATTACTATATGGCACAGAAAGATTAGGGAATTAGTAAGAGCTCCAGCTGCACAATTGGTTGGAAAAGTATTTCTTCCATCCTAAGCCCATTTACACAACACGATAAATTGAATATTAATGCAACATGTAACTTACAAAATTAGTAAAGTAATTTTTAGTCTGCTTGAATTAAGAAAAAGACTGTTCTTATCTCAGACATTAAAGACCTTTGTGTTTACAAATCCAGAGGAGGCTCTGCTTTAGAGCTTACACATGTGAAACAGATTAAGGGGCACCATGGTGGGGGTTAATGTCTCAAACTTTCTGCTGGCTACACTGTCAATCCCCTGCTGCTATTTTCTATCCCAAGTAAAGATTCAGCATCGTTTACCATACACACTTCACCTCTCACATTTTGCTTTGCTTTAACAAGCCTTCACACTTTAATCTTGATTACAGTTATTCCAGAACAGGTATGACTTTGGCATACAATACCCTGCAATATGAAATCACTGTTTAGCTTTAATCCCAAGGGTCCACTACTTTGGAAATGATGGTTCTGTCTTTTTATCAATTAGGAAGCAGACAAAAAACAAAAAACAAAAAACAAAAAACTACCAGCTACAATTTTCAGCTGTGGGGCAAGCCTCCAAGAGACATTTTATTGAAGACCCAATTTGGACCTTGTATTGAAGACCTAAAATTTGGAGTTTGTGTGAAAAAAAATTGTTTTCAATACAAAATAAAGTTCAGATCTACATACCTGTGTAAAGAAAAAGCTTTTAAGAAGGAAAAAAATACTTGAAGTTCACAAGGAGCCTGTACTATTTTAAATCTCATTATTTGTATTTTTTTTTTTTTAGGGAACCTGACTCATGATCTTTGAATGCACTCAGCTGCCAACACAGCGTGTAGGAAGAAAGCATTAGAGACTGCACATATCTGCACAGCAAGGCATTTGGGAAGATGGCCTGGACAAATGTTAAAAAAATAGGTTTGAGGACACAAAAAAACTTCCTTGAACAACTCCTAATGTAACTGGCATGCAAAGATGATTGCTGTTCCAAACAACATTTTGAGATGTGACTGCAGGAAAAATAATCTATTTTACTGGGAACATAGTCCTTTATCTGGGCTCATTACCTCACTTCAGTGATATGTTCCAGAAGATTTCACAACAGATTAAGAAAAAATGCTGCTGTTTCAAGAGATACCTTCTTTAAAAGATGTACAAACACAGACACACACACCCTAAAATAAAACGCTCTCAATCTGACAAGAGAAAATAGATTGATAAATATCAGGAGTACCTTTGTGAGCAGGAGAACCAATGATGACACTGGGCAGCAGATAGAAATTGCCAGCACTAGCACAGAAGAGACTTGCCAAAGCTGAGCCAGCCCAGTCTGCAGCTGGGAAGAAACCAGCTCTCCCCAGGGTCCCCTGCCACAAGGAGAGTTGCAAGACTGAGGGGAGAATGGGCAACCACCTCCCTTCCAGACATCTTTCCACACAGCAGGAGCAACCTCATCTCAGCCTTTTGTCTACTGGAAAACAATTTTGGTTTTGCCTAGCCTGCTGAGATCTCTGAACAAGGGCTACAAGGATTTAGAGTAGACCACTTGGAAAGTTTACGCACAATTTTTAAGAGCCTAATGTCCCATTCTGCCTAGAAGGAACTGAAGATCTGACATCTGCATGTAAAAGAACAAAAATGGAGTCAGAAAAGAATATTAAATGTCACAATAGGTACTAGTCAGGATTCTGCTTTGCACACTATGCTGCATTTTGCCTTTGGTCAAAATTTTCCCCTTAAAACTAAGGAAATGGAGAGAGCAAAGGAAGAATTGAAAAAAAAAAAAAATCACAATAAAGATCTTGAAATGTTCCAGAGAACTCAACAGTCCTCAAAAACTGTTCCATTCTATCTGAAAAGAATGAGGATGATGCATGCAGTTTTACAGCTTTCATGTTAATTTGGGAATTATGAGAAGATTGAAGAGATTAGGGGTCTGTATCCATATCTATTCCCAAGCACTGGAGTACCCACATACCCCTGTCCACAAAGCAAGCTAGAAACTAGCTAGAAACTAGCTAGAAACTAGCTAGAAACATCACACACTTTTGAATGCCAAAAGATTTGCCTTAGAAGTCCCATATTTTTCAACATAAAAATATTATTTACTTGAATTGCTCAGGATATCGCTACAGCACAGGAATATCCAGAAATAACCAGAATACCTGAACAATTTCCACAGATTATAGTTCTAATTTCTGGTGATCAAAAAAAAAAAAAAAACCACAACAAAAAAACCCACCTTAATTCTATCAATGTAGCCAGCTGCAGTCTCTGACCAGCACATTATTAAGAGAATTGTTTACCAAGTTACACTGGTGCACACCACTGCAAGGCAAGGGTGTCTATCAGGTGTTGCTGATAGAATACATAGAAAAACATTTGGCTGCACAGAGGTTGTTGAATCTTTATATCTCCAAGTGATATAGTAAATGGAGAAAACACAGCTCAGTTCTCAGAATAAAACCAGAATATGCAAGTTTGGGGTGCAACATAAAATAAATGCAGTAGTGACCAAGTGATTATATACTAATAAGATGAATATGTGAGACTCTGGAATTAAAATGACTGAATTTCTTAATGGCTGCCTTTCAAAGCAGAAAAGAATGTTGCAGAAGTTAAAGAAATCCAGTGCCTTAATCTAAGTGGCTTTCCAGTACTTTTTGCCAAATTATCAAGCAGCCTGTGTAGAACTGGAGGTGTTGCAGCCTGAGTTTTTCTTGCTTCAGTGAAAACTACTTAGATGGCTGTCAGAAACCCAGATGTTGTCCATTCTACAAATATGTTTGTTTCCTTCACCTGCAAAACACTTCATTCTCTCTGTCTTTGCCTGTGTGTAATTACATATCAGAATCATAAGCCACTTCAGCCTGATGAAACAATCATATCTCAATTCGGCGCGCCCCCTTAGCGTGGTGATAAGAACATCTGCCTAAACTGGCACAGGAGCGGAGAATGAAAGTGGAATTCTTTCCTGGGAATTCATGATGTGTTTTCAGCAGGATAAATTCTCTATTGGAATCCTGGATAAAATCTGTGCTAACATCCCTTTGGACTCTTTATGTTCAGTTTAGTGTAACAAACGTTCTTTGAAACCATACAGCAAGAGAGGGCCTTAAGGGAGGACTGTCTGCTTATCACGTGCAGTGGAGCTGCAGCCTAGGTTTAAAAATTAGTTTTAAGTGCATTAAAATGCTTAAGAAAAAACATTTTTAAGACTTAAGAGCTACTATCAGCCATTCCCAGAGTCTTTCTGGTGCCCCTGGGCAAACAGAGGGGCACAGACAAGGTCCACGGCTGCATGTCTGAGACTGAAAGGGTGGGCAGTGATGCCACTACTGCATTCAAGTCTGTGCCTTGAGGACAGCCCACAAAATGAAGATAATTGAGTAAATCTACCTCCTTCTTCCTCCCAGCCCTATCCCACACGGGCCATGACTGTAGTGGGGAATGTTCAGGGGAGCACTGGCAGCGAGGTAGCAAAGCTATCTGCATGAAAGAAGCCAGTATTCTGATCCCAGGGATTCAGGAGATACCAGGAAGGACATTACTTCCAAGGACATTGACAGATACATCCGCATGCATGCACATTCTGAAGGTAAGAGAACAAAAGAGAACATTGGTAGGTGGCTATGCAGAGGCACTGCACTGTGTGTTCTAACAGGGGCAGTATTGTTTGCTCTTTTCTGGATTACACCCTGAGTCTCTAAAGGAGCTTATCCCTTCAAAAATCAGATTACAGTAAGGCAAAAAAGGCGATGGGGAAAATGTTTATTTGTGCCCAATTAGCATATTCTTATGCAACAACTCTATTAAGTCATGAGCTAATTATTTTTTTGCCTCGTCTCAAGAGCTGATGTACTTGGAACACAGACTCATCTTCTGCCATGCATTCCACCATTGATAATAACTGAAAATTCTAGGGGACCTGCAGTTCTTTTGAACAGGGGGACTTCCCAGCTCTCAATGTTCTACTTGTTCTCTTGAAATAAAATGACATTGAAATTAAAATCCTGACGCAAGCCATACTATGTATGACTCAAATTTAGTGATAAGGTAGTTTCCCTCTGTTCTCTTTCAAGCTGTGTCTGTTCCCCAGTTCAAGCTGAAGCTGTCCTTTAATTAATTCAGCTGGTAGTTCTAATTATGTTCTTATGACATGTTCAAGCAATACACTCTTGAGGGATTATCTCAAGAGAAAAACTAATTCTATATTGTAATACAAAATCCAGTTTATTGTATTTGACCTCTCAAGTGCTTCATGTAAGTTTCCTGGTTATGACTTTTAGAGCATCCAGCAATGTTTACAAACATTGTACATTACAAACAATGTTTACAAACTGCTACTGAACCACAAAATGTAACCTTGTCAACAGGGAAGAGACTAGCAAATTATAATGAGCTTGTAAAGGAAATTCTGAAATGGCACAGCAGATGAGTGTTTTGCAGAACGGTAGATGCACAATCTTTGTCTAGAAAAAATCTCCAAAAGGTTACAAAGTTACCTCCAAAGAATAAGGAGGCAGTACAAACCAGTAATTTGTACAATATCCCCTCTTGTTTTCCACTCCTGTTAGCTATATCTTCCTCCTTGATGGTTCTCCAGTAGCAGGAAATTTCCTATGAGATTTAAAATGCTTTACACAGAACATTGTATCACAGTTCACTGTTGCAATAATTTTAACTTCTGTACTCATCATTCACAAGACACACCCAATCACGTCATCCCAACTTCTCAGGCAACCAGAGTTGTACTTGTTTGTGCTCATTTCCAGTCCCCTGTCGTTGATATTCCTGCCACTGTAGGTCTGCTGAAAGTATAAACCAAAGTTCCCCCTTGCATCCTTCAGCACTGTGCCATAACACCAGGCTTTTAATCCCTAAATCGCTCTCTTTATTCAAGCCATTCATGTAAACATATGCCTTTAATGAGATCTATAATCACTAACGCGTTCATACACTGAAAATGCGTCACAGAAAACTGTGTGGCTACTAATCATGAAATTATTTCCCCCCTGTTTTGTTGTTTCTTTCTCTAAGTTCATGTGGATAATCTCCAAATATTTGAAGTTGTACCTGACATACTACTGCATGACAAGTAAACCTAAAACTATGAGGCAATGACCATAAAAGCAGAAGCTAGACCTTCAAAAAGATGTTCTTGTCCTTTCTGGTGAATTGTTTTGTCTTACTTTGATTGACATCCTAAGTGGCTCTGACGTACTGCTTATCCCTACAACAACTGAAAGGTATCACTCACGTTACACGTTCATCTAACATACAGGGGAAGAAAATCACAGAAAATAATTTCTAAAAGGAGACGTATTCACATAATACACAAATATAGATGCTTATTTATATTTATACTGAATAAACCCAATATATTGCTATAATATTTTATTTGAATCTCTGCACATTCAAATCACCTTCATAATCACTTTCATGTATGCCTTGCTTTCCAGTTTATTAAGGCAGTTTTAACATCTTCTTAGTTATGATAACTTTTTCTTTCCATAAATATGTCTTTTTAAGAACTTGCAACTACAATGGAACTGTAGGAATTGAAAAGTTTACAAGTTGCATGCTATTTAAATTAGAAATCTAATAAGTGTCTTAAGTTCAAAAGAAGACCCCAGAAATCTATTTCTTCCGACGGGAGCCAATTCCTTTGTATGAAGAATACAATTAACCTTTACGGGCCTTTGATTGACTCTAGTGCCCCCTAATAAATGAGAAGGACAGTGAAATTAAATGAGCAACATACTTTTACACGTTCCTCTAATTGTCATACAACTTTTAGACCCTCTCAAACTGAGAATTACTCCCTGAATCTCCCTCCCCGACTCCAAGGCAGAGCTGCAATCCTTGCTCAGATTTCTCTCTATTCGCACGATGATCCAGCAAACTCCTCCAGCACTCCACCCTCCCGACACACGCGGAGTTAAAATTAACTTGGTGGTTTGGGTTTGGTTACGAGCCGAAGATCCTCCCTTGTACAACAACTGAGCGCTCAGCAGCCCCGGTGGCGAGCTCGGCTGCCGCCCAACACCGCCGGGCTGCCGCGGCGGAGCCTCACGAGGAAAACAAAACCTCGTCTCGGATAAAGGCTTTACTGTACTAAAAGGGGCAAAAAACCCAACCCCGAATGAAAGGCGTCTCATTATTCGCAGCTACTTGCAATTCAAAAAGCCCTGCCCGGGTGTCCGAGCCCCGCGGGTCCGTGC
>VYXF01012145.1:7235-43838 GCA_013397295.1 Polioptila caerulea | reverse complement strand
CCCCTGCCTCCCGCCGGCACGGCCGGGGCTGGGCAGCGCCGCAGCGAGCGGCGGAGAGAAGGCACGGAGAGTGAGTAGGCAGCGCTTGAGAAAGTGAGGAGCGCAATTTAGGGACTCTGCATTCGTCAGGGAAGCATCTCCTAAAGAAAAGATAGTAGACACACTTGCGCTGGTCTTGGTTAAAGCTGCAATGAATTTTGTGGGGTACAGAAGCGCGACATCACACTGACTTTGGAGAATGTTCGTGGCATGCATTGCCCATTAAAACGTGCTTTAGAAACGCCAGAACGGTGTAATCCAATATATTTTTATGACAGTCACGGTATGTGCAAGTTAGGGATAAAGTATTTCCTGTTGAAAGGCAAGGAATTAATGTCTGTCATATTTCTTTTATTCCTGGTGGGCTTCTGCCATGATACTGCCAATAATAAGGCATGTAGTGTCTGTGGAAAGGCAAGAAACTCATCTAATATTCCTCCCTGATAGCTTTTTCTTAGCAGCACATGAAAGATGCCTTTCATTTTACATTAGTCAGTCGACAGCCTCGAGAATGGCCATTTAGAGAGCACAACAAAACATGTCACTGAAATCAAAGCCAAGGTGTTTTGTCTGCAACAGGTGTATTCTTGTTTTAAAGACAAGATGGAAAACAGCTCAGGGCGTCAATTTACGATCCAGAGTGGAAAAATCATGACAGAAAGAAAACATGACGGGTAGAAGTTTGGAGCAGGCAGCTTTTTAAATCAGCAAGCTCTAGATCATTGCATGCATAAATATGAAATATGTGAAAATCTACTTAGTGTGGTTGCCTTTTTCATTCGTGACTAAAGTAAGAACCAAAACTAATCAAACTCCAACATAGTAAGTAAATTAGTAGTTTGTCTGCTCTAGACATTACAAAACTACTGAAATTTTCCATCAGTTTAGTCTCTAAAGTAAAGGAAACAAATGCTAACTTTTCTTATGGTTCCAGAGTTATTTGTAAACTTTACTAGGAAACTTAGAAGCTAAATTCCAAAACATGAATAGAAAATGAATTCTGAGAAAGAAGGAAAATGGAAAACACTTGGGGAAACTGTATGAACTTTATATTCTAAATAACATCAAATCCAGGAATAGTTTTTAGCTACTGTTTTCATATACTGAGTTGTAAATACTTTACGCAGGGAAAAAAAACCCAAACAAGAAAAAAATATCCCTACTAAACCTGTCTACTGCAACATTAAGATAGTTGAAGGAAAATCCGAGGAATCTAAGCAAAACACATTTCATTCACAGATGATGCATGAGTCACCAACAGACAAGAACTATTTTTTTTTAACTATTGTTGGTACTGACAGCTATTCCCATACACCTTTCTGCAGCATCTTGTTGGAGCTGACAACTGCATTGCATGCATCCCCTCAGCCATTTGTCCCTGTCAAAAACAGTGACAGGGAGGATGGGAAGAGAGATAATCTAGGAATTGTATGAAATCATTGAAGAAAAGTAAAAGTAAACTGCTATCCAGAACCTTATTTTTTAGAATTTCTCAAAGATACAGACACAAAGTCATCCAGCGTAAGTTTCAAATTTAAAATTGTGGTAAAACATTGAGGCTTCAATTGCTTGTTTTTCATGTTTGTGTGGCTGGATTTTAGAGCAACAAGGCAGTTCACATAGTGCTTCCTTAGGCAAAACTGCAGTTCATTTCAGTGTCAGGAAGCATCTTTATCTGTTTGGCATTCCACAACATACATACAAAGTTGGTCTTTGGTTCAGATCATAAGCAAGTGCTCAGCCTTGTTCAGTAAGTGTACCAATTTTAGTTTGATTAGACAAGCTCAGCTGTCATCTGCAAAGCAGAGCACACTCTAGACAAAGAGAAAACATTTTGCCTATCGAAACACATGCTACGAGTTTTTCAAAGGTGATGCAGAAAGCAAGTCAAATTAAGGGCACTTTAAAAACTTTTTCCGGTACCATAGCAGATTCTACACCAGAGGATGTTTAAGATAAATTATTATGCAGGAGTGGGTTTTTTTACTTACTAATTATTCTGTAGTAAAGTATGTTTGATGAAGTCAGAGTAAATTTTTTTCTAAAATCAAATTGTACCATTTTAAATGCAATAAAATTACATGTATAGAATATATTAGTCAGGAAAGGATATTTTTCAAAATCCCTTCTGCATGCAAAATTTTTTCCTTAAAGAAAGTAAGACATTTTATATCACAAGAGAAAAATACTCAGTACATAGGAAGATTTCTAGTTCTTCTGTGATATATTTTTGACATAATCTGTACTGAAATGATTAAATAAAAGGAATGTAGAGCAAACCTATTTTCAACTTAAATTTGCTGCATAGTATTTGAAGGGAGGAGAAGAAAATGTGACATCTTTCTTCTATGGTCAGTTTTTTTTCCCATCAACAATGGTAACCTCAGGGTGGAATGAGGACATTATTTGAGAGGAAAAATAGAGCAAAAGATATTTGAACTCTCTCATTAATACATATTTCTCTTAGTTTTTAATTGGTGTGGTACCTAAAGCTAAAGACTGAGAATCAAAAGAACCAAATCCTGCCTTTGCTCAGTAGCCTGGATCCCCCACAATCCATGTGGACAAATTCAGGTCATTACCAAGACTATCGCAGTCGTGTGCGGCAGGGAAATTAAACAAAGAACTGGGCACATGAGAAATGAAAAGAGGATACTCAGGGGGAAAAAATCTCTCTCAGAAACACATAGAACAGTTGGGGTTGGAAAGGACCCTAAAGATCCCCCAGCTGTAATCCCTGGCCATGAGCAAAGGCCTTTCACTCAGCCAGGGTGCTCAAAGCCCATCCAAATCAGCCTTGAACATTTCCAGAGCTGCAGTGTCCACAGTTTCTCTGGACAATCTATTCCAGCATCTCACAAGCCTCAGAATTTCCTCCTGGTATCTCATCAACCTCTGCCTCTTCCAGCTGGGAGCCATACCCCTTTGTCCTATCACTACATGCCCCTATGAAATGTCCCTCTCCACTTTCAGGCCTGCACCCTGGCTCCTGTGACAATGGTCTGGTTTTGTTGCTCTCCTGAGACTGTAAATGTCAGTTGTGTAAACATAAGGTGATGACTGGGTGGAGATCATAGAGGACAAGCACAAGCAATAGAATCAGAAGTCTTTTAGACCTGTAGCTATGCCAATATCAAAGAATAAATACCAATCACTTGGAATGATTTGCCAGAAAATAGTTACTAGAGAAAACAGAGATTAAAGAATTGCACCAACTACAAAACCTGAGAAGTTTCCTCACCCTTCTGAGAGCTGTTTCACCTCTCACAGACCAAAAACCACATAACGTTATTCTGAAAGGACATGAAACAAGAAACCAAAACAACTCCTGTTAAGTTCTTCTTATGAAGAAACAATACCAGAGAAGTTATTCCCAATTTTCTATTGAACTTGTAGTTCCTTTAATGTTGTTATGGCACTACAATGTACATCCTCATTTAAAATTTTCCTCACCTTGCCAAAAGAACTGTAAATTGCCACATTGTAAAGAGATGTTCCAACCCAAAATTGATCTCAATGATCTTAGACTATAACAACAACAAGTCTCTGTATTTCAGCAAAGGGAAGGACATCATTAGCACTGTGATCATTTTAGACATTGCAGATAGCAAAGGCCAGAAGGACCTGAGTAGCCTGCCAATTATTTGCCGTATCTCTACACTTAACCAAGCAGGTAACAAGGCTGCTGTTGGTCAGAGCATCAGAGCAGATGCAAGTCTCCTTAAGGCAGCTGTATAGCATCATATTATCTGAATTTTCACTTTGATTGGACAACATAAAATCCTCTTTTGGGAGAGGTTTTATGACAGAGGCTTATATACATTAAAAGATATGATACCGAGAGAGTTAGGAAAGAGGGAAAACATGAGTAGATGTCTGTCCTAGATTTATTAACTGGGAATGTAATGTTTCAAAGATGTGAAGAGTTATTCACTCAAAACCAGAAAATTTTTTGTGTTTCTCTTATGTTCCCATTTATTACAAAAGTCTTGCCAGATATTTGATAGTTTTTTCTGCTTTTTATGCTGTTACTCTTTTTTCTCATTTTTATAAAACTTTAAGAGCAGAAAGAACCATTACATTACTTTGATTTGGTAGGTGCCATAGGCTATACAATTTTAACCAGATGTCTTAACTATTGAGTTGTGAGAGTCCTTTCAGGGCCTGAGGAAAGCAGTACTAAATGGATGAGAAAAACAAGCTGCTGACAACGTTTGAGTGCAGGTGGTGGTGACTGATTTACTGCTGCTCATTGCAAACCTGAGCTGGTTATCACTGTGTAATAACAAGGTGTATAAAGAAGGTCCTTTATGTCATAGCTCCTCGAGTTTTCATCCCAAAGGCTGTCAGGGTCTGTATCCCTGAAGCTTTTTCTGGGAGTATGTGACATTAAAACTATTGTAGTCACCCATACAGAATATTTCCAAAATAGGAAAACAATATTCTGTGTAGAACTTCTCATAGACTAATGCTGGTTATAAATTTCCCATCAAAAAGCCAAGAGAAACAGAGAACATTGGGCAACTTATTCTAAAGTTTTGAGAAAAAGAAGCAATATAGAATTTTCATTAGAACTAAAGACTAACATATAGTATTCCTTGCAGAGAACAAGAGTAATGGAAAGGAAACGCTTTTTTTTGTGGTTTTTTTTTTCTTTTTCTGAGCCAGTCATCCTTTGAAGTGTGGTAGAACATCTACTTCTGAAAATATCTGAATGGTCTGAGTTTCTTGGTCTATGACAAAACCCTAGAACACTAAGAAGGCCTAAAAAACTAACCATGCCACTAGCTTATGACAGAAAGAACCAAAGAAACCATTACTCTTCTCCACACTGCACATGGACCTAAGTCTTTAAAAAACATTTATAGTATTTGAAGAAAATTGCAACAAAAATTTGCTCAATGGTGTGCAAACCAAAGAAAGATTTCAAGTTAGCTCCCACAGAACTCACAAGGATTTTCCCATGGACTTCCAAGAGAGCAATGTATTAATAAAATTTTTGTACAAGAGTAAAACCTCAAAATAGAAGGCCTTTGCTTTCAGGGCTTCTAATTGGCAGAGTGTTGGAAGGAGATATGGAAGAATCTCTAAGCCACTGACATAAACACTACAGCATCTATCAACAGGAAAATTGGAAAGTGAAATCTTCAAAGTTCAGTAAAATAGCCTAGGCAAGGCCTCACGAAGCATAAGCTTTCTTTGAGGCTTTTAATCAAGACCAAATCAATATTTTATATACGTGTGTCATAATCCAAACTTGCCTTTCTTTTTTTCATGTAATACTTCATTCTCCTTTACTGAAGACTGGATGTAGATGCATATGAAGTTAAGGCTGAGTTTACTTATTCACGTTATATACAAATCACAGCCTTGGTGATGGACAATAGAAGTGCTGCATCCATTTAATATGCACATGAAAACCCTTGGATTACTTGTCATGTATAACTGAAAAGTTACAAGAAAAGAAATTTGGTAATACTTTTAAAAGGCTAGGGGAAGTATATGAAAGCTGAAGGGAACATGGGATTAATACTGCAGCAAAGAACCTAACCCTGCAAAAAGAAATAAAGCCCTGATATACACGACATTTTTGTGATCTGTAGGAGAAAGAATAAACATCCATTTAGAGCTACCTTGTAACTGACAGTTTGGAGTGTAATGAATTATCAGCATTATTTGTGTGCTGCAGAAATGAACCTGCTTCCTTTGTAGTCAGCTGTACCATCATTTTTAAGCTTGTCGCTCTCATCATGGGTCATAAATAGCAGCCAAAATCCTGATGTTTCTTGCTTATTTATTTTTCACAGAAAACACCATATTCACAAAAGTCTAGCACTGTAAATATTTTCATGTAAGCTCTCTGTTCTGGAGCATATCTGTCTAGAAAGAGAGAGTGCCATTAGTCTCTTCCAGTGGTGGTGGCATCTGAGAATCCTCAGTAAGTTTCAGACAATGAATTTGTCTTTTTAGGTAAAACAACTTGAGGAAGTATCACTTTGGAGTTTGGAATGGTTAACTGCCAGATTCTGGCATAGACTTCCCGGCATAAACAAGTACCTTCAAGCAAGGAGAACAGAACATCAAACCTTGCAGTGGAAAGCACCCCCCTGAGCTAGCATCTGCAGATAGAGACTGGGAACAGGCTTGCTCAGATATTTGAATCAACTTCCATGTTTTCCTCTCGGCTTCTTAGGTACTCTGCTTGAACTACAGGAGTGAAAAATGAACAACAGAATTATTCCTTAGTTTACAACTGATACATGTGGTTTATGATCACATTCATAAGTCTTCATTGCTTTCACCAGGCAAAAATTTACACATTTCCATAGCTATCAGACCATGAAAGCTTTGTGTTATTCTCTGCCAAACATTTCAAACCCATACTTTCTTTCCATTTCCTTGGTAGGTATCACTTAATTTTTCCTGGGTTTGTCCTTTAATAGTAATTCTTCTTTTTTATGCTTTAAATAAAAAGCAGCTGAGCCTGTAGACAGCTTGTAAATGGACTTTAATGTTGCAGACAAATTTCAGCTCCTGTCTAAAAGGTAATAGCGCATTCTATAAAAGAGAGTAACAGGTGTGAAGAACTTGTGCAATCCAGAGAACACTAAAACATAGCTGCAAATCCATCTCTGACTGGTACTGAGCTGAACTCTCTGTTGTTTGTCTCGGAATTGTTACTCTTGCAGAACTACACTGTGGTCTTTCACGCCCCTGCCTTCAGTAATGGACAAGGCAATCCCTCAGTCAGTACCATCCATGTGCCACAAATGGAGGTTAAAAACTGCCTTCCCTTGACCAGATGCAGTTAGAATTTTAGTTCAAGGTCTGCTCATGACACAGATCTTCAGATGCTTTTCATTAAAACAAAGAATGGTAAGTTAAAGGAGTAAACATTTCCCAGAATTTGGGCCATATGTGAGACTATATCTGAAAGATCTATTGCTTAAAACTGATCTGAAACTGCTCAGGCAAAAAGCCCAGCTGAGCTTTCAAAAGAAATGCCAAGGAGACTGTATTTAAGTTTATATTACACAGAGTGCAATATTTTCAGATAAAGTTAAAAAATTTCTGTTTATGAAGCAACATTTTAATGCTGTGCTAAAAACCCATTCAACATGAATCCAAGCTCCATCCAGAACTCCTACATCCCCCTAGTGACTATTTAACATTCAGCACACCTCGGAGTGGAGTCTAAGCATCCCTTTGAAAGCAATAACAGTTCTAATTTGTAAAGGTTTATGTTATTATTGTATTACTTCCAAAAAAGTCACAGGTGCTTATCTGTTGGGTAAAGAGCAAACAGTTCACAGAACTATGGCAGCACAATATGTGGCTGGGCAAAATAGAGCTGTTATAACCATCCAAAAGGCAACAGGGATGTGCTCTTCTGGGTGCTGCACCTTGTAAGGACACAAAGGAAAAAGAACCTGTCTTTAACTTTCATTTTATAATGACATCAGTAATCAGTCATTAGCCTTCTGCAATGATAAGGTATTTTTCCAGCCACCCACTTCTTGGTAGGTAAAGCCCAGGGAATGAATTAATTTTGCATGCTAACATTTCCCACTATCAGCTCAGCAATTGATCCTTAGAGCCGGGTAACAAACATGCTTTCCCACTCCCACACAGGTGGGTGGAGTGGCTCTCTGCTGTTCACTGCTCATTTCAGTACCTGCCTCTGGGCAGACAATCCCACCATGACAATTAGCAAGTAAACAACATATTTGTTCCACCAAGCAAAAGCCTCAGTAATAAAACTAGGAATAAAGTTGCTAAAGAAAACACCAAGAAAGTAAAATGTCCATCCATCTCATTTCCTCTCTTTCACTCAACTTTTCTAAAGATACCTTTGCTGTAGAAAGAAAGCAGACAATTCAGCATGATATTTTATCTTCCTTTGATCTCTTTTCAGAGTCTTTCAGTTTTTGATATTCAAGAAAATCTAATGTACCCATATGGCAAGTAATTTCAGATTAGCAGCACAAAGCAGCAATGCCCCTGAAAAGCCTCCTACCATCCCACTACAATCTCTTCTCTACCTTAACAAAACCCAAGGATGTCTGCTAGGACGATGCAATCCTCTTCACCAATATCATCAGACAAAATAAGTTTCCCTCACAGTGTATTTTCTCCTAGCTCCTTCTAATCGTTTATCTCTCTGCTTCTGCCTCTAACTTAAAATAATTCCAAATAATTCCTGTTGTGTCAATGCCTCTACCCTTAAGTTGTTTCTTTCTTTCCATATCATAGTTTTGCTTATTTTTCAGCTGAAATCAGACCCAATTATTTCTGCTTCAGTTTGTTTCCAGTCACAAGTTGTTTTGTTGTTTTTTTTTTCTTACTTATTTTCCTTTTATTTTTCTATTAGAAATCATTAAATATTGATATTTGGTTAGTGCTTTCTGATATCTTGTTTGCTGGGGGAGGTGCCCTCTGTCTTGTATTCACACAGAACAACACAAACCAATTTCTCAGCATCTGACACTGACCAGGCCTGAGCTCTGAGAGGAGATCAGAGCATCTCGTGCATGGTCAAATGCCAATAAGCAATCAGGCCAACTGCAGACTGTGCCCCAGGACCTCTTTATTCTGAGTAGAGACATGTACCTGCTGCTCTGTTTGCTGGAGAAGCCTAACACAGGCTCCACATCATTAAAGTGTCGACAAGAACTCAAGTGGTTCTGAAGTTAAACTTGCCGGGTCACTCCTGCCATTTTGCAAGTGTCCCGCTGAGTTTCAGCCTCAAGCAACTTCTGGCTATCAGACCTCCTTGTGTCCTCTGCTAAATGCATGAAACCCTGATCAGTTTTGCTTTTCTGTGTGTCTGAAGGGCACAAGATTTCAGGGTACTTTGAATATTTATAAAAGGCTCTTCCACCAGTGGGTGGTTGGGCACTAGACAGGTTTTCAGGGAAGCGGTCACAGCACCACCCCTGACAGAGTTCCAGAAACTTTCAGGCCATGCTCTCAGGTAAATGGTGGGATTTTGGGGTGTCCTGTGCAGGGAGAGAAGCTGGGCTTTGGTGGTCCTTGTGGGTCCGTTCCAACCCAGGATATTCTATGATTCTGAAATTCCAACATAGAGGCGTTTTCTAAAATTTAAACTACAACTGAAGAGAACTGCAACCACTTGGCAACCAACACACCAAGAAGTAAACATA
Source organism: Polioptila caerulea (assembly GCA_013397295.1). Lineage (NCBI taxonomy): Eukaryota > Metazoa > Chordata > Aves > Passeriformes > Certhiidae > Polioptila > Polioptila caerulea. Next base: position 34,635 of record VYXF01012145.1, on the reverse strand, counting down.
CAGCTCAGATTAAATATTGCTATGAGATGAATGCCAAAGTCATGGTTTCAGCCAACATCTGCCTTTAATCTATATTGCTCATTAGCTGGAAGCATTGCATGCTTGGGATTAGTTATTGTAAATAATACTGAAACACATTCAACATCGATACATTTCCCCTGCATAAATGTGAGAACTGGAAGGAAACAAAAACCAGTAAAAGTCTCCCATTAAAAGCTGCTTGGTTGAAATTTAAGGTATGCACAAAGGATCAAAGAAAACTTTGCAATTCTTAGGACAATTTCTGATTGCAAAAAACATTTTATAGAGTGACTGTTATTCACCCTTGAAAATTTGCTTTCTCACCTTTTATTCTGCTGAGCTTTTTGTGTGGCTTCTTCACAAGTTTAGATACACATTTTGTTTGTTAGAAGGAGCACCTTAGAAGTACGAGGGTTCATTTTCTTCTCTTTCAACTTGCCTGTTTTAGAGCGGGGTCTTAAAAATGACTGATTAGGACAACTAGAGAGAGCCAACTGCAACTGGGAGAGACAAGAAACAGATTAAGATTTCAGGATCTGTTTAAATCAGCTGTAGGCTGACAGAAGTCATATGTTGCAATCATAGTGTACAGTGGGATATTTATTTACCTCTTCCATGTAAAGCAAATTACTCCAGTTTTAGCTTTGCCCTTGATATGATCTCACCCTTTGTTTAAACAGATGCCTAAGGAATGTAGGGTTGGCTTCTCTGTATGAAATGCAAATGAACAAATTTTTTGGTATTAGCTGCAAAGTCAATGATACAAGTTATCATTCAAATGAGGGGGAGAAGGTATATTTAACTCATTATTTTTAGGTTTAAACCATAAATTCAGCTATGAACAGCTCATTTTCTACCACTTTCTGCCTTTGTTCTTTTCAAACAAAAACCTTTTCTAATCATTAATGTGACATTTTGGAGGATTTAATTAGTTCTTTTCTCCTTAGAAATACTGTTTCTCAGTGTACACCCACTGTCAGTCATACTTATTTTAGAGAACTCTAGCATATAAACTGTGCTTTTAAAGCAAATTTTAACCTTCTTTATTATCTTCTTTGAAATCTAGCAAGCATACTCTTACTTCAAAAGAATGATCCAGCACCTCCAAAGAGATAAAGTTCCCAAGAAAATGTTGAGACTTGAACAATAAATCTCTTTCTCATATTAAATGCAAATTAACATAATAATTAATAGCTTTTTTTGGATATAACTCCACCGTTCTGTGGAAGTACAGCAAGAATTAACTAGCCAGATTATTGCAAGTGTTAACTCATGTAGGTATTTGGGATTTTTAAACTTGAACTGAAGCAGCAAAAATACATCCAGAACTGAGGAAGCAATAAGTAAAAAAAACAAGACCAGAAAATCAAACACAAAAATCTTGCTCTTGCTAAAATTGGAGCAGAATTTTCCTTTTCTTTCTGCCACTTGTTGCCATGTCTGGTTGTGCTCTTGCAGTCTGAAATCTGGTTGTGCCATATGCCAGCGAATCGGGTGAAGGAAGCCTCTTGCACAACTGACAGAAAAAGACTAAAAAAACACTGCCAACAGTAAATGGAGTCTAGCAAACACACATCCACAAGCTTAGGGTGGAAAGAAAGGAATTTTATGAAAATACGTATAAAAAAATAGAGAGTAGAGGGGACTCTGGAAAAAGCAAGAGCTAGGATGTGGAAACAATGACAACAGAAGTAACGCATGACCCAAAGAGAAGAGACAATAAACCAGATTGGATTTACAAGGACACTTCACCTATGGTTTATGCATTATGATCTCTCTGAGGTGACTAGAGGAAAGATCTCAACTTCAGCAGCAAAATGAGTTGATGTTTCCCTCCCTGACAATTGCTAATCTCATTGAGAGAGTGGTGTATTTGAGATGAGGATATCAGCCTACCTTTATGATTTTGCTTCTACTAATCTTGCCTTTTATGCCATACCCAACTCTGTCCTAAGCCAAGTTCTGGAACTGGGGAGTGAAGACCACTTAACACCTACCCTGCAATTGCATTTTTGTTTCCCACTCTTGTTTCTCATACATTATCTTCCACGACTTCTTGAAATCACTTAACCTTAAAATATAACATAATAAAGGAGAGGAATAGAAGAAACATTGTAGCTTAGTGTGATTTTCATAACAAAAAAAGCATTACAGTGTTTGTGAACCTGAGTCTAGGAACTAACATCACATATCACTGCATCTGTCTCTTCATCATGGATCTTGCTATACTACACAATGCCAAAGAAGAAGCAATTGTACAAAGATTATGCATTTAAAGTGCACATTCATAAAGGCACAGCTATTTTTTGCCATCTTATTGCAGTTTTATTGTTTTGAGGACATCTTCAGTGTCAATACAACTGGGAGGGTTTTTGTGCCATTTTATTAAAGAGGATCGTTGATGTGTCTCCTTTTTGAAATCAACACCAGCTGGATTTCATGTCCTACTTGCAATGCATAAAGACTCTGTGTGTTCAGCATTTGAGTAGAAGAACACAGAGGTTCTGCTGTCTATTTATTTTTCTTATGCGGCAAAGAGAAAAAATCATTATAAAAACAATAATGGGGGGAAAAGGGAACATGAGAAACAGAACAGCTTTAAAGTTTCAAGTTTGAACAAAGTAACATCAATAGCAGTCAAAAATACTGCTTAAATCTATGTATTCATTTCCAAAAAAATCTTTTCACATTTAACTGAAGTATAGCAAAACAGACACAAAGTGTCCAGAATCACAAGTTTAAACAGCTGTTTTCAGAGAGGAGATTTACTTTGCTGCAAAAATATTTTTGTTTGAGAAAAGGAGAAATTCCAGAATAAAAAAAGACCACAGTTGCAAGTCAGCAGTTGAAGTTACAATTTGATGTCCTTGGTTAGGAAACAGTAATAAAAATATCTAGAAGGAAACAAGTGGCTTGTATTGATACCCAAGAGTGGATAAGCTCTTTCCAAACTACCTTGTTCTGACAAAGAAAGCCAATCTTTCAGCCAGCTCTATTGAAGGAACGTGATAGGAACAAAAGCAGGAGCATTCTGCTAAAAAAAGCCCTCAAATCTAAGATTTGGGTTAGAATCAGGAGCCTGAAAAAATATCTATTCCATCCCTGAGTTGTAAGGTGTTCATTTCAAACAGAAAATAAGCTAGATATTGCTGAATTATTTTATGAAAATAAATTATCATTGTTTTATTTTTCCCTTGGTACTTGGCTTGCATTAAACCAACAGACCCAGCAATGTGTTACCTTCTATGCAAGGATACTCCTGATCAGGAACAAACTTCCAATGGCAAGAAGGCATTATTTTCTCCTTCTTTAATTCATAATACATACAAAATTGTAGGACAGGGAGTAAGAGACACTTGGTATAAGAAAAAAACCTGCCAGCTTTCATGTAATTAAAATTATTTGAAGTGTTTGGAAGTTGATAGGCTTAGTTGCATTGGGTTTTTAATTAAACTTGCTATGTAACACTAATTACTTCTAAGAGTTGGGAGAGTTTAGTGCAATAGAAAGCTGACCTTTCAGACCAAATATGATTTAAGAGTGCAGGTTGCAGTAAATTGGCTAATATTATTCTATCACATTATGTTAGGAATTTGTTATTAGCTAGGACAAAGTGTACTCCTGGATGTGTATTTTCACCACAACTCTGAGTTTGATTTTGTTTTCAGCAACAAATTTTAGATAATGAGACTCTCATCAAAGGGGCAGAACAAGCAGGAGAAAAATCCTTAGGAAAATAAAATGTGAACACACTGAGGAGTGAAGTTCTTTGGATCTCCAGTTGTATGTATTGAAAGCACTACAGATTAGATAAGAGCAAGCTGAAAACATCTGGAACTTCTCTCTGAACATGAGTGTGTTTGTCCAAGGCAAAATTGTTCTGTAACTTTTTTGCATTTCATTTAAGATTACAGCTAAAAGAGTCCAGTGACATTTCAAATAAGGTAAAAAAAACAGGTGCATTGGTGGAATAAAATAATGAATTTTAACTTTTTTTATAAAATCTGGAGATCAATATATGTTAATGGAAAAAGGGTTTTTGGCATTTCAAATGCCATCAAGAAAACAGCATTCAAAAAATTGCATAAATTATTCCAGTTCAAATACTGCAAGATTAGGTTAACGCATAAGAACTTTGGCCCTTAATTTTGTTGGCAGCAGCACTGAATACTAAAATTAATATTTTAAAGATGAATGGATTTCATTCCTCATCCTAGGTGTGTCTGCAGACTGAAAACAAAACATCCCTGCTCTTCCCAGTCCTGTGAAAGGTAAAGAATATAAACAACACTATTTAAAAAAAATTAAGATTAAAAATAAACTCAAGTAAACACTGTAGACTGTTTACAGAGAGATTCAACTATTTCTTAGTAAGGCAATTTTTTGTGAAAAAAAAAATAATCTCATAATTAAGAAATATTAATACAGTATTTCCACAGCTCAGCTGATCATTTTGTGAACTAAAGGTTCCTTAAACTGCACCTTTCTCTTTACATGATTATATTTGAGTGGCTTGACTATTAAGGCAGATAAATTATGTTACAAAATGGAAATCGGGCAAAAACGTGCTTTAAGGTGATTCTGGGCAAGACATGTCCTCAGAAAAAGGTCTCTCCTCCCCTTGGGAACAGGAGCAATTCAGTGCCTTTACTCATCCTAAAATCTGCTACATCACCTCAGAGTGCAAAGTGTCTTAAATACATGCAAAGCCCAAAGCACAGATGAGGTTGTGACCCTTTTCATTACATGACTGCAGAACAGACTCTATTCCTTGCCAGCCAATTGCACCATGTATAAACTCTAATTTGAACTGCACTTCCACCACTGTGAAACTGATTCAAGTCACATTTAACTTGAATGGAGCTGTGTGCTGTGATTTTACACACAAACTGCATTCACTAGTAGGATTTTCGTAGATGTCTTCCTGTTTTCTCCAAATTCCATGCAAGTAAAAGTCTATGCATTAATTTTAGATCATTGTTGCACTGGCTGCAAAACACATCTTAATATTTTATCATTTGAATTATTCACTTCCTTATGTGCTAGTCTTAAAATAGATTACTTCTCTCCTACAGCTCAAATTACATTCACCAGTCACAGTATTTGCACAGCTTCCAAACATCAAGAAATAGGGAATGAGAGGGAAAGCTTGCACATTCCAATCCTCAGCAAAACCATGGAGTGTCTTTCAGAAATACAGAATTACACACTACTTTTACCATGGAAAAATATGTCCTACATTAATCTTAGTGTGATGAGTCTAATAATTTCTAATAATCTCTAATAATTTCTTAGGTCAACATGTGTCAACAAAATGAACTCCAAAAAGTCCAAGTCCTACTGCAAATCACTTCCCAAATGTACACAGAAAATGTTATCAGGAGTTAAAATACTGAGTCCTCACTTATCTGAACCCCTTTCCAAGCCCATGTAGCATATTTTGATGCCGGGGACAGTTGCTACAGCACTTCCACTACAGGAAATCCTCAGAGAAAGTCAAGCACAGTGAGGTACAGATGAACTCCAGCAGCAGTCCAGCAGGATGATGGGGTGGTACAAAGCGAGCAGGAAATAACCAAATTGGAATATGTGCTTGGTGAACCTACCTGTAGATACACTTCACAGCCTTCCCTGAGCTGTTTGATGAGCCTTCAGCAGGCAAAGTTCATCTTCTCTTTTGTGCTGGCAGCCTCCCTCAAGCCTGCAGGATGGTAGCTGTTCTGAACAAAACATATTCACATGTCTGTTAGAGGAGGTGCCATCTCCCAGCTGCTAATCCATTCAAAGTTCCTTACTTGTGTCTGGGAGCTGGCGCAGTACTTCCAGTACAAATTCACAGCAAAGAAGTAACAGGGGTTTTTAAAGTAATTGCTAAGTAACCATTGTACCTTGCTGTTGCCTCATTATCCTCTTAGGGGTAGCTTTAGGCACGTGACACCACAACAAGAGAGTTCCCCTGCCTCTTTAATTTATCTCCCCTCATCTCTAATCTGATGACAGTAAAATAACCCCCATTAATCAGGCAAGATACAGCAATAAGTAACTGCTGTCTGGCTAATGTGAGTTTTCTACATCACTAAGTCCTAAATGGGGAGAAAAATCTTCTGCCAGCCCACAAGTGAAGAAAACAATATGGTAGCTCAACATGCGGACTGCTTCTACATATTTTTAAACAGTTTGTCAATTGATGTATGGTGTGCTGTCATGGAGTAATCTAAATTATGTTTGTTATTCATGGTTGGAACTGTCTCTTATAATACTGCACCCTGTTGTTACAAACAAGATTTGAAGCCAGTAAAATAATTTTTCCCCTCAAATATTGTGGACTTGTCCCTTTTGAAACAAGTATTAGACTTGTTCCAATCTCTGTGTCCCAGTATAAGGAGAAAGCCAATGTCCAACAGCAAAGGAAAAGAAAGCAAAGATATGCCCCCTTTGAAGAAGATTGCTGGAAAAAGCAGCACAAGTTATTGATTTTTGTTAATAAGTTCCAAGAAAATATTCATGCCCTATAGAATTCCCTGATATATCAAATTGTGGTTTGATTTCTTCCCCCTACCTTTTTTGGCATATTTTACTATATTGGATTCTAAAAATTAGAGGTTACTAGAGAGCAGAGATGGAATAGCTCTGCTTCAGTGCAAAACCAAACTAAACACAGACAACTCTGGGTAGGGGCAAGAGCCACACTCAGATTGCTGAAATTGGTTCTTTATAACTTGAAAAATAATGGAGGTAGCATTAATTATTTTTAGATTTTAAAATGAGTTATGAGAAGTATCTAAGAAGATGCCAAAAATTTACTATTTTCTCAACTTTAAACTTGCAACAAACCAACCCCAAACTCCTCTGCTCTCCAGGTTATTTTCTTAACAGCTATAATCCAAATCCAGAGAAACAATAGACTAGGGCCAAGTACTAAGAATTGGAAAAGATTGTTCAAACTGCCATTGTGTTGTGCTTCTAACAGAATTCTGTGATTTTTCAGAGTACATCAAAAATATCACATAAATAACACACTGTNTGAGTTATGTGAAGTATCTAAGAACATGCCAACATTTTTATTATTTTCTTAACTTTAAACTTGCAACAAACCAACCCCAAACTCCTCTGCTCTCCAGGTTATTTTCTTGACAGCTATAATCCAAATCCAGAGAAACAATAGACTAGGGCCAAGTACTAAGAATTGGAAAAGATTGTTCAAACTGCCATTGAGTTGTGCTTCTAACAGAATTCTGTGATTTTTCAGAGTACATCAAATTATCACATAAACAACACACTGATGATGAGAATCTAATGGACTGGGGGAAAGAAAGAAAGAAAGAACACAATGACAGAGAGAAATAACTATCTTCCCTAAGGCAGATTTTTCTTGCAGAAATAATCACTTCTCCTTTTGTTTCTTGAAAAAATTCATACATATGATATGAATAAAGGACACCTGTCTTTGATAATTCTTTGGTGGAAGGAAATGACAGAATTTCAATAAGTGAAAAGATCTGCTACCAGCATCACAATGGATTCTGAAACTTCTAAATTCACTTCAGCCCAAAGTTTTCAGGCCATGAAATATGCTAGTTATTTCAGTCAAAATAGACACTTGAGTTGCATGGTTGCATAGTCCTTCTAGGACACTTTATCACATGGATTTCTTTTTTAGGACAAGAGAAAAGTGTAGGAGTTTTTGGCAGTTTGTGTTGTCCTTCCTGAAGCAAAATGTCTCCTCAAAGACCTTATTCCTTCTCCTTTAGAATCCAGATTATAAGCATCACTCATGTTTGCTCTTTTGAACTGTTCCCTGTCATCCACTCCTTGTTTATCACTGGCAAAAGTCTCAAAAACTTAAAAAAAAGATTTCTATTAAATCTGGTCATGCAAACAAGCATGCATTTCAAGCAGCATCTCAAGATCTGCAGAATGTAGTCCTATAGAAATTATTTCTAGTGTTGTGATTTAATCATGTACAGCATAAACTATTGGTATTTTACAGTGATAAGAATCTATTCAAGATGTGAGGTAAAGCCTTGAGAAGATTGATCAAACTGCCATGTAAAAACTGTAACATTATGCCATTATGTGGGACTGACATTTTTATTTATACAGGGAGAAAAGTCACATCCATTCCTCCTTGCCAGACAAATACTTCATATTGATTTCAGTATATTTGCCCCAGAATGAATTTTGCAAACCAAATCTTTTAGCTTAATTCATCAGGCTGCACTTGCAATTTGTATGTGCCATGGGCCAGTGGTTTTAGCATTTTAGAAAACTGAAAAATCTACAAAGTTGAATTCTGTTACATATATCCTATACTAGGGAATAAGAGACAACCTGTGAAGTAAGCAAAAAATAAAACCATCAGATCATTGAGGGTCTGTTTTTTTATGCTAGTCTTACTCTGAAAATGAAAATGTTACAGTAGTTTTATTTGTAGAATATCTAAAGGTCTCAGATGAGAAGAAACTGCTAGAGAAACATAAAAGACAGATCAACAAATACCTGCTCTCCTGGCTAGTGTGGATGGCAATCCTTTGTCATAGACTGTTCAGCTACAGATTCCACCTGATGCCAAGAAAATAGTGAAGCATCTTTTTCCTTCAGAACACACCCTTATTATAATAGGCAATAGGTGTCAGAGGATATCTGCATTGGACTTGTTTCTTTCCAGTTCCAAATGCATTAGAAGAATTATTCATCATTAACAATCAGAGGAAGCAAATATTACAAAATCAAGAAAGTTGAAATTAAAATCCTCAGTCCCAAATGTCAATAGACATTGCGTTCAGTCAGCAGGGTGGTGTATGACAAATAGGTATAAACACTTATGGATCAGAACAATTTGCAACCTGCTTGGAGTTTTTCATCTTTCTTCACAGAAATGTTTTTCTTTAGATCTACAGCACAATCTGCAAAAAAATGTTTTTTTCATTGGAAGTTCATTAATGATCACAGCAGCTAGCATAGCAATTGGCACTGTTGAGGACAAAGCATGAGAAATATAGAACAGTGTCTTTCCACAAAGCAGTAAGAAAAGTTCTTTCACAACTTCAAGTCCATCCAGTTCTCGAACATCTAACTACAATGTCCTTATTCCATTATTTTTCACCTATATATGCAGCTCTTACATGACATTAAGAATACAAAGCTCTTACGTTTGTTTTGTTCCTACAAAAGTGAAAATCCCTATTCCTTCTTAAAGTGTTACCATATCCTGTTTCAGAGTAAAAGTATAATTTTTCATCTTTCTTGTTAAAAGACCACAGAATTCACTCCAAACTGAAAAAAAAAAAAAAAATCCTCAGAACATTCTTTAATACTTCCACAAAGGATATAAATCTATGCCATTTTAAATGCAAAATATAACTGCATGACAACTCCTCTAGATTTAAGTTTTCAATTAGTTTTTTCTTAGCTTAGTGCAAGGTTACTCTACAAGCCCATTAGAAAAGTAAAATCCTTTTCCACTTCAATCTGCTTTGTTGACTGCTACAGATCATTGCAAATAAACTAAGGAATGCAAAGCAATTAAGTTGTTTAATTTTTCTATTTAGATTAGTTTAAGAAAACAGCTTTGGATATAATTACCTTATTATTTTACCTTCTGTTTCTACTGTTTCTAAGGCATAAAACCCTAGCCTTTGAAAGAAGAAAAAGCCTTGCAAACAAAAGCACTTAAATAGCATTCTGACTGCCATATCATGAAGTCAAGGAAATCCAAATGGAAAGCTTCAGATTCTTAAACCATGAACAGCCAATATGAGCACCTCATCAGACTTTATGCAAGGACAATTACCATCTCCAAAGATCCCCAGACTACAGGGCAGCATTGTTCAATGCATAATATTCCACTCCACAGAGTTATCTAGTAAGACACGTCTGTCCTGAGTGAGTACTTTCTTGCTCTTGTGAGTTCAATATAACATTCATGGCGTTTTGTCTCATTCCTTTTGTTCTTGTCAGATGGAATAGCCATCAGAACAGCAGATATTCATAACATGGAACTACCATAGACTAACTGAGGTGACATTCCTTACACACCACAGCCTCAGACACTGTGAAGGCCAGGCTAGTTCTCTTGGAATATCTGACAGGCTGGACTACAGCTCTATATATTCAGGAATAATTAACTAGCTAAGTAGAAAAACATTTCATGACCTATGTTAATACTTATTTCTATCTATCTTCCAAAGAACCCTTTTTTAGCCTTTGTCTTTCCAGTGTAGCTCCTTGCTTCCAGCTTTTGTTTCAATTAATTGGCTGAGCTGCAGCAAACACCAGCTAAGCACCCCCAGGTTCATCCTGTTTTTCAGAGTCCTGCCCAACAGTTGATCCTCTGCCTGAGCTGCAGCTGACCAGTCAAACCCTGCTTTCAGCCTTTCTACCCCAACACTGCCTCAGGGCCTCTCCCCTAACACACTTCACACTCCTCCTGCCCCAGGGAAGCACCTGGTACCTATCTGAGAGCACACACAGCTATTTTCATCTGTCACAGCAGTGTAGAACAACTGCTGGAGCTGTTCTAATGGGGATATGGGTGCTACAGGAAGAGTCTTGTTGCTACTTGTCAGCACTACAGAAGTTACCAGGCATTGTAACATCTTGCTGATAAAAGCTTTGAAAAGTAGATACGTGAGGTGTCATTTGGTAAAGAAATAGCATTGAAATCTTAATACTACATTCATATTGTGATGCCTGACCAAATTGAAAACAGATATTGAATCCAGGTAGGGCTTGCCTGGCAGAGATGCCTGACTATGCAATTCCTGAACTGCCTGCTGCAGCAATCTAAAGGGGAATTGGAGAGGTACTGCAGGCTGAAGGTAGAAAGACATTTTCAGAATCAGTCACCCAGGAGAAGGTCACATCATCAAAGCAGATTTTATCATTAAATACTGTATCAAAATACTTCATTTGTCACAGTTCCTTTACTGCCTTTAATCAGGCCTTGCAACAGCCCTTTACTTTTCGTGTTTCTGAAAAGAGAAGGTCCTGTTAAGACCAAATTTCCTAGCTCAAAATCAAACTGAAAACATAACAAAAAAAAACCCTGTACAAAAATATGGATGCTATTTTCTATTAACAAACACTTTGAAAAAATATAATTTCCTGTAACCTGCTAATTTCCATATGAAATCGATATTTGAAAGCACAGCTGTGACCGATAATGCATCAGCTTTTATTCATTTGTCACTATTTGACAAAAATTATCCATTTTGCATATTTCTAGTCAAAAAGGCTTCCTTTATGTACCATCAAAAGCATTTTTAACACAAAGCCTTTTAGATTCCACAGTCAATAATAATCAGCTCGTTGTGGTTCCCCTGCTCCACCTGTGAGGTTGGATGGGCATGACATGCTTGAAGCTTTAACAAACACAAGTATCAAAGAACTAGTCTGATTCCTAATATCTGATGCACACAGGACTGTGTCAGAATGCAAAATTCTAGCCCAAATGACCTACAGCTCCCCTCCTGCTATCATTTAGCATTCAGAACAGTACTTGAAGTTTCTACAGTAGCTTACCTTTTGCAGAGAAATTGGCTTGATCAAGCAGCTATGGAAAAGAAGACAATAACCATGTATTTGAGATCCAGGCTCAGGCAATGAAGTAAGTTGTCAGTTTCTCCTTCTTTTCCCTGAGAAGCAATTAGATAAAAATTACATGTATCAAAGTTCTTTATTGTAACCTATCTTTCAATGAATATAAGCTTTAATGTAATCAGATAAGACTATTTTAATTTCAATGCTTTACATAGCATAAGAACACCTTTCAATATCTTGTGAAGGAATTATAAGCAGCACTGAGTCCACATGTCCCTCACCAGCCTAGAAATTGTTTTATATAGTCCTTAGAAGGAAGATAAAATTTCTTATCAAGTCTTCTCATGGGCACACTCCCTTGTGCCTAATAGCCCACAACAAAAAACTGTACAACTTATCCTCTATAAATTATATTTAACTTTGAAGCAACTATTACTGTCTTTTCTGATCCATACTAAATTATTTTTCCACCCCCTCCAGGAGATATCTAAAGCCTCAACTTTTGCAGGCTAGATTTCCCAATGGAAAGCTGCCATAACCTCTGTTGTTACCTGTAGACTCAATGTGGGAAAAATAACCTAGTAAAAGGCAATAATTGCTTTTTCCACATGGCTTGTGGAGCCTTTAGACACTGGGTCAAAAATAGCTGTTCCCTACATGCATTTAGTTAGAAATATCAAGCTAAAATACTGTTTATACATAAGTGAGCAATGAGAGCAGGACTGTTCCCTCAGGAAGGGCAAAGCGGCCTCTGAGGGAAACAAAATGTGGGTGTCACCCACCGTGGTTATGGGGGAAAAAAGCAAACCCCACCAGCCACTGGGGGACACCCAGGGCCACAACACCGTGCCAAGGCCACCACCCTGCCAGGAACATCACCAGGATGGGACCCAGTCCCTCAGAGGAGGAGGAGCAGGGCCTGGCCCCAGCCTGGGTTTAAATGGCGCCCGGGCGCGGAAAGCCCCAGGTGAGGCTGCTCAGGGCCCTCAGTGCATCCAGGCCTTTGGAATCCTTTCCCAAGGCTCTGCTCCCTGCCGGGTGCCGTGTGTTTGTTCTACTGCATCGTGCCTGGGGGTGCTGTGCTCTAAATAGGGCAGGAGTGTGCCCTAAACAGTGCAGGGGTGTGCTCCAAACAGTGCAGGTGTGTGCCCTAAACAGTGCAGGTGTGGCCTCCAAACAGTGCAGGTGTGTGCCCTAAACAATCCAGGGGTGTGCTCCAAACAGTGNGGGGTGTGCCCTAAACAGTGCAGGGGTGTGCCCTAAACAATGCAGGTGTGTGCTCCAAACAGTGCAGGTGTGTGCTCCAAACAATACAGGTGTGTGCTCCAAACAATGCAGGTGTGTGCTCCAAACAGTGCAGGGTGTGCTCCAAATAATGCAGGTGTGTGCTCCAAACAATGCACATTTATGCCATTTATGCCATTTATAGCAAAGGCTGCACTCCTTCGGCGTGGGGGCTCCTTGGAGACTGGGTGTTTTAAAATGTGGTGGGTTTTTCCTACAAGCTGTTTTGTTATCTACTCTCTCTTTAAATTTACCTCTGTAATGTGTTTTATCTTTGTATCACGGTGTTTTCAGTATATCAGTCCCTAATTCTGTGGGTGTGTGGAAAGTACTTGTAAAAGTATAATTTTGGATTTGTTTCTGCAGTGCCTAAAGTACCTGGGATTGCTTCCACAGGAGGTGCTGGCTTAGCTCCCAACACAGGTAAATTTCCTGGTATTAAACACTTTTTGTGGCAACTGAAATACACCAGCTTTGTAGGTTTTCCTAATTTTGAAAAACTTAAACTTGAAATTTGCCATTTAAGCTTATTGTCAGTTAAAGTTAAATAATGTTTTTTGAAATCAGAGGAAAGTTTTTTGGGTTTTGTTTTGTTTCATCTTTTTTTTCCTTTGGATTATTTTTGGTGGCATTGGTTTGTTTGTAGATTGTTTTGTTTGTATTTTTTTTTTTTTTTTTTTTTTTTTTTTTTATTCTCCCTTGCCATTTAATTTCTGTAGTGGAATTTGGATATTGGAATATATTGTTTCACTTCTGATGAGGATACTGCTATCATTAGGAAGCTGGCAGTTAATTATAATAAAAACAGACATGAGAAACCTTTATCTAGTTCATGAAATAATCACAAAAATTCGCCAGCTGGTTAAATATAATGCCAAATATGTAGTCTTTCAAGTAAGATGCCTATGTTAATTTAGTAGTTAGAAAAATGTCATTAAAGCATATATCTATTATTTTATGAATACATTCGTCTGCTCTATTAGACAAATAGTATGTTCTTTTCAATGGCTTTGAAAACTGAATTACCAAAAATGTTGAAGAAGCAGTGACAAAAACCAATGCTTTTGTGTCACTAGGAGTAAAGTCACACAGAGATTTCAGATTTAATTCCTGATTAAGGTTCAGCAGACAGGAGAAATGCTGAAAAGCTTTGAACAGAACCCAGAGACAAGTACATGCAATGCTTTTGAAGCTCTGTCCAAGTAAGGACATACCACAACAGTATGGTTTGGCTCTGGCATTTCACTGCTGACTGACCCTTTGCTGGGAATTATAGCCAGTATAAGAGCTGTGACCACTGAGCTGGATTAGCAGCTAAAATACTAACCATGTATATAACCAGGTAACCAGTGCATCTGCTGCAGAGCTGACCTACGGCTGGTGCCTGATTCCTTCAGCAATATCTAAGGGTTTACTGCTGTTTGAATATTGGTGTCAAAGTGCTCACCTGAGCAGACACATCACTTTTGAGGGACAAGCTCCTCAGAGCAGGAGGAAAAGGCAGATGTTCCTGTTGTGGTGATCAGAGGAGCATTGTTACAGACCTGCCTGACGTGGCTTTGTGTTTTGATTTTGTCAAATCAGCCGTGAATCAAAGGCCTCACGAACAGAGTCCCATTGGGAGAGCATGGGACATGTGTAAGCATGGTCCAAAGCTCCCTGTCAGAAGTCCTGCAGCCTTATTCTTCAGATGATTTACATAGGCCTAAGCATAATCTTGTTCTGAACAGACACAAAGACAGCTTGGTTCCTCTCAAACTCTCAGCTTAAGCTACAGAGTGTTTGCTTTGAGCAGTTCTCTGACGAAACCTGGATTTATCAAATCCAGTGGGAAATATCAGTGCAGAAGGCATAAAATATGTCACCAGCCCTGACAAATCACTCCCAGTTTATCCACTGAGGAGTCTGTCAAAATCCCTTGGAGAAAGCCTTTCAAAATGTACTTATATTCCTCCTAGTTAGAGAAAATGTGGTGATAGCTACAGTAAAAGTAATTAGTGCCTTCAGGTAAGACATTATCTAGCCGTGCCAAAACATGCAGGTTAGCTAATTATTCCCAGCTGCAAGGAATCACTTCAACTAAGAGGGCTGGAAGGTGGGGTGGTGGTTGGAGGTCTTGGGTATAGCAGTAATGAAATGATAGAATAATTCATGGGTGGCTGAGGTGATGCTGTGAAAACCATGGGAAATACTGGTGAAAAGGAGGTAGGATTTGCACTTTATAAAAATGGTGAGTATCCTCTCCTGTTATTTTATTAATAGGACAGCTGCATGTCCTGATTAAACTGCTATCATTTCTTCTGTCTTTGACAAGAAAGAAAATGAAATGGTTCCTATAATTAAAGATTTAGCTCAGGAAAAAACATGTTTCCTTGGTCTTATATGACCTAAGCAAAAATCTGAGAATGAAGTTGTAATTGTAAACAGCTCCTTTCTAAGGAAACAAAAAGTGCAGGGAAATATGTGACTTTAACAGCATTTATTTCATTACTAGATTTATGACAAACTTTTGGGCCTTTCAAGACTCATTGTGCTACTTGAATAATTGTTCTCACTGTCTAAATATCATAAAGGTATATGGTGCAGGAAGGTTTCTACCTGGGATGGTGATTTTACAACTTAATTAGCACTACCCAAACACAAGTAGAATATTCATTAGTCTTTCCCTGTCTTTCTATTTAAACTGCATGGCCTTTTCCACAAAAATCCCCTACATACCCTCATAAAGTATTATTACTTTGTTGAAAGGTAAACTGGAGCTACAGAGTACACAATATAACTTTTTGTTGATTATGGCATTAGAATTAAAGATTTGGTCAAGAACACAATCTCTTATGTGATCCAAAAAAGTCTGCCTGCTGATAGATATCTAAAATCTCAGAAACTAAATGTATAAATGAGTAGAATTGTTTAGTCTTTTCAGATGTGTGCAGATAAGGACCCAGTGAGCAGACTCATGTGTTGATTTACTTCATTAAGGAGATTTAAAACTAATTGAGGATTCTCCAGCCTTACCATGGAAAAGCTTGCTGGTATATCTTGGGTATTCATCTCTGAACTAGGATTACTTAAACTTTGCTGTGCTTGGATTATAAATGAGAATACTTGAAATCCTAGAAGCTCATGAGAGTTGCATTAAATAATTTCATTTGACTTCTTTTAAGGTTAAACTGCTAGTGTTGTAGCTAGCTCAGGAAAAGTCAAATAATTAGAAAGAAAATAAAAAACCCCAAGAATGTTTGTTTTCCATGGTGCTGGTTCAAATTCCCACTGAGGAATCACATTTCCTTACTGTTACACTTTTCAAAGGAACCAGACTGGTTCCTTTGCCAATCTTGGTCTGCCCTTTCTTAGTGGAGGTCTCGCCTCATGAATTTGTGATTGGAAAATTGGTCTCTTTCTGTTATTACTGTTCTCTGGGTTCCTGCTGATGTTGCTGACCAAACACATTTTTTGAACTTTCATATTATCTATAATAATCCTTTCTTTTATAACTTAGCAATAATACATTATGCTTTTAGCTGTCAGTTTTATCTGTTTCTAGCTTTAAACTTCCTCATCACAAGAAATTCTGTTTATTTATTGCCTATCTCTACCTAGAACATTCATAAAGTAGCTGTGGAGTGCTTAAGTGCCTTGATGGGGACAGAGCTGCTGCTCTGAGGATGTCTGCAGGGAAGAAGAGGCTTTGAATGATTACCTATCCTTTCTGGCTTTCTATGAAGCAGCAGTGAAATTTCAAACTTCTTTGGACCATACTTTGATAGCTGCTGATTTGTGCATTAAGGACAAACATTTAAGGTAGGGAAAGAAAGGAGAGTCTTAAATTTTAGTGGATTTTTATGATTTCCAAGCTTGCTTTCTTTTAATCTTCTATACTTTCAGACTTAACTTTGAGTTCTGCTTCTCCTATCCAGCTTATTTAAAGTACTGTATAAACAAAAATTATTTGGAGAATTAAGTATTGTCAGTACTACACTTCTAGATTTTGTTTATGAGTATCCTGGAGGAAACTGTGTTGCAAATGAAATTAATTGTACAAGAAGAAAATCATAATTCTGGTCAATCCTGGATCACTTGAGTGATGTGTGGTGTTTCCATTTCTGTTTCATTTTATGATGGAGTCATTAGTGAAGGCTGAAGAAAAACAATCAAAAAGGGACATGAAGGTTAAGACAATAGTGTAAAGAACTTTTTTCATGCAAACACCAGCAGTTACAGAGTATTAAAAAAAAAGTAAATCTTGCATTGTTCTCATTCACTCTAAATTATTTTGTATTATATTTTCATATTGCTTTCAGAGGTAACTGTTTCTGGTTTATGTACATCTGAATTGTACTTGAGAGGCAAAGTGTTGTAACCTGGGCGTATGTATAGATATTTCTAGGATCTAGGCCTGGCTTTTGACAGGAAGGTGGCATTCAAATCAAAAAAGGAAGGGACTCCAGCTGTGAAATGTGAAAAATGAAAGACTTGTGGAAAAGTTTTGAAAAAAATTATAAAATATATAAATGAAAGATGTCTGTGATGGGGAGTCTTGGATCTCAAATGACCCCATTTATCCCCATCTTAATGAATTATGTAAATTAGAAGAAGAAATTCAGCAATATATCTTAACTGATAAAACTGAGCAAAATTGGAACTCCTGCACTAACCCAGGATTTTGGTAGTCAAGAGTCAGCCTAAAAGAGAATAGTCACAACTCTGAAACAAAGGGGACTGATGGAAGACCAGATGTAATTACACTTAACCATAGCTAAGAGTTTTATACAATATCATACAACAGGCTCATCTGTGAGGTTAATCAGTTAACCATTGGTATTGCAGATGAAAACATCTTATTATATATCTTAACACACTGATTGCCTAGGGGTTTGTCATTGGAATTGTACTATCAAAAATACCTATCTGTGGGATAATTATTTTTTGAAATTAATAGTTTTGCATGTGAATATATGTTTGATAATGGGGAAAAGATTGTCATTCTAGTTTAATTTCGGTTCAGGACAGGAGAGTACAAATGTATCCTATTTCCATTCATGGTGAACATGTTTTTTATTGCTGTAGAAGAAATCTGTAAATTGTTATGTAGAAAAATATCTTGTAGTTTGGGTAAAGAATTTTTTTTGCCATTTTTGGTACTATTTCAATGTAAAAATCTAGTAAATTTTTTTGGACCTATAAATTCCTTCACTGAATGTTAAAAGGTGAGAAAGATGGTCAGAAATCCAACTTACAGGAGTGTCAAAAGTAGTCACTATTGCTTATTGATGGTGTTAGAATTAAGGGGAGACTAATCAGCTGAGTCACAGGAAATATCTGTTTTCAGGTATTCGTAGTTGTATGCTTTCTTACAGTGTTTTCTAGCTCAGACCAATAAGGAGAATGAGGTATTTTCAGGTTGAAATTCAGCTCCCCTTCAAGGGGAAACTCTCAGGCTGTATTTTTGGTTTTATTGGGTGCTGCATGTTTCACAGGGAAATGTAACTTAGAACACAGATTAGAAACACATCCATTTTGGTGAACAGTCTGTGTGTGCTGCTAGTCCACAGGCAGCATCACCAACATGTAAGGGTTTGGAGATTGTTTAATGCTTCATTTTTCCAAATGGAAGTCAAAAAGAATTATGATGAGCCTCTGGCATAATGTCCACATTTCACGGGTTCAGTGCATGTAGATAAAGTTTTCCTCTGAGGGAACATAATGAAAATTATGGCTGAGTACTTGGTAAATTTTGAAAGATTCAAAGCTCTAAAAATTCATGAAAAAGGCCTTAGCAATGGAGAGACTGTAATTGTGGCAGGTGTTTTGCTGATGCTGAAGCTGTGTTATGGAACATTTAATAATGTCTGGAAGCAAAGCAGAACTAAACTTTGTTCAAATTAGATTTACACGTGCATAAGGCTTGTCTTAGACAAAGTCTGCTTTGCTATGGCTAGAAAGAAACCTGCTCAGGCTCTTTCTAGAGTTGTATGGAGGGCAAGTAGGAATGCACCAAAGGATTAGCTCCATATCTTGCTGAATAATCTGGGCTGGTTCAAAATGATGTGTGATCAGCAGCTGAGACAGAATTTCTGACACATTTGTGGAGGACAGGTAAGGGAATGGTGGTATATGGCTTATATGAAGAAAATTGTTTATCAATAACCTTGTTATACAGCAACCCCAACATTCTTTTCTTTGCTTCTTGTGGTTTTTCTCTCTTTGCTGAAATTGCTTTGCTAGAAGGTGTTTAATTAAAGCAGGTGCAATTGCTTTTGTGCTGAGTACTGAATGAAGGATAAAGGGTCAGGAGCATGAACCTGAGAAGGGGTTATCTAGGTTATCTATATGGCTGCTAATACTCAGTGTTGCCATATTCTAATCTGGGGACAGGGCTCAGGTGGGGAAGTAGGTGCAAGCAGAAGAGTTTGGTCCTTGCTTCAGCAGCATTACTCAATTAAATTAAACAATTAATATCCTGGAAGACTAGGAAATGTCTTGCTGGTAATTTGTCCAGAAGTTAAACAGAATTTACAGCTAGAGCTTTGTTTAAATGGCCTCGGATTCTGTGCTGGGTGACTCTTGTTTCCGTGTGGCTGAAGCAAGATGTACCTTTTTAGTTGTGCTCACTGGAGACAGCTGAGTTCATTGGCACAGAAAGGCTGAGTGACACACGAGCACTGCAGGGACAATTAGTCAGTCTTTCTTACCTGCCTTGTGCAGCAGGGTCTGTCATGGCAAGAGTGAAGCCTCGAAAACTCAGGAGCTGAGCACACTGGAAGTGAATCAAGTTGGTTCATTAGAGCCTCAGGATAGACAGGTGGGGAGCAGGGGCTTGTCCTGTCTTACAGGGCAAGAGGGAACTGCTTTCAACAGAAGGTAAAACACCATGAGGGAGAAGGCTGCTGGGTAAAAACTTGCAATCAGAACAGACTTGAACAGAAGACCCTTGTTTTGTGTACTTGGAGCCAAAAAATTAAGCCATGAAAAAATTTCAGCTTGGAAGCTGGTGACAGAACAGTCCTTGCACATTGAGCTACAGAAATAGCACGGGAGAGTTTACAAGCTGTTAGAGAAGCTGTTTGAGTAGCTATTTGTTGGTGTTGTGCTGAGCTTTAAAAACAAATCTGCTAATGCTTGTTTTGCTTCAGCTGAAATTGGAGGAAAGACCTGTGGAGCAGGGTCTGTGTGACTCACTGAGCTTTCAGCTGGAAATTTAGTCACAATAAATTAATTACACAATTAACTGTGGTGTTACCACTGTAACTCGTGCTAGCCAGCAACAAAGGTTCAGTGCTTTCAAGAAAGCCAGGGATTATTATGCAAGGTGAAAGCTCTGAGTCTGGAAAAAAGCTTAATCACTGGATTTAATATATAGCCACATGCTTCAAAATTATTTCAGTGAACTGCCTGGTCAGTTTTGAAGAAATATCTTCTTGTAGAACTGCAAATTAAGGCATGTCTTAATCTTTTAGTCAAATTATGAGTAGACCAGATGAGCAAAAGTGTTCTTTTGAACTTTTGGATTAATTATTATGCTGAGTGATAGATAAGATATTCACTAGAGGATGTAGACTCCTGGCAGTTCCAGGTTTGTGTAAATGGTAACTTAATGACAGAGAATTGGGTTTTAAGTAATATGCATTAAGGTCATTAACTTCTCTGGGCACACACAAAAATGTAATCAGACATATCCTTGCCTCCAAATTCAAGGCTGCGAGCCTAGAAACTATTTATCCTGCTATTCTGCCCCAAATATAGCAACAAGTTTAAAGTTTGTGGGCTGTTAATGCAGAGATGAGATGAAATGAGCTGTTTATCCAGTTAGATGATACAATGTTAAGACTGATAGGAGTGGTGCCACTGAAATGCTGAATGTGTGGGTCTGTGGTACACAAACATTTAGAGTCAGAATTTATTCCTGTGGGCTCAGTTAACTGCATAAAGGATCTGAGTGAAATGTGACCTTGAGGCGACTTCAAGTGCTTCGTAAATGGCTTAATTCTACTCAGAAGGGTTCAGATAGCAATTACTTGTCATCTGGCTTCTAAAAGTAAGTTTTTATTACTGGACTTTGCTGACAGAGACATAAAAGACACAACCAAGGATAGGGGAAAAATGAAATGTGGTGCTGGGAACTGTTAAACAAGCTCCTAAGTGAAGTCTGCTAACAGATTCTGTTATTTTGAGAGACTAATCCAATTATGGAGAAACTAACATCAGACATGATTCTATTCTAAATGTATATTTTAAGCTTCAGGAATCCTCGGAAATCAGTTTAGTCTGAAACCGATTCTACCTCTTCCAAAGTAATTCTGCCTAATTTCCATGGATTTTTTCTGACAGAGTGGAATATAAACTAGATATGCATGCTTGTTATTTCAATAGACTTAGAGGGGTTTTTTTTCCTTCTTACACCCACTGCATTGTCCTTGAAATTGGTTCGTCATAGCAGAGTAAAATAAAATCTGAAAATAATATCTAATTTGATATGGACTGCTACAGATATGTCCACAAGATTTCAGTGAGCCCTAAGCTTATCTGCTGATTGTCCTAAGGTTAGTATTTGGTTAAATTCTTTTTCCAAGGCCTTGCTTCTTTGTTTTCAATATTAAAACCTTTCTTTCACATTACACTTGGGCTGGGAATCAGAGTAATGTGGTTTTGTCTGTTCCTTGCTTCTGGGCTTGCTGGATAGAACAGTCCAGATCAGGGTGAATTCCACCCTGGAGTTCATCAGAGTGAAGAGTTCTCTGGGAAGTTCAGGATAGGAGTAGGAATAAACAGCCTGTCTCTTTCTGCCCTCCAAGGAAGGGGGAGGGAAACCTTCTGGCATCCAGATTTTTCTCTCTGCAGCAGACTTGGCACATCATTTGTTTGCCC
The DNA here is from genome assembly GCA_013397295.1 of Polioptila caerulea. Taxonomy (NCBI): domain Eukaryota; kingdom Metazoa; phylum Chordata; class Aves; order Passeriformes; family Certhiidae; genus Polioptila; species Polioptila caerulea. The sequence continues at coordinate 12,924 of VYXF01012145.1, read as the reverse complement.
TCAGTTGATGTTTGAAAGGTTTCCTTTGCAGAATGGGTCTGGAAGCTTTTCTTCTCTTCAAAGCTTAGACTTTGTAAATGCTAATGATTCCTATGTGAGAGAAGGGGTTGCTATGTCCTGCTCCTTCTCCTTCCCGATGTGCCAGTGAGAAAGTAAGTACTTAGTGTTCTTTAAATTTGCTTCCTGAAGATTTGCTTGATAAGGATTTCCCAATCTTAACTCATTTGATCAGCTGCAATAAGCAGCTCCTCGTTCTTTTCCTTTCCTGGAGCAGTCACAAAGGAATACAAGCTGTGTGTTGTGGGAAAAGTACACTTTTCCTTTACAAAAAGCCCTACACAACAAGGCTACCTTGTAATGTGATTAGAGAAACTCATTCTTAGCTCATTTATTGCACCAATTGTCATGAATGGTTCACAACAGATTTGTGCATGGTCAAGAGGAATATTAGGAATTTAGTGTTTGAAAACGTGCAGAAGAACCAAAGGTCTGCAGAGACCCTGAAAATTCAGGAAAAAAATAGCTTTTGGAATGAAATGCTTCTGAATTATATTCTATTGGAATGATACTCTTTGGGTGGTTTATTATATAGCTGTTGTTGATAGCTCACATCTTTGGAGTTGAGACTGTATTTTTGCTAAATGAAAAAATTAATTTTATTTTTATTTTTCATCCAATTTACAATGTTAGAGACTTTCTGATTATTGCATAGGATATGATAAAATAGATCCAAAAAGCCTTACTTTCTCAAAAACCTCCCACAGGCTGAAAGTAGATGTTATTACAAATGCCTTAAAGCTGGTGCTCAGTGCTTTGCTCTTTATGATGTAAGAAATGATACCATGCAAGTTATGGATGAATATTAAAAGTAATGGGTGAAAAGTAATAATGAATGTCCAAGTAATTAATTTAGTTCAACAAATACATGCTTGTAAGTGGCCTTTGATCAGTCCCACATGGCCTGGATGCCAGGCGAGCATCTGACATGGTGAGAACCTTGAAGCACTTCCAAAGAAATGCTCTGGCAGTGTGTTGGGCATGAGGAGGCTCTGTTGGGGAGTTTGGAGAAGGGGATTTCAACCTCTCTGAGTGTTTTTAATCTTGTGCTTTTTAACTTAAGCCAAATTTACGGTCAAGAGCAGTATGAAGGTCAGTATTAATTCCAGGTCAGCCCTCTGGAATTGGTATTTTAGTTGTTCAGATTAGGAAGTGTGCAATGGGTGCCAACATTTAACATCTTGGAAAGCGAGACAACACTTAAGCCATAGATTTTTCCTCTCTCTTAAAAGGAGTTTAGAGAATAAAACAAGATTTCCCAGTAGTGTATTTCCTGTAGAGATAAAGAATCTATAGTAAACGCAGAGGTGGAGATTTAGTAGAACTTAATGGGATCTGAACTTGGCTCCGTTTGATTTTGCGTTTCCTCAAACTGATTTATGAGCTAATGGCACGGGGTGTATTAGGATTTTGTTTTACTGCATTGATATCTTCCCTGCACAGTTGGTCAAATGCAAAGTGATCATACAGAGCACTCTTATTTTCAATTCCATACTTAGAGCCCATACTCAAAATGTAGTGGTTTTTTCACTGTAAAATGAGAGGATGTTGTTATGATCCAGTGCAAACATCTAGAATAATAATTTAAATTTTACTTTCATGTTTGTTTGCTTCTTTAAAGAAAGCTTTGACTGATGTTTTGGATAACCAGTCCTGCTAGCACAATTGTTTGCTAATGCATTTAAGAAAATTGTGTCAAGAGCTGTGAGAAATTCATGCCACACTTACACAAGATGTGTTAGCATAAGTGATGTAGAATTTCCTAGTAATAAATAGCTTGAATAAACCCAGTTATTTACAGTGTTTCTTGTTTCACACTATTTACTCTGCCAAGAAGTGGAATATTAAGTCAATTAAGACTTACCAGAAGTAGATGACATAAATTCAAAGCAGACAAAGCACCAAATTTTTGGTGCAGTTTATTGTTATATATATTCAAAATAAACATTCTGTAGCAGTGCAGTAAATCAGTGAACACTTGCTAGTTCCTTCCTGACTGAAAACTGAAAAGCAAAAATCTTACACAATAGGGAACAATTTTTAATATTTTTTTTTCCAATATCCAGATGTTACAGAATTTCTGGAACTAAATTTTGTAAAAGCAGAAGCAGCTATGTGTGAGCACTCAAAGTATAAATGTTAGACCTGGAATGTGGGGCTGTTGATTCTGAGTCCTGAGAGGTTTGTTCCATTTTTGATTCTTTATCTACATGCACCTCTAAAGAATAGGCACACGTTAGAAAATCCCATTTGTGTAGAGGATTGGATTGGAGGTGGTTTTTTTTTGTTGTTTTTTTTTTTTTTTTTGTGGTTTTTTTGGTTTTTTTTTTTAATTCCTTTGTGGTTANTTTTCTGCCTTTTTTTTTTTCCCCTCTAATGGATAATCTGATCTAGAAAATAATCTGTCTAAACACTTGATGCTATTTGCTAAATCTCCTACTTTCATCTCATATCATCTTTCCAGATTATGGTACTCATAAAAGTAGGAAAACCAAATTTAATCTGCAAAACAGAGAACAGAGCCTGATAAGCAAAAATAGTCTAATTATTGACTGAGAATGGCTTTTGATTGCTTAATGTGTGATTTATTGCTTTATTTTGTAATTCAGAAGGTAATGGAACATTCTTGTGATATCAGTGAAAATATGAGTTCTTCTGTATTGTAATATTTGTGGTGTCTTGAACTTCTCAAAGGTGCTTGTTTTAGAAGACTTACAATAATTTTCTTTTACCAAAATCAAGAGAGCAGCTTTAAACACAAAACTTGAACCCTTTCAGCAGTAGCTTTTTTATTTTTACTATCCTTTAATGTTTATCATCAGGTCTGACTATTGGGTAACTTCCAGAGTGAAGGAATTTGGGTTGGGTTTAGATTTAGTAAAGAATTTAACTTCTGCAGAAAGACCCATTTCAGTCTGAATCGAGGTGTGGATTGCCTTGTTATTTCAAGGTTTGTTTGAGGAATCTCCCAGACTGCTCTAAAAGGAGTGCCAGCCTTGTGGCAGAGTTTGCTTTGGAGAAAGGCTTGGCTCTTATATCAGTTCCAACAGGTAGCTAAGCTTCTCTGATCCTGTTTCCTGCCTGCACAGAGATGATAATTCTTCCTTTCCTCCCTGTCTACAGTCAGCTCTTTGAAGAAAAGAACAGGAGAGCTTTATGGGAAGGGAATAGTGTGGAAGATAAGACTGTAATACAGATACTACACAAATTTAGCTTGTGGTGTACTTGTACATCGTAATAAATTGTAATCACTTGATGTGCAAAAGAGGAAACCTTGCAACATGAAAGAAATGCTGCATTATGCATTCTCCTTGTCCCAAACTCATTTTACAGCTGTGTTCTGGAGGCTTACATTATAAAGATCATATTTTGTAACAAGTTAATTATTTAAATAATATGTAGAAAATCATTAATTAAGACTTAAGGCTCTACAATAAAGTATTTTATTGCTTAGAAATCAGTCAAATCTTCAATGGTGATTTATAGTTACTTAAATAGCTTGTTCAAATCTCATTAAGATGAACAAGAAATACAAAAGAATCTATCAGCCTGGGAAAAAACTAGACATGACTTTAAGGGAATATATTGAGTGAAAATTACCTTCTAGCTTTAAACCTAGAGGTTAGAGAGTCTGAAATTGCTTTCAGTATAAATTACTCTTGTAAATGAAACTAAAATTTTTATTAGGATTGTCGGGATGCTCATCCTGCTGTAAACAGGATTACACTTATGGTATAAGCAAGAAAAGAGCTTTACAGTGTGCATGGGGAAAAATGTTGTAATTTTCAGGAGCTGTCTTGGGCATCAGATACTGGCCCACATTTCTGGCAGGTCATGTTTGCTGTAGTTGTGGTCTGTTGGTTGTTGAGGATGGAGAAGTGGCTTGAGTTAGGCCCAAAGCACAGGTGAGGTTAAAGAAGTGACCAGTTTTCAAAAGAGAGGCAGAAAGGTCACTTTTTTCCAGCATCTTTCCTCTCCTCCTTTCCATTGTTCAACAGATGGAATAACTGCCTCAACTCAGACAGAACAACAAAACACCAAACCCTGAAATAAACCCTTTGTCATCGGTGATGATTGATTATTTCTGTCTTTAAATGCACCCTGTAAAACACATTGCTTGATTTCCTAAAAGCTGTAGTGTCCTAATGATAGCTACATGTGCAGTATCTTTATTTCTTCAGCAACAGGAGATATAGAAATAAACCTGCCCCTGTGGCTGGAGAGAGCAGAGAGCCTGCTTGCTTGTTCCTTGGATTATTCCACTTCTAGAGAGACTTGGACACTGCTGGCTGGTTTTGTTCTAGGCTCTGATTTCATGGCTTGATCCATAGAAGAGCTTTTAGATGCTTTATGATTCAGTATGTCACATCACCTATTCAGTCTTCAGCTTCTGTGGTTGTATCAAAATTTTAGCTTGGTATTTTTTGTTTGTTGGTGAGGATTTTGAGGGTTTTCTGTAAGACAGGAGTACTTGAAAACTCAGAATTCAGTGTTTTATATAAGACATGCCCTCTCCTTTCAAATTCCATATCTCTCTCTCAAAAATTAAGCTATAAATATGCTTTTTATTTTTTTTCTAGACTGGTTCTTATTAGAAGTCATCTAACACTGCTAATTTGGAGCTTGTTGCTCCTAAGTTATCACAATAACTGACTTTAAGTACATCCTGATGTTTACAAAGAATTATCTGTGAAGTAATTTCTGTTTAATTGTAGATTCTTTGCGATCAGGGTTGGTTTAGATTTCCTTATTGGAATGAAAATGACAATGAATTTGACCCTCAATTTCCTGTTTGGCATCATGCTGTTAAGAAAAAAATGTTTATCTCTTAATCAGAGTGGTTTCATAAACTTAGCAGTTTAGTGATACAACGAAAATTGTCTTAAATGGTGTTGTAAATTCCCCTTCAGATGTGTTCCTTCCAGATTCAATAATTAAAAAGTAAATTATGTACCTTCATTGAACAGAAACCTGCTGCTTTCTCTAATGACAATTTTTGTGTGTTATGGAATCACACCTTTAACAAAAGACCATCCAAGTCTGATTGGAGATCAGAAATAACCTTATAAACAAGAGTTCTCAGAAGATGCAATTCAATCATTAAATCTGTGCTCTATGACAGGTCACCAGAGTGGGTAGTGTCCTTTAGCTTAATGAAATAGTAAATCAGCAGAACTTTTGACCCATCTTTGCAATCAAATATACTAAAAACGTTTTACAATAAACTTCTGGTGTAGACATAATGCTTGTTTTCTTTCTACAACAGACTCTATGTGGATGGGTTATTTATTTATTTATTCTTAACTTTTTTTTTTAGTGGAGTGCATGTCAGTTCAAATTTTATTTCTTCAGAAAATATTTCTTCAGGAACATAATTTGTTATACAGGCTGGACCCTCTGAGTGACATGGGAGTGGTCACTGCTCTAAAAACCTCTTCTCTTAATGTTTTAGATGAAAAATTCCAAAATGCTCTCTGTCCTGACCAACAGCCTATTTCTAGGTCCCCCCCCTATTGGCAAGTCCAAACCAACCATGAGGGAGAGGAAATTTCTGATCTCTAAGTTTTGATGCAGGTTTCTGAAAATCTTGTGGATCCCCCCCCAGCTCAGGCTGTTAAAATAAAAAGATTAA
>VYXF01012144.1:35931-48545 GCA_013397295.1 Polioptila caerulea | reverse complement strand
CGGACTGGGACCTGGGAACACCGAGAGTTTGCACCCTGTGGCCTGCAAGCGGCTGCCCCAGCGCCAGAGGGAGTGATAACAGCACGACCACCCCCGAGAGAGAGAGAGACTGTCTGAATTGTCATCTTTTTCAGAGCAGTGCAAGAGTGGTGTCACCTGGTATTGTTCATTTTGTGTGCTGGGGGGTGCTGTGCCTGTTAAATAAACAGGTTCTTTCCACTTCTCGCTGAGGAATTATTTTCGAACCGGTTGGGGGGAGGGGCCGTGTGGGTTTGCTTTCTGGAGAGGCTCCCTTTGGAGATTCTCTCCCAGATTTGCCCTGAACCAGGACAGGGAGCAAAGCATCCTGCAGTTTCCCATCCTTTTAAAATTTATGTAAAACCAATACAACTCGAAACCTATGTTTGAGTTGTTTCCTTGCTTTCATCTTTTGATGATGAATTTTTCAGTATGTTGATATCTGCAAAGTTAAGAAAAACAATTAGTTATATTTTCCCAGAATAGTAAGTTCCTGCAACTAGATGTACAGTTGAGCAGAGGCAAAATATCTTAGTAATATTAAGCAACATGTTATTATACTTACTTGAGCAGTTTTAGTATTTATTAAGATTTCTTACTAAATAAACAAAATATAGTGGGTATTCCAGTGTTAACTGGAATAATTGGCCTAATTGAAAATTGTTCCTGCCATTGTACTTTGGACAAGGTGACAGTGAGATTGACAGTGGGATCAAGGGCACCCTCAGAAAATTTGCTGATGACACCCACCGGTGTGGTGCAGTCGACATGGTGGAGGGAAGGGGTGTAATCCTGAGGGACCTGGACCAATGCAAACCTCATGAAGTACAACAAGAGGAAGTTCAAGGTCCTACACCTGAATCTGGGCAATCCCAAGTACACCTAGAGGTTGCATGGAGAAATGATTGAAGTAGCCCTGTGGAGAAAGACTTGGGGTAGTGCTTGATGAAAAACTCAAGTTGGCAGTGTATGCTTACAGCCCAGAAAGCCAATGAAATCCTCACTGCATTCAAAGCAGCATGGCCAGCAGGGTGGGGAGGGGGATTCTGCCTCTTCACTTTGCTTTATGAGACCCCTCCTGGACCATTGTGTACAGTTTAGGTGCCCCCAATATAAGAAGGACATGGAAATGCTGGAGCAAGTCTAGAGAAGGCCATAAAGTTGATAACATGACTAGAGCATGGCCTGGATCAAGACAGGCTGAGAGAGTCAGGACTGCCTGGAGAAAAGGTTGTGTGGGGACCTCATAGCTGCCTTCCAGTATCTGCAGGGAGCCTGCAAGAAAATCTGGAGAGAGGCTTTTCATCAGGAAATTTAGTGATAAAACAAGGATTAATGGGTACAAACTGAAAGAGGTGAACCTTAGGTTAGATATTAAGAAGAAATTCTTTACTGCCAGGGTGGTAAGCCACTAGAACAGGTGACACAGAAGAGTTGTGGATGCCTCATGTCTGGAAATGTTCAAGGCCAGCTAGGATGGGGTTTTGAGTAACCTGGTTTGCTGAAAGGTGTCCCTGCCCACAGCAGAGGGGTTGAAACCACATAGCCTTGCAACTTTAACCATTCTATGATTCTATTTTATGGTTCTAAGGTGGAGTTTGATAGTCTTGACTTTTTACAGTAGTAATGCTGCAAATTTAAGAGAAATAAAAATTCAAAATTTGTGATTGTTGCTTTTGTTTCTTCTACAGGTGAAAAGAAAAATTATTTTGTTCATAAATTGATACAGTTTGGGATAAATTGAATTAATAGGAGAGAAACTACTGAGAAACTCTCTGTTTCCTACTGAGAAACAGAGCCAACATTTCAAGACTCATATTTGTAAAGTTATTTTGTAGCTGGAAGCCCAGTGAGTTTTTCTGGGCAGTGTTTTGTGATTTCAGATGCATTTGGGCTGAGTTTAATCACTCATCTGACCTTAGGCAAATATTAACCCATAATAAAGACTTATGATGATTTGAGTAATGTTTTTTACTACAATCTAAGACTTCAGTTTTGCATTCCAGATTCTTTTAATCTTGGTTCTCCTGTGATACCCAAGGAAAGTTACATTCCTCTAGCTTTTGTGGCTCCAGCAGGAAAATGGAGAGAACTCTCTATTTTTTAAAGACATCGTAATGTTTAGGACAGTAGGATCTGAGGACAAGTCAGGCTAATGGAGACTTCAGAAGGTGTTCAGCCCGACCCACTGGATTGCATTGCAGCAAAGCCTGAGTTTTGTTGCTGCAAGTGGAGCTCTAGTCCCTCCTAACTGTTCCCCCTCTGCATGAAGTTGGGTGCATACACTGGGACACCCACCTGCAATACCTTTCCTAAGGTCTCTTGTTCCCCTTGCCATCTACCCTATGTTTTCCAAGCAAACTGGTCTGTGATTTTGCATGTTCCATGGCCAGACTTTCTCACATACTGGTTACTTCTCCTAGCCTCGAACAGTTTTTCAGGGAGGTTCAGTTTAATCGTCTGCATGTCAGCATTGTTGTTTTGGTTAGAGCCCAGGAGAAAATATGCTTAACTGGCAGAACTTTTATTTTCTGTTTTTATTCAGTTACCGGTGTCTCTGAAGCCTCCTTTGCCTGGCCATGGGCAGCATTCAGTTTCTTAAGCTCAGCAGTGCAGCCCAGCCATTCATGCTTACTCCTATGATATGGCCAACCATGACACAAATTGAGTCAAGTTTTCTAACAATTCTCTTCAGCAGACCAAGAAAAGAAATGAAATTGATATGTTCATATAATACTTTAGAAGGGAGCAGTTTATCAGTGTCACTGAGTCTTGAGAAAAAATAAACAGGACTGCAGTAGAAGAGGTAGGTAACAGTGAAGTGACAGTATAAATCATAAACACAGCTCTCTGCATAAGTGCATCTCTTTAAAATGAAAGGGATTGCTTTTTGCCAGAGGAGCAGCTGATACCAGACACTGCTGCAGCCGCAGGCACACCTGGCCCCTAGCTCACACCTGATCCTGGGGCTGCATCGCCTGTGCTCGGCAATTTCCTGCACCACACAGCTATGTTAAATTGCCGTTCCTTTCTGGAAAAACCAGCTGTGTCAATTTCAGCTCCTTTCACAATACAAGCTAAAAATACCTGAAAACCTAGCGTTTGAAGGGACAATATGCTTAGTGGAAAAGAGTGTTTTCAGATTTCTGAAAGGAAAATTGAAAGTAGAGAAATGCGCATAAAAAAATAAAAGTAGGTTTGATTTGCTTTTGTGGTTTGCTGAGGTAGTTTGTGGTTGGTTTGTGGTCTTTTTTGGGGAGGTATTGCATTTTTTACTGAAACTACTAAAAGTAGAGCAACAAAGCTGATTTTCAATACTTATATTTAACCCAAAATGTAATCTTCCCCTTTCGGGTTTTGTGGCTGTCGCAAAGGACAGAAAGAAACACTATATTTGATTGCTTTACCTCAGTATGACTAAGAAAAAGCTGACACAGAAACTAGTAAGACTGGGTGGATGTATGCATACCAGCAAACACTATTTTTCCAGATGAGGAGCTACCTAGGAGAAAAGCTGTTGTGAATTTTATTTTGTTATCAGTTATTTCACTATTTCAGGTAGAAAGACAAATCTTTCTAGGGCAATTGTAGCAAAAGGGTTTTGAAAATTTTTACTACTGATCAATGTTTGGTTTTTATTCTTTATCTTTTATACTATATTTGTAGTTGGCAACATTTGGGACTCTTTCCAAGTGATGAATTTGAAAACGAAAATTAAAAAACCCTTCATTTTTTTGCTCATTATTTCATTATTGTATATTTTAATAATTATTATTTAATATGTTTGCACATTGACATGATAGTAATGCACACAGAACAGTCTGGAGTCAGAGGCTGAATACTGCAGGATCAGGGCAGAGAGAATTTATGTCCCATAGAGAAAATGAGCATTCTCATTGCTCTCATCCACACAAAAAATACAGCTCCCTTGAGCAGAATGAAGATGTTTCCTCAGGTCTGGTTCAGGTCTCACTGTGACAGAAGAAACAAAAACAAAGGGATGTTATGCTATTTCCACACACTTCTGTGTACCGGTTTTGCTCACCTTGGAGATTGGAAATCTCTGATTAATTTGTGTTCATAACACAAATTTGTGACATGACATAAGCGGTAGAAATCTGTCCCGTTAACTGAAAATACTGATACAACTGCAATGCCATTATCCTGCAAGAAATTAATACAAAAATATTAATTTGGTGTGCTCCTGGATTCCTTGTAGTGATAAGCTATTGTATACCTTTAGTACCATGACAATAACTATAAATTGCATCAACCTAGTTTCCTTTGATTGTGTATTGGAAAAATACTGAATTAAATGAAGATCAGCTACTCAGCATTTCAAGAGAATTCTCTTTAATTTGGCTGTGACTGAATTAATATTGTTTGAGGTTTTCGTTCATCTTTCTTTTTTCTTCTTCCACTTTTCTTTTATCACGCTGTACCCTATTCAGTGAAAGAGCCATACGACTTCCTGAAGAGTAAAATTTTATTGAATTACCACAGTACACATGGAGCTACTTGTACTGCAGATACCAGTTAAAGGTTATTCTCACAGCCTTTAGTTAACAATGCAGAGACTGCAGCTACGCTAAGAGCTCTACAGACCTGTTAAAATCCATGTCATCCAAACTACCTTCTCTCTACTATTTATGAATAAGAGGGTGACAACAAACCTTAGGAAGATCCTACCTGTCCTTTCATTGCTACATGCGTAACATAATAAATTAGCAGTATGATTATTACGGATCAGGCAGAGAGAAACATATAGAAGTTTTGCAGTATTTCTAGTAAAACTTATGAGGACAAGGTGCTGAATTTAGCTTTGACCCCACAGAGATGATTCTAGTTTCTGTCTCCATGCATATAAAGGGTCATCAGATGCCAAAATTGAGCCTTTGTTTCACAGTAGATTTTTCATGGTATTAAAGTTGTAGAAAGGTGAAGCTGGTGATTGCCAAATTATGTTAGCAAGAATGATCACATATAGGGCTAGAAAGGAAGCGGTCTTTAAATAATGAGCATGTTTTGATTACTGCCGTGTTATTTTTATTCTCGTTCTGGATATGTAACTTTTTCCTTCTTTACAACTGATGGGACAGAACATCACTGCTGATAAGCAAGGCTTCCCTTTATCAGTGTAGTGACCTTAAAGTTTTTTTGTGGTCTTTATGTTCCAAAAAAAGGTTTTTAGCTTTTATCCCCTTCTAGGATATCCATTGTTTTGTATGTCTGTTCACAGCATAGCATGCAATCTAATTTACAAGCAAATATTAACTGTAATTCTTTGGTCATCTTAAAAAAAACCCAACAAAAACAAACAAAAAGACACAAAAAACCCGAATAAAAAGTGTATACAAAAAAATCCCCAAACCCAAACCACCACCAACAAAGAAATCAACAGTCAATTAAGAATTATAAAAATGTTTTTGTATATTTCCCAAATTTGTATAAGACCTCAGCTATTTGTCATGTGATCAAAACTTCTTGGACATTCTATATCTTTCTTCAATATTGCTCTCCCTTTACTTGTGTATTTATGCGTTAGAAAGGTGGGAAATACAATCCAAATGATACCTAAACTAGTTACTGGGCAGAGATGATGGAACATTTAATTTTTGACAGAGAGTGAATTTTTTATGACTAAGGTGAATTTTTTTTATGAATTAATGAAAATGAAATGATATGAAATAGAAGGGTTCTCAGTTTTAAAAGATGAAGTAATGGACCCAGCATGAAAGGGAAAAACTCTTTTTTTGTGTGTGTTTTATCCACAGCAATTTAATATGGTAGCTAACTGGTGACAGGATGTGTGAAGTTGAGACTCTCTGACTAGTGCTTTCAAATCTATGCAATGGTTTGAACGCACAATTCCCATTAGAATTTGATGGGAGTTTTGCTTCAGACACCTTTTTATATTTTTCCCTACGTATATCGAAAGCAAGACGGTATGCAAAATAAAAATCTCTTTATTACACCAATTTTTCACCCTGCCTCACCTCTTAAATAGAAGTGTATCTGTAGGCTCTCCAAGCAAACCTGTACAGTTTTAAAGGTTTATTTAACTGCTGCTAAGCAGACAACCCAAAGTCATGCAAAAGATGATGAATACTGCTGAAAAAAGGCAGACATGTATTTTTACACAGCCCTAGCCTATATGCAGGCATTGATTCATGAGATGTGTGCTTCAATATTTTATTAGCCTGAGCTTGCTGTCCACATTGTGGTTCCTTTTATTTGCAACATTTGCCTCCCAAATTCCATTTGTGAGAAAAGACCTAACCATTTTCCGTGCAGCCTGTCCAGGCAAATGGGCTAGTCAAGGCTGTTCCTGTTGAGCTATCTTTGGGAGTGCTAGCCAAGGAGTTTTACTGGGATTTTCTCCAATTTCATCTCTGACCATATCTCATTTCTAAACTTTTTAAATTAGGGAATCAGAAAATCAACCTCCTACTCTGTGCCCTCTGGCTCTGCCTTCCTGTGAGATACAGAATTTCTGCACCACACCTGTTGCATGTCCAGGTTTGCCAGCGCTGCTGTGCCCCACTATCAGGTTCCTGTTCCCTGGCAGTACCTTCCCCTAGTAGGATAGCAGCAGTAGTCACTGACTCTGCCTATTGTCAGAATTTCAAAGTAAATACCTGAGAAATGGCCAGAGGGGATGGGCTGTTTCTTGAATGATGCTTTGTTAGAATAACAACCTTCAAAGTTTGCTCTGTCACCCATCTACCAGTTGCTCCTTTTTTTTTTTTTTAACCAAGGTAGCAACTACAGTGTCAGTATAGTAGTATTAGTATACCCCCAAGAATTATTTTGCCAGTATGTAATATTTCTGCAGATTGGAATGGCTACTACACATCATTCAAATGTATCTGTGACTATTTTACTTGCCTCAGTAAACTGCTGCACTGCAAGTTTGGATTCAGGTCATAACATCTTGAATTTAAGGAGCCTAAAAACTAATTTCTTCCTGAAGATGTTCCTTCTTCTACTTGGAGAAACATGAAAACAGCTTTTTAACATCCAAGTATATGTGTGGACTGTTGGTGTTCATGATAGGGATATTGGTCACAAACGCTTTGTGGAGAGGAATTTAATTTCAGATATAATCTCAGAACTACTGAAAATGTTGACTCTTAGACCCCATGCAGGCCGAGGTCCAATGAACATAATTGTTTATGGTACTGTGTGAAGTGTGGGCAATATGCATACAGAGGCTAACTGTTCTACTAATATTCAACACTTACAATGAATCACAGTGGTGTAGAATATAATTTCAGATTTTAAATCTTGGAATGGTAATAAAAATTTGAAATTAAAAATTATATTACAATGGCTTATATGGCATAAGCACAATGAATATGTTTATGTAAATATTTGTATGATTATAATTAAAAGCCATTTTTCAGTAAAGCTTCTCTAAAGCAGCAGTTCCAACTTTTTAAACATTATTTTCTTTTCAGCAATCTGATTCCATCACACCAGACTAGCCTATACAGAATGTTAAAATTAGGGATATGTTGCTGTCCAAGAGAGCAGAGTATTTTGACATGCTGGAAGCTGTATAATAGGGTGTATTTGGCTCAACTGGAGTTCTTTTCTATCCTCTCATGCTTCACCTCAGCATATTTCTACTCAACAGGATGTCTAAATTCACCAGGAAAAGAAGACTAGTTAGGGGCACTTATAATCTCTTTTCCTGAAAAGCAAATAACCCCCTGAGTTTTCAAAAGGTGATTAATGGAATTTCCTGTAGAAATACTCATCAGCCAGTCCTTTCTATTTCTTGGGCCTTCTCTGGTAGGATTTAGTCTTGTGCTTTTTCTGCTGAGAACCTTAAAGAGCTATATGCTGCTCATCTTGCTACCAAGCCTCTTTTGCCAAAAATTTCTCAGAAGTTCATGTTATCTGAAGTGCATTAAAAATATTGGAACTACATTTGTAGGACACCTGCTCTATCCCAGAGAAGTCTGTGGCATGTCAGTTGACTTCTGGTATGCTTGGTCCAATACAATAAACCGCCCACCACCACCTGTAATGTAATAATACTTATAGAAATTGAGTATTATCAGAGCAGAGTGGCAGTTGAAAAAAGCTTTTTGCTAAACCTGTATATATATACACCCTCTTTAAATACAGTTTATGTACATTTATTAAAATGAGACAGATCTTGAAATGAAAATGGAATAAACTCTGTTTATGTTCAGATGACATTTAGCATGGCCTGTACAATATGCATGAAATATGCTTGATGAGGCTGTTCACTTTGATAGGAAATTAATATTTATTAAATAAAACATTAATCTACTTATAACTAGAAGACTTGAAAAATTGAAAAGTCAGACTATTTACAGCCTGTACTATGGTAATTGGTATCTGCTGGGTCTTTTTTTTTTCCTGTTTCATCTAATTAATAATATATCAGAACTCTAATGGCATTCTAAAAGTGCTACTTTAACTATGAGCTTTAAGAGCCATTTCCTGCTAGACTTGAATCAAATCACATCGATGCCAGGAAAACTTGAGTGCTCTTGGTCTCTCACCATTTTTGCAAGGGCTACCTTGCTATTTCCTTTATGATATAGGCATGAAGCCCAGCAAAGGCAGTCTTTATGATTCTTTGTCCAGTTTAGCACTGTGTTGCCCTGGCCAAAGGCAAAACTTACCAACAGTTGCTCACATCACACAGAAATGGAGAGAAGACGTAAAGTTGAAGATTCCCACTGCTCCCTTCCAAGCAGAGTCAGGCATGGGAAAAACAGTGTGTCCTGTGCTAATGAATGCAGAGGATAGCCTGACCACTAGTGCACCCTGAGCAGCTGGAGTCAGGAGCTGAAATAATTGCCACTATACCGAGTAGCTGAGCAGATCTCTTATTACACATAAAATACACAAAGACTTCTAGAAACAAGATTTCATTAATAGTGCAGCTTCTGGGGAAGATTTGTCAAATGATCCACTCAAGACATCATTTCGTTTTCTTTGGTTTTGGTGACTTCTTCTCCCTACCCTGCCACCATGTGGCTGATGTAGTTGAGTCACTCCCTCTCTGACACCTGCGTAGTGCTCCAGCAGCTTGAAGGTAACAGCCCCACCCCAAGGACTGAGTGTTCGATAGTAGCACTGAGTGTTACTATCCTTTTTCTGCTCTCAGCACTTTGTGTTAAGTACAGCTGCAAGACTGCAAGATTTTCAAAAGCAGGTCTGCAGTGAAAAATAAACATGTTGACTTGGTTGGTCTGTGTGGCACAGGACTCAGTAGACACTCACTTCACCTGCAGGAGGAAGAAATGCTGTGTTGGTGATGGAATTCTCTCCCTCCAGTACTGGATAAAATTATTGCTTGGAAGCAACTTCATTTCTCCTTTCAGACTTCAGGCTGCCCTTAAGGGACCAAAATTGAGTGACAGATAACTAATACCACTGAAGATGGCTGAGACATCCTCATTTATCTGCCTAAACACTGAAATGAATTCAGAGTGGCCTGGAATCTCAGGGGAAGAACATTTCTGTATTCTGTATTTCTGGTGTATTTCTGTTAAAATTAGGTTTTCCAATCTTTGTAGTTACCTGTTTTGGTTGGAAGTGGGCATACCTAGACGGTTTAAATTTGTGGCTTTTTTCATAGCATGAAATGAAACAGTATTGAAACCCTGGTATTTCAGCAGCTGCAGACCAAAGGAAAGCCATTAACCTGTACAACACCTAATGATTTTTGGTCTTTTACAGCTGATGAACTCTAAAAAAAAAATAGCTAGTCTTTATTTGTTTTTTATTCTTTGCAATCTGCTCAAGATCACCTAGTAGTTCCAGTAAAAGGATATTTTTTTAATCTCTGAATTTGTATTTATAGTGCTGCAAGTTGTTTTTTGCTGTGCTCTTGCTTCCTATTTTAAATCATGAAGTGTGTAAACACCAAAAATAATGCTATTTGCAGTGGAAGATTATTGCAATGGGGATTTTGTGAAGATGTGGTTTTGATGGGGGTTTGCTTGTCTGTGTGTGGGGTTTTTTTAATTGATAACATGCCTAATGAAAACTTTTTGGTTTTTTTAAAGGTATTAACTGTAAATGTTTTGGGTTTGTTTTTTTTTTTTTTGCGGCAGGGTGCTGTTCCTTTATCTCCTCTTTATGCTTTATGATGTTTTTAGAGACTGAATTATGTATCCCCATTTTCTCAGAAACCAGCTGATTGCTGATAATTGTTTAATAGAACAGACTTTTTTTTGGTGCTGCTATGAATTCTGTCACATCACTGGAAACCTAATGGAATAATAATGACACCTTTAGCACAAAATCTCTGAAGAAGGGGTTAAAATGAGATGTGCTGCTCATCAAGATTCTGTGGAGTCAGCTGAAGTTCAAGGCAACTCTACAATAACTTTTACTTGCACTAGAATTTCAGTCTTGGATTTGTTTTTACCTAATCAGAGGTGCTTAGAGATGTGTAAATGTATATTCACAATAAAGAGGTCAAAGTATACAAGCTGATTATCTACACATAATGGCAAATATAATGACAGCTGAGCAATTTCAATTTGGTCCTGTTTCTGTTTTGCATAAAAATACTGTGGACTCTTTAATCATAGTTTTGCAAAGGCCTTTTCAATCCCCAGGGACTGAGAAATGGCTCTCCTGTCCCTAATCAGACCAAACTCTGGCCTTATTTTCGTGGTTCAGCTTCTTGCTCATTCCTGCCACACTTGGTTTCCCAGCCATTTATCCCAATTTGTTGTTTTCGGTGCTTCTGCACAAGTCCAGATATCATCTTCTGTTCCTTGCTTAGATGAGCTGAGGCCCACACGTTGTCAGAGTGGTCATTCCAAGCAGTAAGAAGTTCCCTGCTCTTGTCTCAGGATTGGACGTGGATCCATTGTGGAGCAAGCACAGAACTGTGATCATGAAGAAGGTCTAAAGTTTGAGCATTTGTGAAGTAAAGAGCTGGGCATACCTGGGCTGAACAAGAGGGAACTCCTAGTTTTTCAAATGTATAGTGGCAATAAAGAGCATATTCTTGTCACAAAATTTAACTCCCTGGAAAAATTGTGCATCTTTTCTTCAAAGCGTAAGAAGATAATGCTTTCTGTTCAAAGATGAGTCATAGCGAGATTTTTTTTTTTTTTTTTAATTGGAGGAAGCACTTTTTTCCTTTACCTCTTTCTCAGAAGCGTATGAAACATTTAAACTTTCCAAAACCATTCAGCCTGAAGGGAATCCCCAGCATGGAAGACTCCAGGCCAAGATAAAATCAATAGAAAACAATCTTAAAATGAGAATTTCTGGGGTCAAGTATGTGTAGTTGTGACCAATACACCAATTCATTATGTGAATTTCATGTACTCATCTGGTTAAAGGAAGTGCGTATGTTTACATATACACATAGATATTTGTTCAAGACCAGAAATTCATATAGCAAACAGTAATTTTTAGGTGTTTCAGAAAATATAACCCAGGGATTCATATTCCTGTAAGGAAACTTACAGAGATGAAGTAAGAATCAAAGACTAGCCAAATCAGAAACACAAGAAAAATAGTTTCTAGAGGTCTGCTAATCTGTCAATATGGATGATCCTAGAACATATCCTTATATATGTGTTATCTATGAAAAGGGAAATTGTGTTGGCAGAAAATAGTGTTACAACACTTCTTGAAATGAATGACATTTCTCTAAGAACCTCCCCTTACCATTAGTTGCTATTACCATTTTTACCTAGATTATTCTCACTCACGGCCCATGTACATTATCTGAAGATAATGTCAAAATTATAATTGTTGAAAATTTAAAACAAAAACAAAACAAGCAAAGAAAAAGAAAAAGAAAAAGAAAAAGAAAAAGAAAAAGAAAAAGAAAAAGAAAAAGAAAAAGAAAAAGAAAAAGAAAAAGAAAAAGAAAAAGAAAAAGAAAAAGAAAAAGAAAAAGAAAAAGAAAAAGAAAAAGAAAAAGAAAAAGAAAAAGAAAAAGAAAAAAAATTTGTCAGTACTGGAGGAGTAGGCGGGAAACCATCCAGAAAGAAACTAGAGAGGGGCAGTAAGAATCTTTTTTTGTAGCTCTGAAATATACCCAGTGGACAGTCCATGTGGACTTTCTCTGCATGTAGTCATTTTCTTTTCTTAATTGTCCAATCAGAAATCAACCCCTTACAGGAAGCTTAAGTCACATTTTTCAAATTCATCATCTCCCACCTTCACACATCATATCCCACTCTCTATTCTTAAACTAAATTAAGTCAACTCCATAAAAATCCCATGCTACTGGGGAATTTGAATAGTAGAAATTAGAGACAGGACTTCTGAGCTGCTTTAGGTGGTGAAGTTTATTTTCTTCTTCTACACGGACAGGTGAGTTCTGGTCACATCTCTAATTCATGGTTCAGATGGTCACAAGACCTCTAGCTACACAACCTTTTAAAGATTTATTAACTAATAAAATACTGCCACTAAGAATATTTACGTTTTTCACTCAATAATCAGTTATTGTGTTTTATATCTTTTGCTGCAGTGTGGACTCTCTAATCATGTAATGACGCTATGACAAACTCATAATTCTACACTTTAAAGCTTATTATTATTTTTATAACTACTTCCACATCTTAAATTTT
>VYXF01012144.1:11574-35683 GCA_013397295.1 Polioptila caerulea | reverse complement strand
GAGGTCCCACACTTTTATAAGTTCTGGTCCATTAGCATATCAGAATCAATTGTCCAACCATAGCTTCAGGTTATGAAGCTCCATCCTCCTGGTTTTTTCTCCTCACTTCACCATTGTTTTCATTCTTGGGCCTGAAGGGTGTCCTTGGTATTGAGCTGGAGAATGAATTGTTTTGTCTGTCTACTCTGTGAAGAGAGCTTAGTAGAACTTGAAATGAAATCCAGAACTATATAATAAAACAGCACAGAATCAAAAAAATAGGAAAGCTAAAACTTAAGGCATCAAGAGGAAGTGCTTCTTTTCTTTTTGACATATACCTCTTCATTTTGCTTAATGTAGAATTGGTCATTACATCTAATACCTTGAAGAAGATTTATGTAGATACAGGTTACATGAGTAAGCATCTCATAATTTCAGCTACACTGCCCAGCTGAATGAATTGCTAATGCAACAGGAATTTCTGTGTAGAGTCTGAGGTCTCTTTGTACCAAACAATCATAAAAGAACTATCAGTGCCTTCATAGCCGTGAAGGTAGTATTCCCAGGTCAGTTACTCATGAGTAGGAATACAAGATAAATAAAAGGTGAGAAAATATGCCATTCAGGTTTACTGGAAAGAGTAATGGATGAACCAGACAGCAGAAAACTTACTGCACTCCCAGTTTTATGACACTTTGCCTAATGATTTGTATGATGATTTAGACCACATTAGAATTGCTCCTATTAAGTACATAAACATGACATCACTTTGTTTCAGAGAAGTACAAGCAGAGATGTTAGTAGAAGCCCAAATATGTACCAGATTCTGGATAGTCTAGAGAGGGAGAGAAGTTTGGAGGAAAATGGATATAATCTGATTTTCAGCTTCTGCACCTCTGTCTTAGGAGAAATCAGACTATAGCTCCACCTCAGGTTTTGGACTGACCGAGCATGGCTCAGCCTGAAGTGGGGTTTTTGTTACCTCTTCCTTATTCCCAGCACAGGATCGACCTCTTCAGCTTTTCAGCTTTGTTTGCGCTCTTGAAGGCTTGAACTTTATAAGGTACATCCTTATATTCTTGAACCTTTTGGTATATCCTTATAGGACATACTATTTATCTGTCCCAGGTATAGCTGCAAGAAAGAGTATTCTTTCCTTTCCCTGCTGTGCCATTTGAGAAGTTCCTTGCTTGTCAGAGGTTCCTTGCTTGATGTCCTCTTAACAGCGAAGCATATTCCTGTAGCACTCTGAGTGGATGAGTTAAGAAACCCTATTTGGAGAGGGCTCATGTCAGGTGGGAGGTAATGTCTTGGCTGAGCAGATATGCAGTGGTGGGCTTTCATCCTATGTCTTCTGTCTTATAAACTACAATTTCTGAGCCTGTTTGCTGTGCACAGCGCTAATTTCTTTGAGGAATGTTTTGCAAAAATTAGGTTTTTTTTGTCAACAAGGTCAGTGTGGTCAAAATGGTCTTGGTAGACAGGAGCTGTAATACATGGTGAATAGCTTATTCAGCTGATAGGGCTTTTCATACTTCATAGGTATTGGTGCCTAGAGAGGCTACCTAGAACAGAGGCTAGACAGTGTTAAAGGAATGAAGTAGGTATTTATTAAAAGGTCTCCAAAGGATACACCTTGAGCAGTACAAGAGCCTGACCAGGGCTACACCCAAGATGGACCCAAGAAGGATGGCATGTCACGAGTTTTCACACTTTTGTAAGTTTTGGTACATATTGGGATTAATTGTCCAATTACAGCTCCAGTTATGAAGTCCCATCCTCCCAGTTTGCTCTCCTCAATTTGCTGTTGTTTACACTTTTTGAGCCCTAAGCTGTAACAGTGTCCTTGGTTCTCGGGCTGGAAAAGGAATGTTTTGTCTGACTGAACTGTGACGAGAACTCACAAACACTGTATGTGAAGTTCAGAGTCCCACAGTAAGGCAGTAAAGAATCTGAAAAGTATAAAAGCTAAAACTTAAGGCATCAGTATTAGCAAAGTCATTATGGTTCCTGTTTCCCAGATGCTCATGGTTTTAAAACTTCTGTCCAGGACAATTCTTTGAGGGCAGTCTGTGAAGCTGCAGGTAGCGTGGGGCTCAGCTGGGGCTGGTGAAAGGCAAACTACCTTGACTGGGCATTAGTCCTTTGGAATGATAGACCACCCAGCCTTTGAGTAAATAATTACTCTTTGGTTGCATCAGAGAGCAAAAGAAGTGCTTCAGAATAATAGTTTTTGATGAAGATAAGAAAAATCAGCCCCCAAAACAAGATGAGGGTGGCAGTGTGGAACAGGACACAGAGGAAATCAGTAATCAGTACATCAGGAGCAGAATTGTGTGTTTAGCAGGGACTGAATAAAGTAAGAAACATGACATCAAATTTTTGTAAGATTAGAACTCCAGAGGAGCTGGTTCTCTGAAAAGAATTTAATGATAACTACTTGTCAAAAATGTTTTCATGGGAAACATAATTTTAAAATCAAGTTCTGCGTATTTTATTTTTGACAAATATTAATTTTTGTCAAATGTGGCTTTTGGTGAGGATAACTTTTTTCAAGTTGTCTATATTTTTTTTTGTTTTTAAACTCTGAAAAATAACACCAAAGAAATATTTGTTTAAATCTACATGACGTATGAAAACTTTTGCTCTGTAACAATACAGGAAAAAGGAAGCTATCAAAGAAAAAGAGACAAACTTTAAGGACCATGACATAGAGCTAAAGATTGTCAATGACAATGCTCTGCTTTGAGTTCAACATATGCTTAATCTTTTCAGGAACAAGAAGTTTCTGCTGATTTGAAATCTTAAGTCAATTTCTATCTTTTTCAGGTTTTTATTTCCTAGCAACTCTTCCTAGATCTGAATGAAGTCTCTGATGAGTTGAGCTTGTATGAGAGATATAATTTTTAATACTGTGACACTAATAAATGTGGTTTTGATTAATTTTTTTTCTTAGTGAGGAGATATGTCTGTTAGGGGCATTATGCAAATACTGCACAAATACAGCGTATGTTCTACCCAACAGAATGCAAGATTTTTATTACAAAAAAAAAAAAAAAAGTTAAAAGTGTCAAATGTAGTGATTCTACCTAAGTGTTGCCTTTTCCAACCTAGAAATGAAACTCAAGATGATTTTAGTATAGGAGGTAATACAAAGCAGATCTTTATTTGACAGCCTCCAGAGGCCGTCATGGAGAATGTCCACTAAGGCCTACCCACATGGGGTGAATACAGTTCTTATACGTTTGTCAAATCAGCATAATTGGCAAAAAAGCACCAAGTAGGAGGACAAGAGGTGGTGCAATTCCCCCCCAGGTCAAGACCCTTCTCTGGAGCTCCCCCTCGACACTAGCTGTGCTTTTTAATGAAAATGTGTCTTGAAAATGTGTCTTCAACCTTGGTAGCCAGAAAGACCCAAGATTGCGCTGGGGCCTTGTATCCCCTGAGGCTTGGAGGTCTGGAATTTGTTTTGTCTTCCTGCTTAGGGAAAGGGCATGGAAAAGTACTGGGAAAACTAGCTAGAATACAATAAAATAGGCTACAGAGCTACAGATATATCGGCAAAGAATGCAGAGAACATATAAAAGAAAAAAAGCGAAACTCAAGATGGCATCCTGAGAAAAGAGGAGAAACAGAACAATTTTGACCCACCGCTCTCAATTGCCAAGGAGGTGATAAAGTTACTGGAAAGGTGAAGAACCACCAGTGTAAAGATTCTTCCTTTTCTCAAGAGGTGTTCCCTCTTCTTGGGTCCATGGCTTTGTTTTGTTTAGTTTTGTTTTTTCAGAATAAGGATAGGCACTAAAGGACATTTCAAAATTATTTCCAAATCAAATTTACAGTGATCAGAGGGAAGCCATGATTCTCAGTTCTAGTCTGTCCTCATCATCATGTCAGTCTTCAAGGGGAGCAAAGGCATCCATGAAGATAACACTGAGCTAAGCCCACAGGAAGCCTTGGTGTTTGCATTGTATTTTGGCTGAACCACTTGAGACAAGCAGACATGAACATGGGAGACAGAGAAAAACTGCTTGTGAAGGATGGAGGTCCATGATACTCCAATCTCTATTGGTAGTCCTATACCTATGACGTAGCCATTTACTACCGCCAGGACTCTACTATGTGTGTTTGTGAATGTGTGGGTTTGTGTAATCAGAACTAAATGATATTAAATGAAGTTTTCTTGCCCTCCCGAGGACCCTGTATTAAATACTTCCAGACAGCTCAGTGCTGGAGATAGAAGAAAGTGTAACCATAGTGATGGAATGGAAATGATTTCTTTGTTCTTTGTAGGCTGCAGTGTCCTACAGACAGTGCCGTTTTCAAGGTCAAATATATATTAGAAAGAGATAAAAACTGAAGAAAAATATGCTGGCTTGGCTGCAAAAGCTAATTTATTTTATGCATTATAAATTGTGTTAAAAATTACTAAAATGAGATTTCTCAGCAAGAAGTAAATGTGTGGTTTCACAAAAGTAATTTCCAAAGATGAACATGGTTATAGAATTTAGCTTTAAAAGCTTTTCAGGCCATCAGAGAAAACAGCAAAGCTATCCATTACTAGATTTTAGTGGCACTTCTGTCAGAAATATAACAGTAATTTTAGCATTCTCCTCAGCATTTGCTAAATTAGGAATGTCTGCTAACAGATCAATTAATTGGAGCATTATTTAATTTAATGAAAAGCAATCCATCAAGAAATGCTAATCAGTCTGTAAAAAAAAACATTCTAGCATCTCTTTCCAAATGGCAGAAATAGTAGGGCCCTTACATGGTGAGATGACAATTGTAATTTTGAGGATTTGAGGTTAAGACTGAGCATTCTTCTGAACAAGCAGAACCCCTCCTTGTCAAGATATTGCCCAATACTGAGCTCTGACACCTAGTGTTGCTATGCTCTCCTGAAAATATTGTGTGGCAGGAAGCCCTTCCACCCCTTCAGTTAATCTGGTTCCCTGCTCTGTGCCTTTTCCAGAGATGGATGAATATGCACAGAATGCTGTTCCTACTATGATGCTCCAAGTCAGTGCCAAAATCATTGAAGATCAGATGTTTTATTTCTACAGACCTTCAGAGTCTCTCCCATCTGTCCTGGGGAAGAACACAAAGCAGGCTTTCCATTACTTGTGCTTCATTGTAGTGCAAGACTTGGCAGCTGGCAAGGCAAAATTTCTTGTGGAGGGAGCAACACATAAGATGCCTCCTGGCAAACTGATCTTGCAGTGAGTGCAGATGTGGAAGTTAAAATCAAGCTTTTTGTTCACAACTGAAGACTAAAGAATTCTTCTATATGACTCAGAATTTTACTCAGAGTGATTCATTGCAGAAAGCCCATTTTGCTCCACCTCCATAGTACAGATGTGGGCCAATGCAGATTTGCTGCTGCGGTCAAGTTAAAGGAGTGGAGGCGGCTTGCAGAAGGAGCAAGGAGATCCCAGAATGAGTAATCAATCAAATAAATTTTGTGAGTCTCTTCGGTCAAATATGCCTTCTCTCTTTGAACTAATCCCCTTGCTGCCTTTTTAGCCTCATGGCGGGGAAAGTCCTTTGCATTAGCCAGGGTAAAATTACAGGAGTAAATATAAACAACAAATCCAGCTCCCAAAGCAAAATGACAAAGAGTAGGAGGCCATGGTCATAGAGGGGTTGAAGCTTGTTCCCCTGTGTCAACTATCATTGAAAGACTGCTATAAACATCATTGTCTGCTCCTAAGCAGACAAGGAAGTTTGGTTTGGATGCAAATGAGTAAGCTGAACGCGTATTTTGGTAATTCATGGATCTTAAAAATTCAGTCAGAGCATTGGTTTATTTATTTTCTCCATTACACTAACATAACTCTAATGTGAACCTGAAGGACCCCCAATTAGGAGAGCAAAAAATGCTATAATATCTATATGGGGGAGAGCCTGGATTTCTCAGTACACTTTACCTAAAACAAAATTTTGATGTTACCAAATTTAGTGTTTTTTGTTTCTTGTCAAGGAAAAGCATTTGCAAGGTGCAGTTTGACCAGTAAGACAACATTTACAAACAGAGAATGGAGGGAACAATAGGGCTAAGATGACTGAGGCAAGGAGGAGGGGATGGCTAAAGGAAAAAAAAAAAAAAAAGAAAAAAACCACCAGCTGATGCTTGTTCTTCCTATCGTACTCAGGCTATTGTCTCCATCCACAGGAGCTACTGCAAGGGACTGTACTGCCTCCATGATTCTGGGAATGAAAACAAACTCATCTGTGCCAAAAACAGTAGCCCTTTTCTTTGGGGTGATGGTGATGTTTTTCCTATTCTGAGCCTCTGTCTACGATATTTGAAGGTCTTTGGAAACCGAGTTTAAGTGGAAAGCACTCACCCTGAATGGGGGTAGCTGAGACCTTATTTGCTTTCTGCAGAGATCATTAATCAATATTACAACCTGACTCTGTGCTACTGTTTTTTGGGGGAATTTCGTGTTTTGGTGTACATCAAGCTTGCATAATCTCTTAATAAGCTTTCCTCTTCAAATTACTGGTGCCTAAACATTTCTGAGGAGGAAAGTGTAGGGAGGACTGAAAAAGTTGCAATGATATCCACATCTGAAGCAGTTCCACTTATTAATGTCCAGAAAATCTGGATGCAATCATATGATTTTGTAACATTTTCTGACCTGGGGATGTTAAATTTTCTCCCTGCAATATGTATTCTTTGTTGTGCCAGAAAGACCTCTTTGTCTTCGTATTCAGAATAATCCTCAATGCTTTTCTGATCACTGCTTCTTGTACAGCACGTGAGAATGGCATCCAAAGACTCAGTTTCCTCTGGAATTCACAAAAATTATGTCCTCAGGATAAGTTCCCCCTTTCATATAATGACAGTTATAAACAGGTCAGATGAACTGAGCTTCCAAAGAACCACTTCACTCCACTGACCATGAAGAACATCTAAACATTGATCAAATATAAGCATTTACTTTCTAATGGCTTCTGAAATCAACCTCTTTTCTGCTGAGTGTCCTGCAGAGACAGTCCAGGCTCATTTCCTCGTGGCACATTCAGATAACCACAGTTCAATTCCGGAGAAGGGTCTTATTTGATTTTTTGGTACTGAAACTGCCACCTGATCTTGATATTGATTTTCTAAATCAAAGTGAGCTTTTCTCCTTCTGCATACTTCACTAAAATTCAATATGTTTCACTTGAAATTATTTTAGAAGTGCAAGAAACTGATATTTTAAATCATACTTATTTTCAAAAAATGAAATAAATGAATTTTGAAATAGTTATGACTCTCTTTGCACTCTAAACAGCTTTTACATTGGAGAGGTTACACCACTGATGCACATTTACTTGGGAGACAATGTGTATGTGGAGCATGGTGATGGCTTCATAAGAGCAGCACAAGAGCAGACCAGCCATTTCACAGTCTGGCATTGTTCAAATCATCAGATTATCTGAAACAGACTGATGGGCTTTCTGTTATCTTCCAATCTGACATTTCAAAAGCAAGTAATGGCCACCAGCGCCACACATTAGTGGCTAGCCAATCTGAAACATTATAAAAGTTTTGGGGGTTGAAGCTCAGGAGGTGTGTGAGCAGGCTGAGAACCTGGGTTGGTTCAGCTGTGTGGGAACAAGGGGGCCTAGTTGGTGTTTCTCACCATATTCAAGTGCAAAAGGTTGATGACATCTGCCATCTGTGGCAAAGCTCTCTTGGACACCAAGAGGCTGAACTTTGGTGACATATGTGAGTTCCAAGGGTATCTGTGTGCAACTGGTCAGGATGATACAAACTCTACTTGACTTTTTTCCTCCCTTGTTATTCACATACCTCTGCTTATTTGAAGGTGCTGAATGGAAGATGCCTGCATGCCATTCTGCATCTCAGCAGTGTTGATTTTCTAGTATTTTTTCAGACAAGAAGTTGGAAATTATCATTAATTTTAATATGGTCTAAATGCAACTTATTACTATGTTAAAAATTCAGCTCTTTTTCCCCACAAAGAGATTGAAAATGTAAGTACATAATCCCTTCATAATTTGAGTAACTCCTTCATTCAAATAATTTACCACAGTTATAGTATATTAGTTCTGGGATGAATACAGAAGCAGATGAAAGTGAGAGAAAGGGATGGGTGAACAATGCAATGCTCTCTGGTAAGGGTTCCCATTTCTGCATCTGTCTCCCATGCTGTGACCTCTGGGTGTCCCCTCGTGACTCTTCTGTTGTGGTGACACAAAGAAAGAGTGTTTGTCCATCTCCTTGGGGAGATGGACCTCTGTGTGTGGGATGGCCGGAGATTGCTCTAGCAAGAAGGGACAGAAAGAGGAGAAATAGGCCAAGATTTTTTCTGAACCATAGCAATAGATGAGAGGTTTAGGGACAAAGTCAAAGACAATATGAGGTATTTTATCACCTCATAAGCTATCAGGCACTACTTGACAGTCCTGCTAATTTCCTTGGCAGATTAGTTGGTCCATTTGCCACTTTAAAATAATGATTCAATCTCTAAATGTGTTATAAAAACATTGACAGTCCTTGTCAAGGAATAATTAATTTATACTCTGCTCAGAGAAATGCATATTGATGCTTCAACTTCTGCATGTTGTCAACAGATAGAGCAGTTGTGTTTACACAGCCTGTGGGCCACTATGCTGCAAACCCCTCCTCAGTCATGAGCATCAGCAGCAGAGGAGTGTGCCAGTGAACATCAATAGAGTGGAAAAAGATTTAAAGAGTTCTGTTCAGCCGCATGAAGTTTAATGTGCTGATGGGATACTAAGAAAGGTTTGTCATTAAGAGATGAGTCAGTGGAAATGCTTAGAGATAATGAAGGTTGTACTTTTTCTATGGCTTTTGGGCAGATTTAAGTTATATTTTGGGCATTGTGAAGTTATATCAAAGTCAGAATTCCAGTTGAAACTTGTTAAAGGTATCCAGAAGAGTATATAAATCCCACATCAAAGGAAACTAAAGAGATTTCAAACCTCCAAGATCACCTTCTTTCTCCAGCTTGAAATAAAGAACAAAAACTACAAAAACTATGAACGAGCGAACAAACAAACAAACAAAAAGAAAAAAAAAAGGGGAAAAAAAAAGGCTGAGAAACAAAGATAAATCCTGGTCTGGCACCAAGTCTTGTATCTGTAAACAGACATGATGCTGGTTTTCTCTTGCCCAGTGGCAAATTTTCTGGCCCAGACTGTCTTTAAACAATGTAGCAACAACATTTGGGCATAATTCTGGAAAAAAAAATGAAAACAATAATGGAAATTCATTCTGCAGATTAATAGAAATATCCTAGAACATTTCTTTCCCTCCTTGTCATTGGTTTAATGGGGCTGGCTGATAAACTATGTTGCAGGTTAATACTAAAAATGAAATGCAGGTTTGTTGAACATGCATTATCAGGATTGTTAGTCAGATTAATGCAAAATCAGACACCATTCTAGTAAAACTGAATCAAGCGGTCAATTACCCATTTATACAGGCTGTAAAACCACTATGGAGTGTGCTATATATTTCTCTTTCCCTATCCCTTCACACACATGCATTTCCTTTTGTGCTGTGGAGCATTCATAGCTATATCAAAATAACTTTGTTTGAATATAATTTTAGATATCATTTGTCTATGAGGGTTTTTTCCTCTTAAGAACAGGCTAGAACACACTTTTTCTCTTGAGAACATAGTCATGAAGACTCCAGTATGTTTGACTGGCCATGAATGTTGATGGAATTCTGGTTTTAATTCTGCTTCAGGCTGATAGCTTATGAGACTGTGTCTCTTTTTCTCCTAAATTTTGATGCTTCTAGAAAAGGCTGAGATCCCACATGGCAGTGTTATTGACAGGTCTATGGCTCAGCAAAGGGAGGACCAAGAAGGATGAGTTAGTGAGGATTTTCGTGTCCCAGTGGGAGCTCACAGGTTCTGTACAGCCATATCTCAAATTTCTGCCAAGGGAGGATGATGATGATGATGATGAAACAGCTCTTACATTGGGGCAGAAACAGGACACATATTCTGCATGCTTTAAGGGATACAAAGAATAATTTTATAGGGATTGAAGGAAGTGAGTTGTGTTAGTGGAAGATGAAAGAGTTCTGAACTGGGCGATAACTTTCATTGTTTTACATGAAAAAATTCACAGGTTTCATTGTCAATGACAGCTATATTGCCAAGCACCTTGAACACAGCCTCCATGAGAATAATACAGAGAGAAATAATTTGATTCTGATGCTGGGACAAGCAAGTCAGACACTGCTTGATGCTGGATTCTCTACAAGGATTTCTGTCTACTCCCAAGTTCTTTAGGTTTAAAATATATGATTTCAGGACTGAGAATGGATTTATTTGAGGCAATGATGCAGTTCATGAACACAGGTATGTTTCTAACTAGTTTTCGAAATGGAAACGTATGTCATTTGGAATATACAAAGCTGAACTAAGTCTTACTTTCAAAAACTATAGCAATGAAGAGAACTTGAACAGATGTGAAGACGGAAATTATTGGTTTTGTAATGGCATGTATTGACTTTTTCATCTCTCATGTGAATGTAGTTGGCATTTAACTGACAACTGTTTCAGTATTGCTTGTCAGCCTTTCTGACATGAGCCTATGTTATTAGTCTGTGTCTTCAAATAGAACATCTGTCTAAAACAAATCACTTGGTTAGCAGAGTAGCTGGGCTTTGCTTTAAGGGTGCTTTAACATGCTTTTTCTAGGCATGTTCATTGGACCAGAACTAAACAAGATAGTAGGAGGATGGCATGAGGATTGATGTGCAGCACTGTACAAAATTCTCATTATTATTTGCTGAGGTCCTGGCATGAGATGTTTTCATGTTATGTTTGTTGATGTGTTTGTTGATGGTTTCATTCATAGGTTCAGCCATGCACAGCACTACGGCAGACTGCTCGTGACACAGACACACACAGAGCAAGGTTGACTTTACAATACTTTGCCCCCATACACTGTCTTCTTGTCTCCTTCACACTCAAGTGTGTCAAGCACCATCAGCCCACACCAGAACACAAAGGCATGTGCTGATAATGGTAGGGCTGAAAAGAAGCTGGTGTTAAAGGGGAAACATTTATTGAAAAATTTTAGTGTGTTTTAATCACAGTTGAATGAAGTGTCTGTGTTATTCTCACTAACACATGAATTATTCTGAAAAAGTAATCCTTTTTGTTGAAATATTTTGTCAGGAAAAAACCTTGATCTTCTGGACCTGTAAAGAGTAAGCTTTAACTGCAACCAATGAGAGAAAGATAAAAAATTCTTTTAGGCTGTCAAAATGAGCTCAAAAATGCAGTGAATCAGCCTATAAATTGCACCGAAACTCCTAAAAATCACAGTATGTTTCATTGTTTGCTTTTTCGTTACTTTTCATTGCATTTTATTTTTTAAATTCTTGCCTTCCCACAACATATTATTTCATAGACCAACAGATCATTGTTATTTTCAGGTTTCGATTTTCTTTCCCAAATGTATTCTAGAATAGTTTCTCATATGTATCAAATAGATCCTTGCTCTGGATGGAATTAAATAATGAGATACGTGCAAAGTATTATTTAAATGGACAAGAAAGAAGGAAAAAAGAAAAAGAAAATTATAATTTTGTGTTTACTTATCTCTTTAAGAAATTAAATTCTGGAAATTGTCGTCATATCTGCAAATTCTCATCCTTCATACGTTTGCTGTCTCTATCTCTTAAGACACTCTTAGCTATCCACTTAAAATGTCAAAATAATTTGCAACAAGCATGCCAGTATCCCTTTAGAAGTGATAATACATGTGATGGTAGTGGTGGGGGAGGATTTAGGAAAGGCTACAATGACTGGATGGTGTTAGGACTGAAGACCTCATTAATTCTTATTCCCTCCTTCCAGGGAATACAGGAAGAAATTAAATGAGGGACAGATTGAAAGGTCCTCAAAAGGTGAAAAATATGAATGCTCTCCTTCCTATATTTTTTCCTTAGCTATCTGTGTTCCTAATGCATTTTTAAGTGCTTTTCATAGTGGGGAAATGGCACTTTATTTCCAGAAACTTTACTGTGTGGAGTCTTCCCTGCTGATAAGAAATCGCTGGAGCCAGGAAACAGAGAAACAGCATGAAAACCTGGGATAGTCTGGGTTAGCTTGACCTTCATAAGTGCCACTAAAGGACAACACTGTTATTGTGAAAACTAAACATAGGTGAAGCTGTTAGGTGTGCTACATGCAGACATTGCACTTCATTCTGCCAGCAGAGGCACCAGCGTCCTGCACACAGCCCATGAGAATCCTTGTGTGAGGGTCCATGTCAGAAGGTGAGACAACAGGATTTAGTGCCTGCTAAGGCCCTACAGTCTTGTTCTCAAAATTTGCCACATTTTTTTTTTTAATTGACTTGTTCAACATTTGGAGCAGGGCTAGCACAAAAAAAAAGGTTTCAAGACAGACCTTTGGGAAACTTAACAAAGGGTATTCCTTCTCTCCTGGCATTATGTACTGGAAATAGGTGGCTATGGAGCCATCATAATGTGATTATTTGGGATGGTTCTGTGCAGGGCCAGGAGCTGGACTCAGTGATGCATGTGGGTCCCTTCCAATTCAGCATATTCTGTGATCCTGTGATCAAAAGCCATTCTCATCTTTGCTCTCCCACTGTAGGCCCTGATTCCTCTGCGAGGCCTTGCTGCCTTGCAGACTCTAATCTCTGAGGGTGTCAGTTTGTTTCTCTTCTTTGTAAAAATAATCTTGTTCTTTTTCACTGCTTTAAAATGAAACAAAAATGTGTTTTAAAAGTTCTTGTAGAAACACAAATCTCTCCATACATGACGTGCAATCAATCAAAACATTCTCAGTGTTATATATAGAAGTATTTAGAACAAAACTAATATTACTTGGAACAGCAATCCCATAATAGCTTTATTTTAAAATACCTTTGTCTTTCTGTTTCTACCACGTCATGGACTCTGCACCTGAAAGTCATTCCTGGAGACAGAATTTTCTGGGTACTTACCTTAAATATGGACCCTGAAGAGGAGCTGCATGCACCTTCAGCAAAGACTGAATCCCTAACAGAGTAGTACCTACTAACCTATTTGTAGAAATTAACCTCTTTTAAAATAACAACCTATTTATGAACCCTTTTTCTTTCAGACTGAGTGGTTTCTTTGCCACATCATGCAATGCTTCAGACAGGATGCTGTACCACAACAGAATAGCTACAAGAAAGGGAGATGCAAAGGCTGCTACATGATAGGAAACAAAGCTTTATTTTCTTTTCCAGATTTAAAACCTCCCTTGCTCCAACTCTGCGATTAAATAGATTTTTATGAGCAGTATTTAGAGAAGTGAATCCAACTGTGCTCTATCAGGGAAAATTAAGAACTATCTGTAAGGAAAATGTACATATTTACTCAGACATCAAGTTTTACATCTCACCTTCTGGAAAACAAATTAAACCTGACAAGGCATTAGAATAGCTTGAATCATTTGGCTAAACAAGAAGATGAACATATTAGCATTTGTAAAAATCAAGATGTATTTATATACTTACGCTTTATATACTGGTGCCCTTCATCGTACCTTTGAAATCAAAACAGAGCAAAAATTGTTTTGTTCTTGTTTATTCCATGCTGAATTTTTATGTTGCAGGTAAAGTAAATCACTATTGCCTTCTCCTCCTGAATTAGATACCAGGCAAAATTACCAAAAGGTGTCTTTTTATCCTCTGATCTTTTATTGTAACTAAAAAACAAGGAAATTTTCTTGGATTCAGAAATACTTACTATACCTTTTATAAACCCTGGTTTGAAAGGAAAAATATCTGCTTTGCTGCACTCTATTTAAGCACTTTATGTGTTTATCTTACTAAGCTAATCTGTCAAGATGAAATCTGTCATTTTTTTGCATTTGTATTCCCTTTGTCACCACAGTAGCTGGGAAATGAGAACTTAAATGGAAAAGGCTCAAAAGCAATCATACTTCTCAATCTTCACTGAGTTTTGACTGTTTAGTTTTTAAGACCAAGATTCTTCCAATGTTTTGTGGAGAGTTTATGGGTTTTTTGGGGTGGGTTGCTTTTACAACCAAATGAATATTCATTGCTGTCTGACAGAAGTAAAATCTGTCATTTATCTGTCAAATTATGTCTAGATGTACCATGGCCAACATTTCAAGAAATACTTTTGTTGCTAAGGAAAGAATGTCTATAATTGACCTAAACTGTAAACTAGGACCTTGCAGTGGTGTCTACCCTGGGCTGGGACTGGTTGGAAACTTTGCACCAGGTATGCGCTCAGTGCCAGGTGTGCTTGTTTTAATTCAGAGCCAAGGGAGCCATGGACAATGGTCATAATTGGACTAAAAGGGAACCTGTTGTTCCTTTGTTGTTGGCAGTAGATTTTAAAGAAACTCACAACGCTAATAAGTGTTGTGCAAACAACAGCAGTGGGAATGAAAGCCAGAGCTGCTCGGGCTTTCAAGTACTTTCCAGCTTCTTTGTCCTTCCATTTTTTTAAACACAAGCTAGGTTTGGAACTAACAAAAGTCTCTTTACTCAAAGCTGATGAAGCATCTGCATTTTAATATAATTTAATATAATGTAATTTTGAAGTGCATCAGTTTTTAAATTTTCTGAGTCTTTTCAACTGAAATTAATTCAGGATTTGTTTCTTTCTATAAGTTTTCCATATGCATATTGGTGAGAGGGTTGTAAATTCATAAAGCTGGAATAGTTTTGGTTCAGCCCATTGTGGTAGTGTAAAATAAATAAGCATTTTTCCTGCTTTTTCCCCAACAGGTTTGTATTTGATAATTCCTTTCAAGTATAGTATTTTAAACCCTTTCTGCTTTAATGGGATGAAAACACATTTACATGGATTCATGGTGAATTCTCTTTTAAGCAGCAGTAATACTTTCAAGCCTGGTCCTCTGTGTGTCTTATCCAAATGCTCCCACTGTTTTTGTGGACATGCAGGATTTTGGTTTGTACCAACAGTGTGTCAACCCTCTCCTAGTGGTCAGCCACACAGTACTTATCTTAAAACAGCACTGAGAAACTGAAGATCAAGGAGTCTGGAGTAGGGCTTATGTTTATTAAGGCAGCTAGAGTTACATTTATTTTTAATGTGTTGAGAAAATAAATCTGTTTTTTTTAGGGGTGTGGGGGAAATGTCACAGAAGTTTTGCAAATGTCAAGTTTGCATTTGACTTACTGCAGTGTGGGTATTGATTCCTTTCTTCTAAAATGCCTTTCACATCTCCACCTAATGTTAAATTTGAAAAAAAAAACTTTCAACTTAGTTTGAATAAATATAATTTTGACCAATGAAATCAGACTTCTCTGGCAACTATGCATGTGAAAAGAGTCTTCACAGAATGGGCAAGGAAACGTATTTCATTCAAACAGTAAAAAAATGTGTTGTAAGTATTTTAACCTCTTCATTCTTACCATAAAACTGCCATGTTTTTAAAGTCTTAGTTAAACAATGTTTCACTTAGCTCCATTGGAATATTGAAAATTGTTAGTTAGGATTGGCAATGAAGGAGGTGTGAAGTCCCTGAAGTACTTTGTGCATTTGCAAGAAGCAAACTTATTATTTAACTCTATATCATTTGCAAGAAGCAAAATTATTATTTAACTCTATATTTATGTTTCTATTTGGTTCATGAGCTTGAACAGTTGACTATATTGACTGATTTGTATTAATTTTTATTACTGCATAATGAACATTTGTAGCCAAGTGACCTTGTTTCCAGATGGAAATTGCTTGGAAAGTTATACTCAGTTTTGTCATGAAGCATATGCAATGGGTGGAAAAGGTAAAAGTGTACCCTCTTTTCTGAACAGCGCCAGATCCGAGGTTAAGTTTCATCTGGTACAGGAGGAGATGATCCAGAGCCACACAACAGGCATGCAAAATCCTTGTGTGTAAAATTCATAGTCTAGTTAGCTAGAATAGGTGAGATCAGAAATTTACTTTGCCCGCAAGTATGAGCCTCTTTGTGTTGAAGAAACCTGACTTAAATCACAACTGTCATATCTACAGGGAAAAAAAATTCTCTTAGGCTAATTCTTTCACTTGATTACTAAGCATTTACACTTATGTCTTACAAAAATTCTCCCAAAGAAAACACTAAACACAAATCCAGTTTCCCTTGAGTAGGGACAGCTTTCATTTGTCCCTGGACTTTCCCTTACAGGTTGGTCTCTGCTAGCTCTCAGCTAAAGAGGATATTTGAATAGTTATATTTTCATGTTCTACTATACAAGTTGCTAGAGAAAACAATTATCAAGCATTCTACTGCTGAGGAATGGAGAATATTTGCTTCTTTCCTTTTTGTTCCCAGAACTTTCCATATTTGACATATTATTTGGCATTTTCCACTTGGGATCTGACCTTTAAATTGTGCAAATGATAATTTTCTATCCAAAGCCCTTCTAAAGATTTCCAAGTGGCTTTGGATATAAGTATTCACAAGAATATCTACTTTTCCCAATCCACTTTATTACCAAGACAGTAATAAAGAATCCTCACCAGCTAAACACAACAATAGTGGAAGAGCTACTCAGAGCTTCATAAGATGGTCTGGGTTGGAAGGGAACTTAAAGATCATCTTGTTTCAACCCCCAACAGTGGGCAGGGTGGCCTTCCTCTGTCACTAGAGTGGCACACTTTAGATTTGGCTAACAAGGAGATAAATGAAGTAAAAGCCTTTTTCAGTCTCGCTTGCTGAGGGCTTTCTTTGCGGAACAGGCTGACACAGTAGATGTGAGGAATTTGGGTGTGTACAGTCTCTTGCTGAGTTGTTCTTCAGCAGATTCAGAGCTGTCTCTGCCTCTCACATCAATATGACCCAGAAAGGAAAGACGGCCAAGTCAGTTGAGGTCATCATCAGAGCTGTAGCCTTCTTTGAGGTCTCTTGTTTCCCTAAGGTTATCCTAAACAAAAATTCCATTTTCTTGAGAAAAGTGCATCAAACTTTATTTTTTTATGTTTTGTCAAAACATATTATTGAAAACTTTGTCTGCAGTAGTGTCACGAAATTCATAGTGATGAACCACTGAGAAGCACGGTCTGAGACCTACTGTATGTAAGGACAATGCAGGAAAGTCAAGTCACTTTCACCAGTGGCTACTGCAGATGACATTGAATATTTAAGCTCTAAATCATTTCATCAAGGATGAAAATTGTCAATCATTATTCTTTCCTGAAGACTGTGTGATTTGCCAAAGGTTTCTGCTTTTCTGCCAGACTGACAATTGCTGTGAACAAAACCTGCTCTGAAGTGTCCTGGAGCAGTTAGTATTAGTATAATTTACATATGGCTTTATTAGGCTGGTCCTGCTATATGAGGGACAATCACACTGCTGTGAAGAGCCAGACACACAACACAAAGACCTGTAGAGGAACTTCCTTACAGCTTTCTCTAAGAGACATTTTAGAATGCTTCTGATTTTAGAAAAATATTTCTACTTCTGTCATATTAGGTAAAAATATTTGTAGAAGAAATTATGTAATATAACAAACAAGCTAAGTACTTAAATGATTCATGTTGTTATTAGATTTGAACAACATATTTTTTCCTTTTGAATCATACAGACACAGAAGTATGTCCACTATTAGTCTTATATCCTTTCCCTGCAGAAATTTAGGATCCTGCAATGGATGGGATCCTGCAACGGATTGGAATCCTGATGTCTCTTGCAAAACAATAAACATTTACTACAGTACACCTTTTGTCTCCTTCTAAGACTGAGGGAGAACCTGTCAGAAATGTCTCTTGAAATTCCACCATCCAGACATCTTTGCAAATCACCAATTAAAGTAAATTGCAGCTGTGTGTACAAAGTTCATAGTTGCTCAGAATTTGGAGCCATTCCTCATGCAAGAGCATGAGTTGTAGGCAATGCTGAATTCTCAAATATTTTGCTGGTAGAAACCACCTGTTCAGTCACTTCTACAGTCACCCACCCCTGAGCTACACTTGAAAGCTCATTACACAGTTTAATTGTAATTAAACTGTGATCCACTGACATAGTATTGTGTATGCCAAAGTACCGAATCAAAACTCCAGTGCAGACTTATTGCTTGGGCCTTTCTGTTAAAGAACAGAACAACCTATGCCACAAAGAGTTTCTGAGGAGTGAGATAAAAAACCTGGGATTTCTAAAACATTTCAAGACAGAACAGTGTTTTATACATCCTGTGTAAAGATTATGCAATGCCAGACAGTGCAGAATAATATTTTTAACAGTATCTAAAATAATCTGACTTGAATCTAACATCAAGCATGCGGAAACACAATTTCTTATATAGTCCTGCCAGCTCTAACTCAGGGAGAAAAATTGTATTTGTTGATTAGCTGTTAAGTGGAAAGGAAGGAAATCTCTGTTGTTACAGATGAGAACAGAAGCAGGAATAGGCTAGCTACTTTATTTCTCTACATACTTCAAATGTAAAACCAAAAGAGGTTGAAAATATGTTCTTAAATTATTAGAAAGATCTTGTTAAAAAAAATTTGCTAGTTAATTGTTTATTTATGGACTTAAACCCCATCCACATTCATATCTGGACTCTTTTAGCCAGAAGGAGCTTGACAAGACAGTCAGACAATGCTCTGTGATGTTTGCAATATTCTAGGCTGGTATTTTGGGTTAACTAAAGTGAACATGAGGCAGGGAATAGGTTGCAGGGAAATGAATTGTTAAAAATACCACATAGAAATAGGTCAGTACAAGGAGACAGAGGAAAAGAATAGATATTCAAAGGAAGGATGTGAAGATTTAGGATAGACTTTAAAAGCAGATGGGAGCAAGGCACCAGCAGTATTGTCAGAAAAAAAGTTTCATGATATTATTTCTAACAGAAGATCCTATTTTCAGCTACCTGCTAGCTCCTGCTGACTCAAGTCTCTTGCCTCTACCTTCCATCTAAACTCTCAAAGCACCTACTGCAGTGAGGCTACCAGTTAGTTATTTTATTAACTGTGTCATCACTGTAATATGTGCTGCCAGGCAGATCTTCCTGCACTTTCCAGATTTCATCATTTCCTTTCTTTCCAGAGTTCATCATTATTACTAAAGAAACCTGTTTGTTTGTATGGTTTATTTGTGGCCACATTTCAATATTTCTGCATTCTATTTCCCAGGCACTTCGCCCTCTGAAATTGAGAAAAGGGAAGTAGTGGAAAAATTTGAAGTTAAGTTGTTCTGTTGATCACCTAGAGGCAATTTTAATAATAAATGACTTAGAATGCTATGATTCAGATAGTAATTAGAATAAACAAACTAAGTTAATGAGAAGAACTTAGCTGTATAAACTCTCTGAAGTACTTAGGGTGACAGTAAACTCTGATTAAATTTATAAAAAAGCTTTCTTATGAACAGTACTAAATAAAAATAAGATGTAGTTTAATGAAGAGGGTATTTGAATGTTATTCAAGGTAGAAAAATCTGGAATTACAACAGCATATGTTTGACAGTCCCTATGCCCATATAGTCCAGGAGAACAAATTACCCCTGCTTCATCAAAGGCCAGATGGTATTTTTTTCTCCAAGACCAGTCTAGTTAAAGGTTCCCATGTAAAACTTACCTGAGTCTCCCTGTGTCTTATGTGCACAAGGTACTGTATTTTAAAGAGATTCTGATAATTACTTGCACAGGTGAAAAGTAAGGCAGGTGCAGGGCAGGTGCAGACCAGTCCAGGTGGTGTAGTGTGAGCATCACATGTAAGGATTACAGCAGGCTATTAGCACCGTGTTCACAGTGCACTAACTTTTGCTTCTGTAATTGTTTCTCTTAGTCTTCATGTCAATCACAACCAGAACCTCACATGTTGATTTGTACTGCCAGCAGCATGAGTTCCCTTAGTGATGTTCGGATGTGGAGGGAACTGACTCTGTGGACAAACAGTGAAGGAAGATTTATTTTCAAGAGGGACTCTCACTAAGAGGTGTGCATGTATGCTGGGCCATATACACTCTTCTGTTGAGGAATAAATTGCTTTTGGAAAAGGAAAAACATTTTTATAAATTAATATACAACTAGATAATTTTATAAGATACATATTAGTGACTGAAGTAAATTTATAATGACACGTATTTTAAAATACAGCAGTTGTAATCCAGATCAAATATTTTTTCAGTGTCTTTTTCATTAACACTGTAAGGGAAGCAATACAATTTCTAACCATTTTTCTGAAAAAGTTATGCTGCTTGAACATACAAATGTTTTTGTCCTTAGGCTGTAAATGTTTTTAATCCTTTAGTGTATTGTATAATCCCCTGAGTGATTATCAACTCATTTTCCATCAATTGTTATTCACTCTTTACTCTTTTTCAACTTAATTTTACTTAACTACTCTTTTTTATTACTGAGGCCTCCAGTCTTTGGATTGCCATCCTTTTGTCAGTGAGTTAGCTTGAATGAAAAAGAGAAAAAATAAAATAGGTCTTTGATCTTCATCCAAAATTTAAACAGAATCCATTTATGTTTTAGAAATTCAGGTAGTTGGATAAATACTGTAGTTCATTTGACTCTTACTAAAATTTCACCTTCTTTTGACATAGAAAGCAAAAATACTGAGTCACATTAGGGGAAACTTTGGATTTATTTCTGATTCAACAGTGCAGATGAAACTGGAAAAAAACTTCATACTGATAATTCTGTGTCTCCAACTTGCTAGTCCTCTGACATTTTCTTAGACAAACTTGTGAGCTATCCTCTTAGGTCATGGGCATACCTCTTGTCATGTTTGCTGTGACTGGTTGAGGGTTCAACCTCACGAGGTAAATAAGTAATTCTATACCCTGCAATAATAACCAAAATCCATTTTTCCTACATTGTCTAAGTGGCCAGGCTTGTGTGCTCCCTCTGCTCATTTCCAGTTTTCATTGTTGAAGCCAGAATAGAAGGATAGATGGACCCAGTCTGACCCCAGAGGGCAGCAATTTTTCACCTCTTTTGAGGAATTGTGACTGAAGAGAATCACTACAGGTCTACAAAGCATCATTTCTGAAAAAAACAGTGGATTAGCTGGTGTTGCATCACCCACAGAAATTAAATCAGGCAAAGAAGGGAAAATATGATAATAATCTTCAGATAATCAAATATGTACCTGGCTACAGCCAAGGAATCTCTTCATGATGACTGTATTAGCTAGGAAAGAAATTATATGTTTATATTTTTGTGAAAGCAGTAAGGACTTGGTATCAGGTAAACCATTCTAGTAGAACAGGTTTGCTGAGAGTAGCTGCATAATACCAGCCATTGCAGACTAGTTTAAAACAGGGAATGCAAAAATACAGCATGAACAATACAGGCATAGCTTTAGCTAAGTCTAGGGAGTTAGAGATGTAGAGTGGTTAGTTGTCCTTAGCTCAGATGTTCCTTTGTGGCTTTGTGAATTTTGGAAGATCAAATGCTCCTTGCAAAAACAATAAAAGCTTACAATGTAGTTACCAAGGTAATGCAGAGATTTGGGCTGTTGTCCCATACTTGCACTATTCTGTGATAACAAGTATCAAGAAAACAAATGTTAAAAGAGAAAAGAGTCATTACTCATATTAGTTAAATAAGCAACAAGCAAACAACATTTCGTACTGGAAAAAGCCTCATTTTGCATTAAATGCAAAGTGCTGACATGCAGTAGCATTTATTTCATCTACCATTTTGTTCCAGGTCTCTGGAATTTCTGCAGGAGAGTTGCACCTCACTGAGGCCAACAGACCAAGCTGAGATGGATGTTCTGTGTTCTGGCTGCTGTAGCTGCCTGGGTGGGCTCAGCAGCTCAGATATCTCCGTGTAAGTGATTTCTTCATCACTGAAGTGTAAGGGATGTACTGGATATGTCTGAAGTGAAGTTAATTTTCTTTATTGGGTCCTTTATGGTGCTGTGGTTTGGATTTTTGACTGATAACATGCCAGTGCTTTGGCAGTTGCTGAACTGTATTTGCACATCATTAAGGCTTTCTCCTTTTCTCACTCTGATCTCCTCAGACCGTAGGCCATGGGTGGGGAAGAGGCTGGGAACAGACACAGGTTGACAATTGACCCAAACTGTCCAAAGGTGTATTCCATCATGCTCAACAAAACAAGTTGGCAGGAGCAGGCAGAGTTTTCCAAGGTGGCTGTTGCTCAGGGACAGGTGGGGCAGTGTGTGTTTGTGGGAGGTTGTAATTGCATCTGTATCACTTGCTTGGCTTTTTTCCTCTTCCTTAACTTATTAAGCTGCATTGATCTCAACCCACATATTTATCTTATTTTTGCAATTCATATTCTTTCCCCAATCCTGCTGGGTGCATGGAAGGGTAGTGGAGAGTAAATGAGTGGCTGAGTGATTGCTTAGAGGCAGGATATGGTCAAGCCAGCATGGGAGGGTTGAACACAGTCTAGCTCAGGGATGATGTGGACCCTGAGCTGGGCCAGTGCTGTGTTGTGTTTGAGTGATGTGTGGCAACACAAAATATAGCTGTCTTAGGTGAAATATGGGTGGAAAATAGTTTGACTGCCAAGGCTCTGCACTGCAGTAGGCAATGGAGAAGCCATCCTTGGATGTGTTTTTCTAATCAAAGTCAAGGGAGAAAATTTTTTCAAAACCCTCGATAATACCTACTTTAGCGAGGTAAAACAAGAAAGAAAACAAATCACATGACCCTCCCCTAAAAACCCAAAACTATGCCATATAACTTTGATAAAAATTTTGAATATGTATGCTGTTTGAGTAGCCTGTCCAAATTAAAATTTATTTAAGACTCTGAGTTAGTTGAGCTAAAGATAGAAGTGTTGCATTTTGGGGGGAAGACAATTTATCTTCCTGTCTCAGAAGGGCCATGAACATCTAAGGGCTGAAAACATATTCCCATGTATTATGAAAAACTAATTGCTTGTCTAAGATGTGTTTTATTTCTGTTCCAGCTCTGCAAAGCAGACAGAGTGAACAGTGGAGCCATTCCCACTAGGAAATGTTGATTTGGGTTTGTTATTCTATTTGAAAGCTTATACAATGTCAGAGTGACCCTGAACAGTGTGTACTAGCAGGTGTTTGTGTAAGATTGCATCAAATGAACATAAATGCTGTGAAATTTCTGAATAATTACTGCCTAAATGAATAAAACTGCCTGTCTCAATTGGTTCTCACAGTTAGAGTGGAAAGAAAACTTCAGCGAGCATCAGGAAAAAGCAGAAAATCAGCTCTTAACACCAAAAAATGTGCACATAAATCTTTCTTGTATTTTCCAAACAGGCTGATGAGTCACTGAAGATATTATCATCTCCAAATTTTGGTTTCCTGGATGCAAAGGGCTCCACCCTCAGTTTCTTCCAAGGAGTTAGGATCCCAGAACATGATCAAAAATTTGGATAGATGAGACACTATCTACTGCATGGACTTCCCTCAAAGATGAGTAATTACAAGAAATTCATAATCTCTTTTACAGAGAAAGATCCTTCCCTTCTAAGGAGAAAACACAGAACTGCATACCAAATCGAAAGATTAGGAGAGGAAATACTGAGATATAATATCCTTCTTATACCTCCAGCCACATAAGAACACCAGTGTTGTCTGTTGGTTTTATTCGTTGTTTAAAAATGTTCACAATTTGACAGAACTAAGCAACTAATAAAAATATACATTTACATGCTTTTTTGGTTAATATATAAAATTCCTCATAGCCCAAGACCCTGTCTTTGAAACTACAGAAGAACTCATTAATTTTCAGCAGTGAAATAAAAGTCAACTCATAGAGTTTCTTCATGTGGAGGTGTGGAGCAATAACAGGTGAGGAACTGAAAACAGCTTTTCATTCCAAACAGATGGGGATAAAAATGTGTTTTCTCTAGAAAGGCCAC
This sequence comes from Polioptila caerulea, assembly GCA_013397295.1. NCBI lineage: Eukaryota > Metazoa > Chordata > Aves > Passeriformes > Certhiidae > Polioptila > Polioptila caerulea. The sequence goes on along the minus strand of VYXF01012144.1, from coordinate 11,886 downwards.
TGTTATCCTGGAGCTTACACTTGTTGCTCCAAACTATCCATGACCATATGCAGAAAACATTGTGAAATTCTTTATAAACATGATGATAACTGTTTAACTTGTTCAGACTTTGTTCAGGTTATGGTGACATTGAGGGGTGAGCATGACCTGGTAGTTAGGGTCCATCCCACCAACCTCAGCCAGGGAGCAGGGTAGGATAGAGGCAGAATTTTTCAGGATGTTTCTGTGGAGAAGAAAAGAAAAAAAAAAGAAAAAAAAAAAGAAAAAAAAAAAAAAAAAAAAAAAAAAAAAAAAAAAAAAAAAAAAAAAAAC
>VYXF01012144.1:0-11266 GCA_013397295.1 Polioptila caerulea | reverse complement strand
AAAAAACAAAACAAAACAAAAAAAAAAAACAACAAAAAACAAAAAAAAACACCCAAAAAACGAAACAACTTTGTGCAGAAGGAAGGGAGTGTAGTCATAAAAATGGAGGACTTGAGGATGGTCTGCATTTCTCATATTATAGATACTTGTTTTATCTACCAACCTCTGTTCTGCAGTCATGTAGCCTGTGCTAGTGGAGGAAAATGTGTCTTCCTTCTGCACCTCACCTGTGCTCACCTCGGTCAGTTTAAACATGCAACTGTTGTCAGAGAATGCAGTTTGCAGGACACATGGTCCATAGGGTTTTGCAAGGGCAGAAACCCTAATGCTACATACTGGTTGCTTCTTAGCCAACATTCATGTGGCTTGTTGTTGTTGTTTTATTAGAAATATCTCCTTTCTGTCACTGTAATTAACTACTTTCTTTCTTATAGCTGTGTCAATAGATGTTTCTTTGTTGGGGTCCCTCCTTTTCCTCAAGTGATTTTTTATTCAAAAATATGCTAAAAGGACTAGAGAGGCCATTTTTTTCAAAGATGTTGATGTTTTGGATCATAAATAAGACCTTTGAAATAAAATGTGATCAGTTAATCTTACTATGGAAGTATTTGTTAAAGTCTGTCCTGAAATCGACTCCCATATGATAACTGCATTACGGATTTCTTATGATTTATGATTTATAATTAAGATCCAGTCTTGAAAAATACTATATGATTATTTCATTGTCTGTGTGAAATACTCAGTTATCCATCTTTTGGCCAAGAGAAAATACCTGAGTGTAGCAGGTGGGTTGGGTGCTGCAGGAGTGAGATCTGAAAGGGATATGTTTGGACAAGTGCCATTTTTGTGTTGTTGTACATGCTTCACTACAGTGAAAAGCAAAAAAGCTTATCTGTCTTGGTATGTAATACATTTAAAAACTGGATATATCCCATTATGGAATCTGGAAGAGGACATGCATGGTGTGCTGAAGATCCTCTGAGGATGGGTAGCTGAAACAGGGAATTACCGATGCTTCATCACATCACTGATAATTATGCAAGGCAGGTGCAGCATGCACAGCTGTACTGAAAGCAACTTTACACAGCTGAAATCTCATCCTTCTTGGTGAAAGTGGTTGCACCCAGAAATGAATCTGAAACTTCACAGAGACAAGCCAGTGTGTTTCCAAATAATTTTTGCTTAGAAAAGTCCAGCACAGGGACAAAGCTTTAGGAATCCCATAATATGGACCATAAATAGTTTGATTGATGGACTTCCACTTACTCAATCTGTAGGTTCTTGTGTAAAACTTGTATAATTCTAGAGGAAAAAGTATCATTACTACAGCCTCTTGCTACATAAAAAATACTTTAGTTTGAGTCTGCATTTCGTACACCTTGATTTATGACAAATGACATCCAAGGGATTATGTTCCTTTACATACTTATAAAGGAGCAGGAGAACATTCTGAACTTTAAAAATCTCCTTCCTCCCAAGTCTCAAAATACAAGCAAAATACAGGCAGAACTAACTAATTTTTTCCCATTTGTGAAGTTCTTTCTTTTATCTCATAGGAAAGGAGGATTTCTCATACGTGTTTGTTGAATCAGTAAAATCTTGCTACCAGTAAGTCACCATGTTACCAAGATTTAAACACCTTAAAATGTAAACAATACAGCCATTGTGTAGAGTTTTAATGTCTTGGAAATTGCTGTATCGTTATTTTTTTTCTGTTGTGTTTTTAGTTTCTGGTAACATTGCCTCATTTTTTGGTACCTTAAGGTTCTGCAATCATTCATATTATTAAGTTTTGGCATTTTTAGATTGCTTTTATTACCATGTGGTTGATTTTCAAAGTGCTTCCTAAACCTTAGGGTGATTTTATATTTTTCAAGAAGATATATAATAGAAATATTTTGTCAAAAATAACTGCAATGAGGAAGAGATTTATATTATTAATGAGTAGCTTAAAATAATAGTCACAAACATAACAGCAAAATAATACTCTTTATCGGGGCTTATCATTTGTAATGAGGACAGCTGTGACAATATAAGATTCTATGGCTGAGATAAAAATGTGTCTTTGATGGTGGTATGAGTGTGGAGGTTTGAATGCCTAAGCCTTTTGCATGGAAAATTGCTGTTTGCTAATTAGATGAATACAGAAAGCCAGTGGGCACAGAGTTGAGATGCATGGTAGGCCATATACTAACCTCCATTTTGCATTAATCTGCCATCAGGGTGAGCCCCTGGCAGACAGGGATGGAAACAAATAGAAGTGACAGCTGGAAACTTAGCTTCTGCACAGGGTGCACTCCTTGCCATGTTGCCCAAAGAATGCCCAGAAACTGCCTTGGTCTCATATTGTGAATTCATCTCCCATCCAGGAATCCACTGCAACCCCAAATTAGATGTAAACAGGATTTGGTCAGATCTGAGGGTGTACTGGGATCAGGGAGAGCTGGGCTGCGACAATTTGCCTCTCTTTTCCTCTCCTAGGTGGAAAAGAGAGGCAAGATGTGTTTGTTTACAATCTGTTCAGCACACATTCCCCACAGCTGCCTAGCACTGACGGTAAGGGGAATCCAAGGCTGCTGCATTTCTTGTTACATTCAAGAGCCCCTATCACAACTCAGGGGCCTCTTTCTGTTGTATTATGGTAATTTTCTAATGAAACCAGCTTTGTTTTCCTTTTGTTCTGATGTTATTACCTTTTCTTGGGAAGGGCTAAACTCTTTGCTTTGCTTCAGCCTTTACAAGTTCCTGCTGTCTTGAAAGATCAGCTATACTTTGGACAATGACAGTCTCAAAATGCCAGCTTGCAGAAAAACTAACTAGGAGTAGGTGGGACATTACCAACAAGCCTTCAGTGCATGACTTTTCATTGTGAATGCACTTTTTACTCTATGTTTCAGGACAAGAGCAGAATAAAACTTTTTTGTGTTGTCATCCTTTATTTCATATATTGCCCTGATCTCCTTTAATCACTCTCCCCCCATACAAACTGCTGTTTGTCTCCAACAACCCCTCAAGGTACATCAAATGTGTTGCACTTCCATGAATAAAAGTATTTATTTTTTCCATCTTTTCTTAGGTAGAATACAACATTAGGAAATATGATGTATATAAAGATGACTTACTGTGAGTTTTTCATATTATATTTACTTGTAATCAATTTGGCTGTGTTAAATATTATAGCCCTCACATCACAATGTAAATAGATGAACAGAAACAAAAGTTTCAGGTACATATCCATAAAACTAAAACACCTAAAACCTTGTTGGGATGTGAAACTTTATAACTCCAGCTTGCATCAAAGTCAGATGATGAAGTTGTATTAGTAATTTGTAACTTTTACACGGGGTCACCAGGGACAAGAAGGTTGTTATTCCTTACACTAAAAAGGACATGAAAAGGTATAAAACTATTGTATAACTGTGTCTCTTTGACAGAACAGTAACAAGTGATGTCAAAGGGAAGAAAGGTGTCTACTTCCCCAGAAAGTAAGGTCCCCTGTGGTTACTTGCCTAAATTTGGACACAACAGGAGACTTACTCAGACATGTAAACTTCATACTCTTACTGTGTTTACTACGTGTGCTTCAGTGAGCTGAATGGAGAAAATAATCTGAACTTTTTTTCAGGGCAAAACTGTTTTCTGGCAATTTACTCAAACAGCCTGTCATATTTTCTTTAGGTGAAGAAGACTAACCATTTTCCTATCTCTCCCTGTTGTGAATTGAACTAATGATGGCACCTGAACCATCACTTACAAATGGAGCAGCCCAAGTAGGATCTTGCCATGGTCCAGACTTACCAGCAAACATCACTGCCATAGTAAGACTTACAAAAGTTGAGCACTTCACGCTGTGTCAAGGGCTGAAGTTTGTGATGGCAGTAAAATGTGTCAGCAGCAGAAGTGTTGCAGAGAAACCATATTCTTATAGAGGGACATTTTGAGTGGCCACCAACAGAAGACAGAGCTTGACAGAGCTCATCTACTGCTCGTATTAATGCCAAATCAGTGTTTCAGTTTAGGAAGAGATGTTTTTCTCCGCTGGGTTAACATTCAAAGCACTGACAGCTTAAGAAGCGTGACCTATTTTACTGACAACAGCCATTTATTATGGACTAGCCAGTGGGTGCAGATAAATGGTGTAAGGTTGAATCAGAAACAACGAGTCCACTCCGATCCATGTCAGGTATCTACAGATGAAACAAATTCATACATATTGTGCCCATGGAAGGTCTGTAGAGTGCAGGATTAATGTGGTTAATGGTCTCTGGTATATTATAACTAGAGCAGATGAACAAGTGGAATATGGTTGATCATTAAACTGTTCAGAAATAAAGAATTTCATCCCAAGGTCAAATGTGAGACAAACAGAGAGAGAATTTAGCACCATTTGATACGGTTCAACAAAAGCCATTCTGACTTCTTGAAAGTTCTGTCAATTAGCAGGTTCTATGTGCTCATCTCTTAAAAAATATGATAGGAGATTACAATAATAGCCTTGAGTGACTTAATGAAAAAACATCTCATGGAGAAGCTTGATGAGTTTAAAGAGTAAATAATATTTCTTATGAAAACAAAATTCTATAGTCCTGATTGTAGTTATATTCCTAATTGATAAGGAAAAAAAAAAAAAGAAGAAAGAAACCAAATTTTAAAAAGAAGGAAAAAAGTAAAAGGAAACAAACAAAGAAAAAAATCAAAACTGTAATGTAAGCAAACTGGTCTTGTTTTTCTGTCTAATGCCAAAAATAGGATTTGAGGAAGAAATCACAGAGCCTTTGAATATTACATGGTAATGCAACAAAATATAATGCAATAAAATATATGCTTCCTCCGAGGCTGAAATGTTCTGCAGAAGTTGTTTGTTGGACTAATTTCTACCTGGAAGATTTTTATGTTGTCTAAGCAATGAGAGCAACTGAAATTTATATACAATTCACATAAATTCCACCTAATTTATTTGACTAAGTATAGCCATAAAGCACAGAGAAGCAGCCAATAGCTCTACATAGATTTTGGGACCTTGATCTGATCTTCTATCAAAGATGTATCTTGGACTCTCTTGGGCTCCGTGAATAGGGCTGAGCAGCTCTCTGACTAAATGAGTGAAGGAGAAGCCTTCATGTCTGTTGTGTGTGCTCTAGGCACCCCTGACAGACCCTAACAGAATATGATTGTACTTCATGACAAAATGTTAAAAACGTTTTATATTATAAAAACAGGAATTGTGTTTTCAAATTTTAAAAGCTCGTCTCCATACACATTCTTCCTCCTTCATCTTAAGCAAATAAACTTCAATCATTTGGCATTTTCCCTGTTTAAACTTAATGTCAGACTAATAATTAGTTTGTGTTTGTCCATGACCTTATATGCTACAATGTAAGAGTACTCTTTTAATGTCAGAATTTTAATATTTATGGGTCCTTTTGATCACTGACTCACATAAACACAATGAACTCCACAAAATGCAATAAATGAAAAGCTTTATTTTGGATCTGAACTTAAGTAAACCTCTGAGTCTTTTGAACTGGCAGTGAAAGCTCTTTTTAGAACGATACAAGGAACTGTCCTTATGGCTAAATGTTTCCCAGACAAAACAGACTTAAGTGTTATCTAGTAACAATTAACAGCTTTATTTTCTGTAGGAAAAGTACAGATTCCATCGGAATTGTTTGATGTGCAAGGATTTTTGATAATATAGTAGGAAAAATAATGATCATGACATTTAAACTTGTCTTTGTTGGCTGTCAGTGAAATCATGTTCTCCAGTCACTTTTACTTAGGCTCAACAGATGCTGTAACCCCTAAACCTGCTGGTGATAAGTGACACATGTGGCAGTCTAGTACAGGAGAATCAAAGGCAGACAGCTGCAGAATTTGTATGGAAGGGCAGGGCATTTCCCCTTCCCAGGCAGGTTCTTTTTAGGTGGCAGAATGAAGTGTGACTGGGAAAAAGATCAGAGATGCATTCTGCACTTATGGGTGTAGACCTGTGACTAGAGCAACAAACTGATTTGCAGTTACGATTCCCAACTCTTTCTTGATGTGGGGAGTGAAAATTATAGATGTTTCACATAATTTAGTATACATGATAGATTTTGCAGAATGATGCTGAAATAATGTGTCAATTCATAAAGTCTCTTGGCATTTTCCTATTCTTTGTGGCCACAGTGTGGCTGTTATAACCACATCCTTTCCCTGAAACTGCATTCTGTCTTACTTAAAAAAGGACTGCTGATCTAGAAGAGCACAGAGAGTATCAGTGGCAGAGTCTTGGGAATAGCGACCTCTGGGGATAGCTTAAAGACCCAACATTTAAAAAGTACACATGCATTTTAGGTCTATATCCAACAAAGGTGAGCAAACACCTCCAGGAATGTTTGCCAGCCCATGACTATGTCCTCATTCGGCCCCTCACCAGAACTTGCGAACACACACTAAAAAATTTATGTGACTACATCAGATGCGAACTTCACAGGGCATGTATTTCTTTAAAGGAAGAAGGAGTTATCTTTACACTGACAAAAAAAAAAAAAGGGCCAATAACTAAGAACTGTTGTGTAGAACACTTAAAAAAGTATTGGGAAAGGATAAATAGAGAGACAGATAAGGTTACCACATGGGTGACATGAACAATATATTCCAACAATCGCCCTGCAAAGTTTCTATTTCTTGGCTCAATGAAACCATCCACAGATAAATTACATGAAAGCAGAATTATAGAAAGTAATTCCTGGCGTGAAAGGAGATAGAACAAATGACCCCTTCCTTCCATTTCTTGCTTACACAAAGTATATACCATGCTTTTCCCTTGTGTAATTCACACAAACTCAGCACTGAAACTTTCTTCCTTTTGTACAGCTGTTGCAGGTCTGCAGAAGAAAATTGCTGCAGAAGAGCTAGGCGCTGTGATTTATCAGAGTGAAATTGCTTTTCATGTGGAATTCATAAATTTTAGGCAGGAGATGGAAGCACTAAGGAGGAAACAGAGAATGAAATTGTAAAAATGAAATACTCTTAAATAGAAAACAAAAACTACTTCTGAAAAAGAAGCAGGAGGAAAGACTGTCAAGAAGAGGACTCTGCAACTCATCTCTGGGGTTTTTTTGTCTATTCACAGAAATCTGTCTAATTTTTTTGTTATGTAGAGTAGATTACAAACTGTCAGAAAAAATGGACTCTTGCATTTTCACCTTATAAGCTTGAATATCTTACTTAATTTTCCTGTTCTCTAAAGTAAAACTAATTTTTCTTGGGGTCCATTTCACATAGTGTCTTGTACTGCAGACAGTGAATTGAGTAACAATCTTGTCTGGAACAGGCTCCAGCTTTAGCTGATATATTTAGAGAAATACTTCAGATCAGTTGGTTTACTAATTTTATGGTGGATGGATGACATTAAACAGTGTGGTGTAGTCACTGTGCTGGAGGGAAGGGAGGTCACCCAGAGAGAACTTGATGGGCTTGGGAGATGTGAACCTCTTCAAGCCTCCTGAGGTTCAAAAACACAAGTGCAAAGTGTTGAACCTTGATGGGGACAGCCCCAACCATAAACAACACAGACGGGGCAGAAAATGGATTAAAACTGGCCCTTTGAGAAGGACTGGGGTGTGCTGGGGGTGAGGGGCTGGACATAACCCAGCCATGAGCACTCACAGCCCAGAGAGCCAAACGTGTCCTGGGCTCCTCCAGAGCAGTGTGGGCAGTGGGGGAAGGAGGGGATTCTGAGGGTGAGACCACACCTGGAACCCTGCATCCAGCTCTGGTGTCCCAGCACAGGAAGGACCTGTTGGAATGGGTCAGAGGAGGGCCACGAAGATGATCAAAGGGCCTGAGCACCTCTCCTGTGGCTGAAACGGTTGGGATTCTTCAGTCAGGAGAGAGAAGACTGGAGAGACCTTACAGCAAGCCTTCCAATACTTAAAGAGAGCCTGCAGGAAAGCTGGAGTGGGACATCTGGCAAGTGCCTGTAGTGATAGCACAAGGGGTAAAGGCTTTCAACTGAAAACAAACAGGTTTAGATTGGCTATCAGGAAGAAATTCTTTACCGTGAGGGTGAGGAAAGACTGGAACAGGTTGACCAGAGAAATTTTTCCAATCCCTGGGAGTGTTCAAGGCCAGGTTAGATGGGATTTTGAGCCAGCTGGTCTAGTGGAAGGCTGGATTGAAATCAGATGATCTTTAAGGTTCCTTCTAACCCCAGCCTTTCTATAATTCTACGATTCTGAGATTCTATGATTCAGACTGTGATCTGAAAAGGTATACAGAAGGCCATTGTCACCAAAACAACAATTATTATAACAGTTTTTATATGCATTGAAAGGGGCCACTTCCTTGCAGAATCTGCCTCGTTGATAACTGTGCAAGCTTTGGTAACAATTTACCTCAGACAGTAAATAAAAATGAAGGACTTTTCCCTTCTCTAGTTTGTGATTTTTGGTAACTCCAGAGGCAAATGCAGCCTCTCAGCCTCTACATGTGGTTGCACAGAGAGGACTTCATACAGATCTTCTTTCACTAAGCTTCCTATAACCAGAATATCCAACTTTGGAGAGGAACACCTCTAGCAAAAGCAAACAGCCATCAATGGAGGTATAATGCAAAATGGCCTGCAACTGCACCAACTTCCAACCAAGAATAAACAGGAATTCTTAACATTGCCTTTTTTCTTTGGTTATATAATCAATGAAAGAAGTCAACACATCTCTACCTTGCGGCTACTTCAGGTTAAAAACATTTTTTTTAACCCCAAGGGGCCAACACAGGAAAGAAAAAAGAATATATTGGCAAGTAAAGGCAAAGGGGAAAAATTAATTAAGCATATTGTAAATTTATTAATTATCACAGCACATAAATACAATTAGAGGGTTTTTTTGGTTTTATTTGTCAGTAGACTGTTAGAGAGTTATGGCAGAATGTGAAGTGACAAATGTTTTATTACATTTTCTAAAATGTCCTGCTAGTATCCACTGGACATTTTTCGTTTCAGCCCTATTCAAACATACACATTCCAGCCATTTTTTTTTAGACCATTTGAAATTTTTTATCTCTGGCCTTCCAAGTGTTGAAAGTGATTTTCTTTCCTGCTTTAGCAGGTAAAGTACCAACAAAAGTACTTAGATACATTACACCTGCTAAAATCCTCCTGAGATGAATATTTTAGAGAGAAAATTCTACCTTCTCAGCCACAGCTGCTTTTGTAAAAAATGTCAGTGATATATTAAAAAACGCAGCGTGGGAATCACCAGTGTGCAATGTTGTTCTGTACTAGTGACTTTTTTCCCTTAAACTGAATTCCTCATATTTTATTTTATATGATTCTCCTAGGGACTTTACTGTCACAGAAGTATGTAGCTGATGTACTCAGCTGAGTAACTAAGGAATCTCAAATTCTGATTTGTTTCTATTCTCTGAGCCCAGTTGGTGTTGGGTTTTTTTTGTTTTGTTTTTTGTTGAGTTTTTTGTTGTTGTTTTGATAATTTGGCATGAATGTGAAGCTCACATTTAATTATGCTATATAACAGCATCATTCTCTGAAACCTAGATTTCTGATTCCAAGCTAAATAGAAATGGTTGTAAGGAGTCAGTAAAACATAAATTACTACTATATGGAGAGTCAAAAAACTAATTTCAGAAGCCTTGAGCAGATATCTAATAAAGCCTTTCAACAACAAGAAAATATTTCTGGTCTCCTGATTTCTGTCAAGCTGATACTGTGCCACTCCTGAAGCCTAAGCAGCTATGTTAACAGAGTTTATGCTACTTAAGCATCATGTCACTAAGCAGATTTTAAACCATGTTGATTTAATACTGATTATGTCATTGGGCTTGGATTGGGATCTCTGCTACAAAAATTTGAAATGCAACTTGTTTAAAGAACAAGAACACTCAAAGAGCAAGGGTCAGGCATGTGTTCAAATCTGATATAGCTACCTGCAGTACATGGTTGTAAGTGTTCTAACTTTGAACAGTCATTTTAATATAAGAGTCAAATTTCAGACTTAATTCAGGCTGTTTTAACTTGTTGATTTTCCCAGGGTATTCATAAACTATAAAATTCCCCCTGTACAGTGATGTCAATATGAAATTTAATTTAAAAACCTAACAATTCTCAGATGGATAAATATCTATTTTCATATACACATACATGTGTGTATCTGTGTCTACTTGCCTGTATATAAATAAAATTGCTGTACTCTCTAAGTAGGAATAGACTGTCTAGTTTAGGAGAAGAAAGATTTCAGTCTGCTCTTTCTACCAAGTAAAAGTGGATGCCAGGAATGGATGAGTTCATAGGAAAAATAGGAAGTGTGAGTTTGAGCTGGGTGGATTGGTCTTGGCAGGAAGTATAAGACGAGATGGTTCTTGTGTTGTAAACCATTGCTGTAGGTTTTTTGAGGGATCTAGCAGCAGGCTAAGTTTGCTACATAGATTTGTGAATTTGTTACAGCTGCAGTTGGTCACAAGCCATCTACAACTCTCTGCCTAGTTGTTGACTTGTATTTTCACTTGTCACATAGTGAGTGCCACATAGTCTCTTCAGGAGGCTGTTATGCAGCTGGTTGAAGGGCTAAGAAATACTCAGAAGACATGTACCCTTGTGAGTGCCTCTGCTGTGGCCTCAGTCCTTCATGGGACTGCAGAATGGATTTCACTGTTTCCAAGCTTTCCCAAAGCGCAGGGGCGATTATGAACAAACCATAACACGTGTTGAAGGATTCTAGCAAACAAGGGTTACAAAATGCCCTCAAAACGGGAAGAAAAGTTTGAGAGATATCACCACATAGCAGAGGGATGAGCTGTTATCATTTTCTGTCCAGATGCTGAGAATATGAAGAAATCGAATAGCTTTATTTCTTTCTCCCCTTCATTATCAATGAGGATTCTTCCCTTTAAGCATTAAATAATTTCTATTTCTTTTGGTTGTGATGGATAATGGGTAAATAATTTGACAATATGTGTAGAGAGATGTAAGGGTTGAAAATATTTGCCCTGATAATCTAGGCTTCAGAAGGAATGTTTAATTTTAATTTTTTTGCACAATAATACTTTAATTTATGTTCATCTTTAAAAAGCCTGAAACATAGAAAATACAATAAGAATATAAATTAGTGGTATAGCAGGAAATAAATCCTTGAGACAGTGAAAGAAAGTACTATGTCAAACAGAACACCAGAGAATTTGCAACATCTGTAAAGACAGACAGATTTTTAATTTACTTTTGTTGTTTCCAGTCAAAAAAGAGAATGGGCTTATATTCTTACTTAAG
>VYXF01012143.1:96838-168633 GCA_013397295.1 Polioptila caerulea | reverse complement strand
GGGGATGGGGATGGGATGGAGGTGTGGGGATGGGGATGGGTATAGGGCATGGGGATAGCAGTGTGTGCAGGGTGAGGGATGGAGATGGGGATAAGTGGGGATTGGGATGTGAGGGTGAAGATGTTGCAGGGATGCAGATGGGCCTGAGGATGGGGATGGGGTGCTGGAGTGGGATAGGATGCAAGGATGAGGGAGGGGGTGGGGATGTGGCTGGGGATGGGATCTGGGAGCCTTTGGGTGGAAGCACTTGTCCAGCTGAGCAGTGGGAGCTGTGCTGGAACCAGCAGCAGCCAAGGAAAGCCAAGTGGGGGTTTTCCAGTGATACAGCTCAGACACCACAGCTGGCTCACCCAGCTCTCCTGGCACCTCTGGCTGAAATCAAACCAAGCTCTGTAGCTCAATTCTTGTCCTGGTGCTTCAGGGCAAACTCAGCACTGCTGTACATCCCAGGTGACAGATGGGTTTTTCTTCTTAATTAGGAGCTGCTGCAGAAGATGAACGGGGATAAAAAGCAGATTCCCATCTTCTTTCCTTCTGGGGGTGCCGGGCATAGGAACAAGCAGGAGGCTCTAACCTGATGTGATACCTGTGCCCTGTGGTTGTTCATGTTCATGGAGTTGTTCAGCCTGGAGAAGAGGCAGCTCAGGGGAGACCTCACTGAGGCCTTTCAGACTTAAAAAGGGTTTATAAAAAAGCATGAGAATAACTTTTTACATGGTCAGCTAGTGATAGGACAAGAGAGAATGGTTTGAAATTAAAAGAGGAAAGACTTAGGTTATATATTGGGAAGGAATTTTTGACTGGGAGGGTGGAGAGGCCCTGGCACAGGGTGCCCAGAGCAGCTGTGGCTGCCCCTGGATTCCTGGGAGTGTCCAAGGCCAGGCTGGATGGGGCTTGGAGCAGCCTGGGACAGTGGAAGGCGTCCCTGCCCATGGCAGGGTGTGGGACTGGATAATCTTTAATAATCTTTCCAAACCCCAAGCATCCTCTGATATCATTCTGTGTTTTGCACTGCAGGTGCTGCGGCAGTAACACAACACAAACAGCTCTCACAGGACATCCCTCAGAGAAACAGCAGAGTAAAAAGAGTAAACAATAAATCATTCCTGAACAAGGGAGCTCTGAACTCAAAAATCTTGATGTGGAGACGTTATCTAAGTTGTTGCTGTCTCTATCAGCCCTGCCGAGCACCACGTGCAGTGAATAACCATTGGTGTTCTGCTCTTCCTCTGACAGCTTCCACTCCCCATGAACACATCCCCCTGCTGCAGGTCTGCCTTTCCTTCACAGTCTGACCATCCCTGCTGAGGGCTGCTGCTTTGGACACATTCCACTATCCCAGGTTGCTCCAAGCCCTGTCCAACCCCACTTTGAACCCTTCCAGTTTGATTGCTGAGTCCAAACATTTATAAGGAAAAAAATATTTCCATCCACACATCAGCAATGATCTACCCAGTGGCGCAGGAGAGAAACAAAAAGCTGATTTTTCCCTTGCCACAACCCCAGCTGTAAGAAATGTGAACAATGAGGCACAGAGCACCACTGAAGTTTGAAAGAAAACAAGTTTACATGCAGACAGGCTTGAGCCAGATAAGCTAACACAATCTGTATCCCATATGAGAAGCTTTGCCAGGGAATTTGAAGCCAATCTTTGCTTCCATTTTTAAGCAGAAAATCCTTATGTCAAAGGAAAAACTCTAGAGAAAAGCATGGACTGAGTATTTGGGGCAAAAGGCATAAAAATAAACCTGCACCACTGACTGCTGGAGTGTTGGGAGAGGCTTTCTGTGTTAAGCACTACAAACAAACAAAAAACCCACAAAACAACCAAACTCAGGGCACATTCTGAAATGGCAGCATGGTTTGAATATATTTGGAGGTTTCCTTCCTCAGGGTGCTCTGGGGTGGGGTCAGCACACTTTAGAAAGGGCACATGCAGGGTCAGGCAGCCCAGCCAAGGGGATCACACCAACTCAGGCATTATTCCCTAAATCCTCAGGGAGCTGGGGAAGTGCCAGCCAACACGAGCAGAGCCTTGCTGTGAAAATACCTTGCAGTTATTTCACTGAATGGGGTTTTAGGCTGTATTAAATGCAAATTCACTTCTTCTTGCCATGGCATGGGGTTAGAAAGAGGCAGAGCACTCATCTACTCAGCTCCCCATGGCACTCAGAAGAATGTGATTTTTTGACTGACCTCCTGTTTGAATTACCCTGCCAGCCTCAGAACAAAAGACTGCTTCATTAGATTGCTTGCCTTTGGGATTTTCTTAGGATTTAGTGATCCTAGCCGTGACTGGGAAAGAACAGAGCATGGCAAATACTGTAACTTTCCCTAAAATCTTAAATTAAACTAGAAGAGAACACAATGACATGTAAAACCCTTGACAGCTCTCTGGATGAACACAAGTTGGCATTTGGTGGCTGTGTTAAAATAGACATAATGGCTTGTTAGAGCTCAAATGTCTTCACTTCCTGAGTGAGCAGGAGGGCTGGACACAAATCCTGGGTTTAAGAGGCCACAGTGCTGGTTCCAAGGTAAATAATTGTGAATTACTCAACTGATAGCTCACAGCTCTGCCTGAAAGGAAAGGTACACCCTGGCCTGACAGACAAAGCTCTGGCAGGCTTTATGCCTTCCACAAATGTTTATTTATGGCATGTGGATGCACCTTGTGTGTGCCTATATAGTGGAGTTAAACCACTGCTGTGTGCCTGAAGGTTTAGATGGGATATTGGGAAGGAATTCCTGGCTGGGAGGGTGGGCAGGCCCTGGCACAGGATGCCCAGAGAAGCTGTGGCTGCTCCTGGATCCTTGGAAGTGTCCAAGGCCAGGTTGGACATTGGGGCTTGGAGCAGCCTGGGATAGTGGAAGGTGCCCTTGCCCATGGCAAGGGTGGAATAGGATGAGCTTTAGTGTCCCTTCCAACCCAAACCATTCTGGGATTCTGTGACCTTAGATATGCAAACAGTGAATCCACAACCTTGCAAAGTGGGGGAGGAGTGTAGGATTAAGAACTCAGCACACTCAATTTTACACCTGTCCAGGAACCAGAGCCTCAGGAAAAAGGTGCTGGAGGAGATATCAGTCACTTCCTGAATGGAGATTTGATCTCTTACCCACAACAGTGGATGATGACACTCCCCTGACAGTGACTGGCAAGACCAGGAAGCTCAGAACCTTCTGTAGCAGCAACATTTTCCCAAGCTGTGTCAAGGGAAAATCAGGTTGAATATCAGGAAGAAGTTTTTCACAGAAAGAGTGATCAAGTACTGGAATGTTCTGCCTGGGGAGGTGGTGGAGTCACCATCCCTGGAAGTGTTTAAAACAGCCTGGATGTGGCACTCAGTGCCAGGGTCTGGTGAGGTGTGAGGGCTGGGTTGGACTCGATGATCCTGGAGGTCTCTTCGGACCTGCTCATTCTGGGATTCTGTGAATTCTGTGAGTTTCTATTCCACACTGTCAGAAGGGTGACAGGATGTCATGAGAGATATCATTAAACATTTTGTGTCACCAACACATCAGTGTAAGACCCTGGCTGAGCTCTACATTCACACAGTAATGACAGTCTCCAAATCACATCATAATGCTCATTTCATTTCTTCTCAAAACATCCATGATGGAGTAATTTAGGAACTTAAATTTTTGTTTTATAAGAATTTGGGGGGCAGATTTGTTAACCTCTAGAACAACTTATTTAATGCTGTAGCAGGAGGTAAATCCTTCTATTTGCTGCACATGATTTCAGAACATCATGTCATAATTTGTAATGAAAATCCTCAATCTTGCGGCCATGTGATGAGCACATGGGAGGTTTATTTGTCTGACTGCTCTCCCTGAACTGAATGCATCCATGCCTTTAAGAAATGTAATTTTGACTTGTTTAAATGTGCTCAGGATATAGGGTTTGTTTTAAACTTAATACAGGAAGAATCACTGAATAACTATTCTGCTGTTTCTTGTTAATACATAAATACTATCACAAGGGCAAAGGGACAGGGATACTGATTCAGATGGAATGTGTAAGTAGTTTTCAAAAGTATCTAGAAGCACATGTCCAAGAAAAAAATAAGTGATATTTCCCACATAAACTAGAGCTTCCAACTGCTTTCATCCCAGAGAATTCTGTGAACCTTATGTGGTTTTTCTACTTGGTAATCCTCAGCAGGTCTCTCTAAAGTCCTTTCTTAATTTCCTTTTTAAGCCAGGAAAGCTCTTTCCATCCACATCCTCTGGCAAGGACTTCTAAGGTTCAGCTGCCCACAGCATGAAGAAACATCTCTTCTTCCCCTGTATTAATATTGAAATATGCAAACCCACGCTGACCTTCTTTTCTATGTTTGTTGTTTGGAGGTTTTGGGGGGGTTTTAATGATGAATTTACCCTGAGTTCTCGTGTCTTTGCCATGTTGTCATGGTTTTCATACAGGTAATTTCCATAATTTGCTCCTGCTGTCAGTGCCCCACGAACGCTGAGTGAACCCGGAGCCTCTGGGCTCCTTCTCCCACTCCCCGGTTCACACTGCAAGGACCAAGAAAGCAGCCGGTTCCCCCCTGGCAGCTCTCAGCAGCTTTTCCCTTGCTGCCCAGGTTTTACAGGAGGTAAAACAGACACAACCGGCTTGAAGCCATCGGACACCCTGCCGCTCATCCCTGTCCCGCTGTGCCGCGGTGGTTTTGGAGAGGGCAGCTGTGAGACAGATCAGAGAACGCAGCCCGAAAGGAGAGGAGATGCAGCTACTCCTCCCTCGGAGCCCCGGGGCAGGCGGAGCAACCAAAGGAGCAGTTCAGGAGGAGGTGAGAGTGTTTGAAACTTGGAGGTTTCACGTTACGTTCACCCCGGAGTCAAGCAGCAGCTCGGAATATTTTTATCAGCAGGGAGCCCCGAGTACTTTGACTTTTAAAAGCCTGAACAGCATAAGCAATAAGCCAGATGTGCTTTCTGCCTGCTAAATGCAGCTCCATCACCGAGGTTTCATCCTGGGTCCATTTGCAGCCCACGTGAAAGGAGGACTAGAGGGCACGATGCCCCTGGAAAAGGAATTAATAATCAATTACACATTTATACTGGCAAAGAATCCCACCATTATAATACTTAAGTGAACAGAATGGGAATAAGCTTTGATTTTATTATATTACTTCCTACTTAGCTCTGCCAGGAAGATCTGCTTGGCAAGGCAGGGCAGGCAGAGCCAGATCTGCACCCCAGCTCAGGCAAGGACCAGGGGCAGGGCATTGGGCTGAAACAACACTCAAGCCTAGATTTGCAGGTTCATGGGCAAAAATTCCAAGCAGGAATTCTCGGGTTTCCACAGCAGCCTCACATGACAGCTGCCCTGCACCAGGGCTGACCCTGAGCACCTGCAGCTGAAGCCCTGGGAGGGGCAGGGAAGAGGCTGCAGAACCTGTTGGTGCACTCAGGGCTGTGACAGTCACCTCCTTTCCCATCACTGCTTGTCCCACACTTTACAAAGGTCCCGCTTTGGAGAAGCAGGTGTGAAATGCTTGGTGCACAGCTGTCGTCCCTCAGAGGCCAAATTCACCTCAGGGGGTCCAGGGGCCACCAGTTTGGGGTGCAGTGCTCTGCAGATGTCCCCAACAGGCCCTGCCTGTGCTGGGGTCACACCAACGGGGCAGTGACATGGCAGGGCTTCTGTCCCCTTCAATGGAGTGTCAGGGCTCCCATCCCCTGCTGACCACCCTCAAAGGGCCACAAAGATGTTCTGAGGGCAGCCCTGCCGCTGCTCTGGAGCCAGGCTGAGAGACTTGGAGAACAGAAGGCTCCAGGGAGACTTTAGAGCAATTCCCAGTAGCTACAGGAGCTCCAAGAGAGCTGGAGAGGGACTCGGGACAAGAGCTTGGAGTGAGAGGACAAGGGGGCTTCCCACTGCCAGAGGGATATTGGGATAAAATTCTCGGCTCTTAGGGAGCTGAGGCCCTGGCAGATGTTTCCCAGAGAAGCTGTGCCTGCTCTGGATCACTGGAAGAGTCCAAAACCAGGCTGGACAAGGCTTGGAACAACCTGGGACAGTGGAAAGTGTCCCTGCCCACGGCGGGGGGGTGGAGCTGGATGATCCCTTCCAGCCCAGGCCACTCTCTGATTCTATGAAAGATTTTGGAATCACTTCATTCATCCAGGGCTGTGGCTGAGAATGAGGGGCAGAATCCTGTGTCCAAGGCAGAGAGCAAATCCTGAGAGTGCAGGACAGAGTCGGAGCACTCAGGTGCTGCAGTGACCTGGAGGGAATGGAAATGCAGGGGATAACCCATGAGAGCCTCCCAGCGTGGGCTTGGTCCCACAGCACCTGGGCAAGGAGAGCACGGCAGGTCCAGAGAGAGTGGCCAAGAGTCCAGCAATGCCAGACAAATCCAAAGCATTGAGGCAGGTCTGGGAAGCCAGGAGTGGGTCAGGATCAGCAAGGCACAAGGCAGGGCACAGAGAGACCTCAGCATCTCTCAGGTGAGGGAATGAGCTTCAGTGCAGCTCCTGAAATACAGGAAAGAGACCCCACACTGGTCCTCCCACACACTCACAGCACGGCAGAAGGAGCCAAGGCCACGGCTGAACCTTGTCAGAGCTCCCCCCAGCACAGGCAGCCACAATTCCAGGGGACAGAGGAAGCTGTAGAGCTCAGTGGTGCATGCAAGGCCCTGATGAAGTCTCCTCTCTCCCTGTGCATCCTCTTGTCATGCTGCATTAACATTTAAGACCAGACATGGGCCAGGAGTCTCTCCAGCTGACTGTGACTGTGAAGGAGCTGTTTGCAGCTTTGTGCTCCTTAAAACAGAGTCTCCCTCTCTCTGTTCCATTCTCCCCCATAATTTGCAGCACCTTCAGGCTTTAAAAATTGTCAATTGCTTCAAACTGGAGAGCTGTGGTGTTTCTTGGGTACTAACAGGTCACTCAGAACAAATGTCACAACAGCTCTTCCATTTCCATTGTTGCTGGTCCTCCTCCTCAGGATGAGCTGGAAGCACTGGCAGGACATGGTTTAAAAGCTCAGGCATTTTTCTGCCCCACGAATAAGTTAATTGGCTGGATCTCTACCTGTAAATAAAGGTCAGGGTTCATCCTCTGAGCTGAGAGCAGGGCTCCTGTTGATGCAGCTGAAGTGTGCTCCTGTTCTCCCCTCCAGGACAGGCTGGCTCCTTCCCTCTGCTGGTCCATGGCTCTCTCAGACCAAGCCTGAGTCAGTCAGGAGATGCCAACAGCATCCCAAAGTGATGCCAACAACTGCACAGTACAGCCACAGACAAGTGTCCATACCAGTGTCTGACCATCTTCACTGGTTTGTAGGTGTCCATGGAGTCCTTGGGGTGGGTATGTACTTAATTCTTTGTAAGGTTTGATCCTAAAAACTGTCTCATTTTCTCCTCTGATTCCCAACTCAAAAAGGAAGAATTTCAATGTACCTGCCATCCACAAGTTGCTGACTTTTACACCCCCCTCTTACATGACAAGTTACAGACTATATGGAGAAACACTTGGGGAAAAATCCAATCCCAAATGAGGTCAGATGGGACCATCTCCTCATCCCTTCCAGCTCTCAGTATCTGAGAATTTGGGTGCTGATACTCCTGCCTTTTCCAGCTTTGTTTTTTTTGCCTGACCTGTGTCACTGATCAGTCTGGAGGTCCAGCTTTTCCCTCGGTGCCATCGTGTAGGAATGTGTCACTTCAAAGAGGCAGGAACGACCTTGGTTTGCAGCATCTCGCTGTCCCCTGTGGCACTGTCAGACACCAGATAAAGAGCCTCTGTGCTTGATGAGTGCTCTTGCTTTCTCCCAGCCAGAGGGAATATTTCAATTTCACAGCCTAAGTTTCCTTTGTTAACCCTTCCCCACCTGCTCTCAGGGTATTTTCATTCTCCCCATTCTCCAAGAAGGTTCAGACTGCAGGTTATATTTGACTAATTAGCAGTAGGCAAATATGCAGTTGTATAATGTTCAAAGAACCTTTTTCCCCCCGGGGATTTTTAGAATTTAGTGATTTAGAGTAACAACATCATCCACCACGCAAACACACCCTGCTGGAGCACCTTTATGCTGAATGCACAGCAATGGAGAGCTGCAATTTTTTTAAAAGGGTATCAAAATTGGCCAGGGATAATTAGAGGGGGAATTGAGGTCTGGCAGCAGCAGCCAGGAGCACCAGAGCTCACAGCCCTGTGATATATTGGTACAAATAATTTGTTCATCAGAATGAGAAACTCAAACATAAAAAGAGCATGTGTAAATAGCAAGAAACCTCAAAACAAAAACTAATAAAGCTTAACAAAAAATAAATAGCATAGCTGAGTTAAGCACTGTGTGTTGTGAAACTAATCATGATCATATCTAGAGAAACCTTTTTTCAAAAAGAGCTACTGACTGCAAAAAAATTTACAAAAAAGAACCCCCTCACCTTCATCTAACTAAAAATTAAAAGAGCAACCCCCCCACAAAGAGTACTAACTGAAGTCCAAAAAAAAAGTACCACAAAAAAAAGTCAAAAGAACATAAAAGACTAATAAAGAAAAAGTTAAACCAGGAGCTGCTAGTGAAGCACAAACTCCCCTCCCCAACTACTCCCAGCACTGTCTTGCTTGCTGTCGCTTACTGTAATCAGTAAAATTCTAATTAGATAATTTCAACTTTAGCAACTTTAATTTTAAGTGAAATCTATAGCAGCCCCTCTGAAATGCTGTTGTTTAATGAATCCTGGGGACAGGATTAACACAGGAGGAGGAACTGTGGCACCTACAGTGACACTACTGGTGTAGCAGTGAAATCTATAGCAAAGAGAGAGTAACAGTGGAGTTACTGCTCCCTCCACCCCTGCTCCATGTCCCTGTCCACAGGGATGCAACCTTTAAGATGTCTCATGGATTCACTGAATCCTTTTGATTAGAAAAGATCTCTAAGATCATCAAGTCCAACCATTACCCCAGGACTGCCGTATTCACCACCAAACCATGTCCCCAAGTGCCACATCCAACCATTTTTGGAACAGTTTCAGGGAAGTGTTTTACTACAACATGTAAAATATGAAGGTTTAAGGTACAAAATTCTGGGAAAATGGGAAACTGAGGAAAATCCTTTCCAAAGCAAAGGTACTTTGTAGATACCGTAACAGGAGAATAGAGCAAAAATATGAATCCCTGAAAGCATTTTTTAAAAAGCACCCAGCTGTCTTTGCTTTAAAAATCTTAGAGGATTTAGCTTGGGTTTATGGTCCTTTGGGGCTGGACTCGGGGGATGAGCATCTGGAGGTGATGTATCCAGATACCACAGAAACTGTGCCACGGCAGGGACACCTTCCCCTATCCCAGGGTGCTCCAAGCCCCGTCCAGCCTGGCCTTGGACACTTCCAGGGATGGAGCAGCCACAGCTTCTCTGGGCATCCTCTGCCAGGGCTTCCATGCCCCCACAGAAATTTCCCATCTTGCTCCCACATCCTTTAAGACCTCATTGCAGAGAGCTGCTCCCTGGGCAATGCCCACACATCCCTTACATCCTGCAGGACGAATATTTGGTGGGTACTAAGCAGGGGAGGATGTAGAAAATGAGAGTGTGCTCACATTTACACAAATCCCAGAAGCCAGGGAGGCAGGCTCTAGTTTACAAGGGGTTTCAATGTTGTTTTCTCAATTTTCCTCCAAAGAGCCCACATTTCACTGCTCTCAGCAAATGATGCCTCTGCTCACAGATATTGTTTCTCCCAGAACCCTCCCTTCTAGGACAAAGCTCATCCAACCGTGGCACTTACAGCATTCCAGTTACAGCTACTCCAAATTAACTTGTCTCAGTTTTCACACATCAGATACCACCAGTGCTGGTAACAGCCCATAAAACTGCAAGGGAGAGACCAAAGCACCGGGAAAATTATTTGGAAAGTCTGCTCCATTAGGGAGAAAACAAACCAAAAGAAAATCACTGGCCTCGGGAACAGAAAATGAGCTGTGTCCCTCAAACATGATGTTTGCTGGGAATAATGTGGCATATTCATGCTGACTTTTGCAAACGCTGCAATTACTGCCTGGCTGCCCTAAATAGTCCCATTTATCTCGGGAGACTCTCTCTGCTCTGTGTGATTTTTCACGGCTCTTCCTCGGAGCTGTTTGCTCCCCGGCAGAGTTGTTTACATGCTCGTTATTTTTATGGTTTTCCCCTTCATTTCCCTGTAAGTAGAACAGCAAATAAAAGGTGTAGAGAGGGTGTGAGTGAGTTCCTGCCACGGGTCAGTGGCAGCTCAGTCAGGCCAAGCAGCAGAAGGTGGTTCTGACAGCGGGTTCATCCCACAATTGTATGAGACAAGTCAATGGCTGAAGTTGACTTTAGAGAAGGAAAATGATTGATGTGCTGCTTTGGCAAGAAAACAGGAAGAAAATCAAGGCAGAGACACAGTTTTTCTTCAAGAAATGAATTGTTTTCACCTCAGAATTAAAGGACACATCATTCCCGTTTATAGCACAGGAGAATTTGATTCAGCCACATTTTACTTGTCAGTGCCAGCAGGGATGCAGGAGAAAATGTGGCCTTGGAGACATGATTAAATACTCTTTAAGGAAATGTTCCAATTATTTTTCTTGGCTCATATGTTTTAACCAGACACAGGTGCACGCAGTGTTTGGGTCAGAAATTATACTCAGATCCTTTTTCTATTCTGTGGGTTTCAGTTTGGTCAGCTCTGCAGGTGTCAGTCAGTAGCACTGAAGTGGCCAGCACTTTACAGAAAGCGGAAGAAACATTTTCTAGTGTAGCCAGGATCTAAAAGCCTAGGCATTAAGAGTCATAGAATGGAATCATAGAATTGTTTTGATTGCTAAGGCCTTCTAAAATCAAAAATTAACCATTAAGACTGCCAAGGCCACCACTAAAGTGTTAGCTCTACACATCTTTTAAATCCTTTCAGGAATGGTGACCCCTCCACTTCCCTGGGCATCCCGTTCCAATGCATGAAGAAATCTCCCCTAATAATCTCTAATCATCTTTAATGTTCCTTCCCACAAAGAAATCTCCCCTAATACTCCATCTAAACTTCCCCTGGTGCAATTTGAGGCCATTTCCTCTCATTCTGTCACTCTCCCCCGGGAGAAGTGACCAACCTGCAGCTGGCTGCACCCTCCCATCAGGGAACTGTAGAGATCAAAAGTGCCCTCTGAGCCTCCTTTTCTCTGGGCTAAACAGCCCCACTTCCATGGGGTTTATATACAAACCTATGTGTAGGGTTACAGCTGTTTCTTGATCAGAATCTGAGGCTGAATCTGTGCAGCCACCCTTGTATTGATCCTGATTTATGTTTATAAGATATCTCGTGATGTTATCACTCCTTCATTTACCCAAATCCAACAACACTTCCACATCTGACTGTCTGCTTAGATCCCAGCTGGCAGCAACAGCTTCATGGCTGGATTTTCCCTCATTCTGTTCCTTAATTCACCATTAGAATTTCCTTATTATTAGGATGGTAAAAGCCTGTTATTCATTATTACTCTCCCAAAGGCCAGGCAGATCCCCTGGACAAACACTTGGCAGATCTGAGCACAAGGACTAAATCTAATAGGGTGATGCAGAATGTCACACAAATTATTTCCCAGCTGATCCATAATCTTCCATTAGAAAAGCAACATTTATCTGTCTTTGACTGACAAGAACACATTATTTGATCAGGACATCCGAGCTGCAGGTACAGGATACCTCACCTACATGACACCTGCAACAAGATGAGCTTTAAAAGGTCTGTTCCATCTCAAATTATTCTATGATTTTTTTTAATCTCTGTGTGGTTTCTCTTACGGCCAGTCCTAATTTTTCCCACTGGGGGAAAGTTTTGGCATGCTGGAAGGAAGCAGGCTGGAGGTTGGCTGCTTCCTGAATCACATTTTATTTACATATTTAAATTCAGGTTTTACTTTAAGGTCCTGTCTAATCATAAGGCAAACTCCTTGTACGCAGAGGCATAAATAACATTTTCACTACATCATGCCAGAGTTTTATATATCTCTGTCCACCAAGATATCTTTCAGTATCAAATTAAGTGAAGCTCTGAACTCCCAGCACAGATATTTTGCTGTTGCTGCAGGAAAGAGAAATTGTCATTCCCAAACAGATCGATGCAGTTTCCTGTCTCTGACAGTGCCAGTGTTGAATGTTTCAGAAGACAAATCCTTCCCTCCTTCCAACCTGCTCTACCCCTAAGTGCACACACTGCACTTAATTGTTCAGTCCAGAAAAAGAATATCTTCCTAGCCTCAGCTGATTGTAATTGCATAGAGCTTTATTTATATCAACATCAATATTCATCTGGACGGGTATTACCAGCACTGCTACCAGGAGGCACTGCGTGTTTTATTACTGCTCTTCTCCAAAGGCACTGTGCCAATCGAGGGCTTCTGGCAATCCTTCATTCCTCCCATAGAAACCGCCCACTTCTTTGCTGGCAATCCCTGCAGGAATCCATCCTGCCTGTACCCACAAGCCAGAATTTCACAGGGTCATAGAAGCACAGAATTATTTGGGAAGGAAGGGACCTGAAAGATCGTCATGTTCCAACCCCCCCTGCCATGGGCAGGGACACCTTCCACTGTCCCAGGGTGCTCCAAGTGTCCAGCCTGGCCTTGGACACTGCCAGGGATCCAGGGGCAGCCACAGCTTGTCTGGGCACCCTGTGCCAGGGCCCCATCACCCTCAAAGGGAAGAATTTTGTCCCAGTATCCCACCTAACCCGGCCCTCTCTCAGTTTGTAGCCATTCCCCCTATTGCTGTCACTCCAGGCCCTTCTCCAAATTCCCTCCCCAGCTGTCCTGAAGCCCCTTTAGGCACTGAAAGGGGCTCTGAGGTCTCCCCAGAGCTTTTTCTTCTCCAGGTGAACTCCCCCAGCTCTCCCAGCCTGCCTCCAGAGAAGAGCTGTTCCAACCCTTGGATGTTCCAGCATCTCTGGACCAGCTTCAAGAGCTCCATGTCTGTCTTGTGCTGAGGACTCCGGAGCTGGACAGGGCATTCCCAGGTGCGGTCTCATGAGGACAGAGTAGAGCTTGACCTGCTGACCTGAATTTTTCGGTGCCCTCATTTGTTACCAGGATTCTCTGTTCATTCCTCAGGTTCAAGAGCAGGGAGCTGTTTCCCTTTGGCCTACTCAGATCCTCTGTGAATTCCCCGGCTCGCTGCAGCCATGGCTCTGCCAACTGCTCAGCTTCTCCTTACTGGCACTGCTCTTGCTGTTATTATCACCCTGCTCTGGAGCCTCCACTGCAGATGCACTGCTTTAACACCACAACAAAGCACTCCATCAATTAGTTTGACCTCCCAGCTCACAGGAGCCACTACATTTCACCCTTCGCACTGTGCCTTGAATTCTTTATTTTTTAAGCACTGGCAGCTGTATGGATTTATCCATCCCCGAGATGGCTTTGTGTGGAGTCAGCGTGGTTTCCCTGTGATTTAACGGTTCAGGATCAGCAGTGCATACAAATGGAGCCACACTTGTTCTGGGGCCAGTTTGGGTCTCGGAGCGATGCAGAGCTCAGCTGGTTCTGCTTGGAGCCAGCTCCAGCCTCTCTGTGCTATGTGTCACACCCCTGGAGCAGGACGTTTGGGACAGCAGTGACAAGATGTCCCACCAGCACAACCTCAAGTCATTTCTGGCTCAGCACAGCAAAGTGATGAATCTCTGCCGCTCTGCAGAGCTGCTTTGATGGTCCCCAGCACAGGCAGGGCCCCGAATCTCGGCGTATATTTGCATCTCAGCTAATTAACAATCCCTCCTGCGCGCCACGGCGCTGGCACCGGGCTGCAGAAGCTGTCTGAGCTAAAGCTAACAAGCTCTGAAGCACCTGAGCTGACTCAGATTCAAGCGTTTCAAGCTGCATAACAGAGTGTTCTCAGATGGTGCTGGGTGAGAATATCGAGCTGGGTTTACACGTCTTTAATAATGCAAAAGCAAAAAGGTAAATTAAACTTTAGGGGAAAAAAGAAAGGGAAAAATCTAGGGGAGAGGAATCAATGTGCCATGTTCCCCTCCAAAAGCTATTAATTAAATATTAGTTTGAATTGGAGCAATCCTGAGGATATTACACTTCCCACCAAGCTTCTTGCAGGGTTGTGTGGTTGCCTCCAGCAATACACATGAATTTTCCTTTTCTACTTGCTCACTACCATTTTTTATTTCTAATCTCTGCCTCAGTGTCACTTCTGAACAAGAACAGGCTTTTAGGCAAAATTGCCTTATCCCTTTTTCCGACAGCAGACCAATAGAGGTTGTCAAAGTCCCTACCAAAAGCTCTCCGTTGTCACCCACTCCGAGAGCTCAGGATTTAATACGGGAGACAAGAGGCGCAGGGAGACAGATGGGAGATGGCAAGAACACAGTAACACAAACAGTCTAATTTTATGGGAAAGGGTAAAAACTCCCTGGTGCTGCTGTTCTGCAGCGTGTCCCACTTCCTGGCTTTCCACGCAGGACTCCACATGCAGAAGCAGACATGGGCATCATTAACCTCCCCAGTCTCCCACAGCACCAGGTTTCACTGGTAATTACACGGTGTAGAAAGGAACCTCTTGTTTTTGACCTAGTTTGAGCGTTACTGGGTGGGTAAATCGTGTCTGATATGAGGTAATACATTTCTGCCTTTGCATAAAGAATAGTTTTGAGTGCTAGCAAGACATCAGGGTGGGTTTTCTTCGTAATTCTGAATTATAACACCGTGAAGTAAATGAAAAAGATGATTAATCACTTCAGGGTTGGGATCAGGCCAAGTGTGATCTTGAGGCATTCACAACACACCAACCCACACATCAGGCATTTATTAGTTAAGGAAATGTAAAATCATCGAGCCCTTTATCTACACACAGTAGAATATTTTAAAAATGGAGATATTTTTGTAAAGTTATTTGGGGAGAACTCATACTAATGCAGGCAGAGGAGCAAATAATGATGTAGGTAGACAGGAAGGTTGTGGAGTCAGGGATCATCCTGCAGCAGCTCACATGAAACGTGGGTTTCAAGGCCTGAAGAAGCCACAAGCACAGGAATATTCCTTGCCCCATTAAGCAATTCACACATAATGGATTAATGACTTGCTGATACTTCTATCACGCTGGGGCAGTCATTAACCAATTCTGTTTACTGCCTGGATAGCAGATGGGGCCACCTACTCATGCCAGGGATGGAAACACTCCTAAAGCTTCAGGGCAGGATGGGGGGATGCTCAGTAATCCCTCAGGAAGTGTGTCAGTGGTTCAGGTATTAAGTGGGTTCACAGGAAATCCCAGGGGAAAGGGAAGCCTGAGTGAAGAGAAGCACAGGCAGCTCTGGATATCTGAGGTTACAGATCCCCCTGTGCAATGTGCGTGTCCCCACATCAATGCTCCTCCCCAGAAAAAGTCCTGGGATAAAAGTTTCACTTCAGATGTGTTATTTCCTCTCCTTTAGCTCTCTAAGCCCTTTCCAAGTGTGTCCCCACATCAATGCTCCTCCCCAGAAAAAGAGGAGCATTCCTCTTTTTCCTCCAGAAAAAGTCCTGGGATAAAAGTTTTGCTTGAGATGTGCTATTTCCTCCCCTTTAGCTCTTTAAGCTCAAATGCTGACCTGGGGATTTTTTAATGAAGCTCCTTTTCACTGTTCCCATTTGTTCAACAGATAAACTGCCTATCAGCCTTTCACTTTTAATTTCGAGTGTGCTCAGCACTGAGGCTTGGCATAATTACAGCCCCTTTTCAGTTATTCTGGACTGTAATATTTACTTTTCATAACAAATACCAAAGAAATGGCTTTACATGACTGACTGAAGGAAACACTCCAGGTCCTCACCTGTTCTTCAGTAACAAGATTTTTTAAATTAAATGTAGAATTTTCTGGCTCTTCTTTTATCTTTCAATGCTCAAAACCTCAGTGACCCCCACGAACAGCTCTGAGTTAGTTCTTCTCCTGGAGTCAACACTTTGCATCCCTCCTGGAGCAGAATCTGCAGGGAACAGTGAAGAGTGAGATTTTGAATGAGCAGCTCTGAATTTGTCTCACCAAAGTATTCTGAGCAACAGCCCCCGAACCCAAATGACCCAGATAATGAAAAGCTTTGTTGGAAATTCCTTCTCCTCATTGAGTAACAAACTAGGTAAGAAAATACTCAGCACCAAGGAGTACAGCAGAGGTTTTTCAGGCACTGGGCCCTCTACCAACAACTTGTTGCTCAGAAAAAAAAACCCAACTTGTTTCCCATTGCAGTCTCAGGTTCCACACATGGAATTTGCAAAAAAAGATAAAGAAAAGCCTCTACAAATACCTAAACAAAAGCTGCTTAGTTCAAGCTTTCATGGCCACATGGAGACTAATAGTTATTAAGGCAAGCAAAGACTCTTTGGAAATTAAAGTCTGTGCCCCAGTTCAAGCAGTTTTACCCTAAAGTGCCCACAGGCTCTGCAGCTTTGTAGCCTCCCACTCTTCAACCTCCCAGACCAAGAGGGCTCTGTCTCAGGAAAGAATGCAGCTTCCAGCCAAGATTTGTCAACGTGCATTCTTAGGCATGAATTGTACCACCAAGAAATCTCTAAAGTCGATTTGAGGTAGGATAAAGTTGGATCTGCGGATCTTGGGGCGCACTAAAGTCGTGTCTTACACTGGAAAACAACCAGGAAAATTTTAGCCTGTAAAAGGAGGGTGTTTCACAAATGTATGGCTTATCAAAAACTAGAATGACACAGAAGCAATTCTTCATAATCCTGCTGAGTGTGATCCCCCTCAGACAGCCTACACCCAGAGCCACTGCCATCAAAGGGGACTTTGTCACTGCTTTCAATGGACACAGGATGTGACCAGAGCAGCATCTGCAGCAGCTCCCAGAGAGGAACACGAGGGGAAAAAAATCTTCATTTGTAACTCAGTGTTTCATCTTTCAAAACACTGGCCTCAGATGTGCTTCGGAAACTCTTCTTTTGGGTATCTCTTTCTTCCACCAAGCTGCATATTTATTAGCTCTAGTCCTAGACATGATCTTAAGAGCTTATCTCCCAAGCGATCAGAACTTCTTTCCAACTTGCTTCTTTATTAAAATAATCAGGGCTTGAAATCAACTTCTTTTTCTTTTTTATTGCTCACAATCTTTGCTATTTTCATCAAGAGCAAGCAGCACACTTCCATGTCTTTTTTGAGACTTTCTGCTTATTTATTTGGTTATCTGCCTCTAGCAAGTTCGTGCTCTGAGGACAGTAAAGCAAGAAACTGCAGGTGAAAGGGAATTAATGATCTATTTGAAGATTAGGGAAATCAAGGAGATGTGTTTTCAAATTTTAATTCTGGCAAGGAATTCCTGCAGACCTCCTACAATTCAACCTCTCAGTAGCTTTATTTCTCAGCTACCATGGAAAAGTGAGGCAAGTAACACCCTTCTACTTTGTAAGAGCATTTCACAGCCAAATAATTGAGGACCAGACTTACTATTTTTCTTTTTCCACATTTTTTGACAGCTTATGCTGTAAGTATCCCCCCAAGGACCAGGAAACCAGCGTGACAACTCCAGTGACAGGATTCCTGAGGGATCACTTGCACAATCATGTATTATTAGACCTAATAAAGAATGACAGAATCTGGCTGTTTAAACTTCAAGAGATCCTCAAACACTATCATGACAGCAAGCATTAAACTATAGATAAATTACATCTAAAACAATCCCACTTTGCTGCATTCCCAACTGCTAAAACATCCTGTGATTTCAGCATTGCTACGTTATTCTCAGCAGGGTTCTTTTTTTTAATCTCAAACCTCTGATTTTCTCCTCAGACAAGGACATAATTGCAGATACCGTTGCCAGGTAAAATTACCGCAGAGTTCTGGTTTGTACAACTTTTGGGAAACATTGGAAATAATTTGCTTTTCGAGTGCTGAGGACTAAGTGTCCTTCCTGCTTACAAAGAAACGAAACTTCTTTGGAATAACTAAAGGTACTGTTACAAGAGTATTTATATAAATTAAATTAATAAACCAAACTGTTTTAAGCTTCTGGATATCCTTGGTGTGAAGTAACTTGGCCTGAAGGATGTGTTAGGCTGAGGATTTGCAGTTTTAATACTCCTCCCTAAGCAGTTTCATGCTTTAATTTCTCGTTACCACTTCCACACTACAGCATGGACCAACAGTGGAATAAATAACCTATGGCCTTCTGTAATCATTAAAATGTATTCGGTCTAATTTTTTTTTTTTTTTTGAGTTTCCAAGACGTGGCAAGGCTGATGCTGAGCAAGGGGCAGGATGATCCCAGACTGGTAGCAGCCACATTCTCATCCTGAAGAGGAACCAGGAACACATTGCAGCAAACATTTTCCATCCATCATCTCCTGAGAGCTTCTTTGTACTTGCAAAAATATTTTTCTTTCATGGAGAGTTGTCAAATTAAAGGGGTGAAGGAACTGGGCGCGAGTCCCTCAGCACGGCCATAAGGGTGAGGGGTCGGGGCAGTGAGATACCCCCACCATGGGGGTTATTTATTCTGTAAAGGTTATTTCTTCTGTTATTTATCCACTATATTTATTCTGCAAATGCTATTTATGATGCTATTTATTGTCGTTATGTATTCTGCAAAGCCCCTTCCTCCTCCCCGAGCCGCGCTCAGAGAGGTGGGCAAGCAAATTTCCACTGCCATTTTTACAGAGAGGGGAAAACACCAGAGGGAACCGAGCCGCTATCTGCAGGATTAAAATTCACAGCCTACCACTTACAGCCAATTACACTTCCCATAGGGGGAAAGCATGAGTTAACAGCAGGATTTTTATTTTTTTTTAACATTCATCGTTTCAAACGCGGCAACGAGGAAGCTCGGCCACGCCATGTCAAGGAGGGAGCAGAGCCCCCTTCCCCTCATGACGCCGCTCCCTTTCCCCTCCCAGCCCGGCAGAGTAGGAGTTGAGAGTCGGATTTCTTTTTCACACTATTATTATTATTATTACTATTTAACCACTCAATACTTTAAAGAACGGCACGGGGGCGGTCGCTCCCGCCTCCCCTCCCGGCACCGCCCCCCGGCCCCTCACGCAGAGGGCGGGAAAGCGCGGCGGGCAGGGCGGCCGGGGGGCGTGGCCTGGCGCGGCCATTGAGGCCGGGCGGGTAATGGCGGCCGGGGGCGGCGGCGCCGCCTGGCGGCGGGGCGGGCGGGCAGCGGGGGCTGAGCGGGGCGCGCCGTGAGGGGACAAAGCGCTGCAGCCGCCAGGTAAAAAGCTCGGGAGAAGGGAGCGATGGGCAGACACGGGAGGCGGCTGGGAGGAGGGGATGGGCCGCGCTGACGGCGCCGAGCCCGGCTGCGTGTTCGCGGCAGGAACCGCTTCCCCTCAGAGCGAGGTTCCCCCGCCGCCGGGGTCGGGGCTGAGGCGGAGCCGCCCCGCTGTAATTGAACCCCTGGGTGAGGAGGGAGGGACGGAGGGAGGGACCGCGGGGGCTCCTTCTCTGCTTTGTGTCCAGGTGGCGAGGCCGAGGGGCGGCCATGGGGGTGCAGGACCGGCCCCAGTGCTTCTTCGAGATAGAGATCAACAGGGAGCCAGGTAAGGCTGGGTTGGGGGCTTTTAAATCCCGTTTTTGCCTGCATAATGGGCCCAAGCCGCTAGCAGCGAGTTTGGCCATTGATGCGTTATTTCTGAGTTACTTTTTAATAACTTCGGATGTTTTCTGGGGTGCTGGATGCTCCTCATTCTTCCTTGAGATCAATTTTTACTTGCACACATGGATATAGAGGTTCGGCAGGGCTGATAAATGCTGTTCTGAAGGTAAAAAAGCCGCCTGGTGATGTGTTATAATTCTTCTGTTATACCTTTGTTATGGCACTTCTATAAACTGTGGAAAATCGGGGCAGGCTGTGAGGAGACTGGATATTTACTCCTATAAGTATTTTTAATGATACAGCAATTAAAACTGGGAAGGAACTTAGGGGGTCATCCGGGCTAAATCTTTCCTTGCCCTGCTCAAAATGCGTCTTCTGAATGTAAAGGAAGAATTGGGCATTCAGTCATAGAAGCACAGAACACCAGCTGGCTTGTTAAAAAACCCCCAATAATGAAAATAAATCCGTCTTTTAACTCATATTTTCCCTGGACAAGTGTAAAGCCCAGAGCCGGCAGGCTGTGAGTTTTAATGCTGGAACAGCAGCTTGGTTCCCTCTTGTGTTTTCCCCCTCTCTGGAAAGATGGGAGTGGAGATTTTCTCACCCATCTCTTTGAGCACTCATTTATCAATGCACATTAGTTGTCTCACACACACTCCGTGCTTTATCTTGCTACCACTTGTCTCTAGAAAGATGAATCTATATGATGGCTTCATTATGCTTTCACTTTCATTTTCTGCCTCAATGTTTCTCTGAAAATCTTTGACTTAAGAGCTTATATCTCAGAGATTCCAAATTTCAGCCTCGTTCAGATGCAACTGAAACCCTTGTAGTGTTTTATTTTCCCTACAGTTTCAGAAGAGAGGTTCTGTTCTAACTTCAGAGACCTGATAGGGCGGATCTATAAATCTGTTGCTGTTGTAACTCCTGAGTTATTTTGATTGACACTGTTTTCTGAATACTTCCAGTGAGATAAGTGGTGATGTAAATGGAGTTTTAACGTGTTCCACTGCTTTAATTTCGTGTGGAATTTACTATGGAATGAGACAACTGAAACTGTTTCAGGTTGGGTGGGTTTCCAGTTAGGAATGGTAGTTTGATGGGATTGATTTAGAGCAAAGACAATTCATTCTCAATCTCATTTGATGCTAATCTTTTTAGGTTTAGTGTGGGGTTTTTTGCCCTGACTCCATCTGAAGGATCTCTCCCTGCCCTGTTTTCTCTGCTCTCCCTGCACAGGTTGTTGCTCCCATTTCACAATCTCTCCTCCTGCCTCGACCCCCCCTCAGCCTTGAGCTGTGCCTCTCGAGTGAAAGTGGATTACCTTGTTTTCCCCCCAAATCTCTTTGGGTTTGGTGTCTGATAGAGCAGTCAGGGAGGAATTGCAGCGTTGCTGTTGTTGGTGGTGCAGAGCTTGGGTTACCTGGAGCAGACCCAGGGCTTTGGCTCTGTTTGTGTCTGTCTGCATTTATTTTCTCTTGAAAATAGCAGGAATCTCCCAGCTGCACATGGAACTTGGAGCCCTGCTGGTTTCATTGCCCCTGACTCATGGCTTGGATTTTTGCAGGAAAAATGCCAGTTTGTAAAATGTTGGTGTTGGGACTTGCGTGCTGGCTGGTCATGCTGCTTTATTCTGGTGCCTGTTTATTAATTCACTGTACAACTCTGTCCTGGGATTTAAGGATATATTTAAAAAGCTTAAACGTTGCTCTCTTAGCTCTAAGATGACCTTCAAAAGCTGAATCAAGTGGTAAATCAGTGCTTCCAGATGACACCAAGCACTAACTC
Source organism: Polioptila caerulea (assembly GCA_013397295.1). Taxonomy (NCBI): domain Eukaryota; kingdom Metazoa; phylum Chordata; class Aves; order Passeriformes; family Certhiidae; genus Polioptila; species Polioptila caerulea. The sequence goes on along the minus strand of VYXF01012143.1, from coordinate 147,285 downwards.
TGAGAGATGTGCTCTCCTGCTGGCACCAGTGAGGTTTCCATTTCAACTTTGAAGCTGCCAGCAGATTTCCAAATGAACATTTTGCTTATTTTGACTCCAACAAATAAGCTGATAAGCTCATTCAATTTTTGGAGAAGTGGGGAGCAGAACAGCCCTGCATTTTCTTGCTAGCCAAGAAAAAAGGCCTTACCCCCACCTTTTGTGCACTGAGAAGCTGAACCAACATCTCCACAAAATGCAGAGAGAAGGGGATGTGCCTCTTGCAGCACTGGAAGCATCTTTTTGCCTGCAGAACACAAAACTGTGCCATTTTTTTTTTTACACTCCAGGTTGCTGTGAGTCCAAAAACGTTCCCCCCACGCAGCTGCCAAATCCTGGCTCTCCCCTCCCAGGCTTTGCTCGCCCAGGGTGTGCCTGGGTACCTGTAGCAATTAAGCAGTCAGGTCAGTTTTACTCTAATAAGATCCCTTGGAAAATGCAGGAGTGAATAGCTCTGCTTTGGCTGTGCTTCCAGAAGCTTTATTACTGCTTTTGTGGCCATATTTTATTGCTACAGCATCTTGGAATAAAACTCAGTGCCAGCTTGTACTTGCCTCTTGCAGTGGGGCAAACTTTGTTGGCTTGGTGTTTTTTAAAGCTAAATTTAGGCTGCTTTTAAATAAGTTGCCTGTTAAGCATTTTTTTTTTTTTTTTTTTTTATGAATGCAGGTTGTGGCTCATAATTTTTAAAGGGCAAATGGAAAACAAATCAGGAAGAAGCATTTATTTTGATACTGGCACAAACAGAGCTTCTCCCTTTTTTTGGGTCGCCCACCAGTGGATTTGGGCACACAGAGTGTGCACACAGGATTAAACTGCTTACAGTATTCCAAGAATTTGGGGATGGCAGCAGATGCCTATTTAAATAATTCTGTCCTTGCTCTGTGAGGCAAAATCTGTGTGAAGCTGCAGCCTTTCAGGTACTGTGATAATTGGAACAGATGTCCCACCAGGATGTCACAGATGCAGTCGGCTGCTGTAGCAGTTCCTGTGGCCATCCAAGATATTTTTCCCACATTTCCCCTCCTCACCCCACCTCCTGACTGGCTTCATCCATCATAGAGTTTGGTAAATGTACTCAGTTTTGCTTTGTTTCCTTTTTATTCATAGAATAATTTATCAAATCTCCTTTTTTTTTTTTTTTTTTCCTCCCTCCTGTCTTCTGTTGCTGTTTGACCCCTGGCTCATTGATTTGTTCCACTTCAGTTTCTTTCATTCCTGGGGCATGTCCTTTCCCCAAGCAGCCAGTCTGGTCTTTCCTTCCTTCTCTCTTCCTTTAGCCTGAAGTTTGGTGTATTTTGGGATTTCAGCTGCTCTGAATTGATGTGAAATGAGCTCCCCTGTAATATTCACTCTGTTGTGCCTCCAGTAATAGACCCAGTGATGCCTTGTGGGGTTTTTGTTACCTTTCCTAAAGACAGAAACTGTTCTCAACTGGCTCCACATTAACTTTTAGTCTTTAGAAGGGAAAAAGCTGTATATTGGCAGAAAATAGAACCCAGAACTGTGACTGTCCATGAATCCTTGGGCAACCACTGTGTGGGACAGCAGGAGCCAAGGGGGGGTCCCATATGGAGAAAATCCCTCTCAGGGGTGCTAAGATGGAGATTTGAATTGACTCAATAAAATTTTATTCAGAATAATTCTGTGGCATTGTTGTCAGTGCAGGATGAAATACCCTGAGGTCTCACCTTGAGGTCTGGAACAAGTTGGATCAGTAAATGAAAGAAAAACTGCTCAGCCTCTTCTGCCAGGAGAAGGCCAAGTGCTGCTTCTCACTTCCATGTCTCTGGGAAACTGAACCCAGGGAGTGTTTGGTGTGTGCAGGACTGAAATAATTTTAGTTTCGTGGAGACCACAGAAGGAGGGAATGGAGGGAACTTCAGGAAGAATGGGCTTAGAGAGCTGGGGAGAGAAGTTTATGGAGGATTTCCTTGCAAAGAGATGCAGATGGGGCACAGAGGTGTTAACAAAGTGTTAACGTGTCAGGGCTACAGATCCCTGCTCAGGGGAACTGGGGCATCCATTCTTGAAACTCATATTTTAAATAAAATCTGGTCTGGTTCCACACTAAGCTTTTATTTCTTTGAAAACTGTAGCCACATTTTCACTTTGAAGCATTTTTAGTTTTTTTTTTTTTTAATTCATGTGCCTTAGCTTTCACAGATTTAGGGATAAACAAATTAATAAAATTCAAATCGAGCCCTTTTAGTGAGCTGTTATTTAAACTTGTATGCAAATCTGTCTGAGCCTTTGGGCCCTTGGCAGCCATCCTGGGCTGTGCATCATTGTCTCACTGGTTGTAATCCCTGCTTTCTCCTTCAGCAGGATATTCCTGCTGATAGGCTGGGAAAAGTACCCCTTGTGTGGTTTGCTCGAAGAAATTGAGAAGAGATACAACCCAGGAGATACAATTTTGAAAAACCAGGTTTTTTTGAGAGTATGTAGCTGAACTTGATACCTGTGTGGTCCAAATGTAATAAAATCCAGCAAAACAGTTCACATTACTTGGAAAATGACTTGAAACAATGTGTGTTTGGCACCCCAGGATTTTTCCAAAAAGTTAAGCAGCTAAATTGGAGGATTTACCTTTGAAACAATAAACATTTGCAATCAATGATTATTTTAATAAACTTTGCTAGCAGGAGCCCTTATTTCACTATAGCATGGCTATTCCTACCCTGACTTCCTACCACTTAATTTGAATCAAGTACTAGTTCTTCCTCAGCTGGAAAATTGTTAATGAGCTCAAAAACAAAAGAAAAAACAAGGAATCTTTTCGTTTGAAGACAGAGTTCTGAAATTGGATTATTTTTGGTCATTTTGCCTTCTGGTTTCTCTAATTGGTACAGCTCATTAGCTGCAGAGAGCACTTTATCAAATTTCCATAGAGTTTAGATTTTCTATAGGCATCACTTGCTGTGTGTAATGTACACATTTCTTTCACCACCTACTCTGATTCTTAAAAAAATAAGTTCAATGCCTGCTTACAAAGAATACTTTATCAAATTATTGTTTCATAAATAATAGGCAAATGTAATCTCAGCAGTTTTTACTTTAGCCTGGAATGGAGGTGTCTGTGCAGGCTCATTTCTTGGTCAAAGCCAGCTGAGGACTCTGGGTACATTTGTGAGCAGCTTTTGCCCACTTGACTGGCTCTTTTTAGCTATTTTTGTTTGTTTGTTTTAATTTACTGTTCAAATATTATGGTTAGTCACAGAGAGCTTGTTCCCTCATCAGATCATTTAACCTTTGCATCAGGGAAATGAAGCTGAAGAAAAGCATTGGAAATTCTCTGCAGTGAAGGTGGATCATTTCAGAGAAGAGGTGTCTAAATTTGGGGAAATAAGTAGCATCTCAAATCATCTCAAATGCTTTTTTTATCTGTGCTATATCAGCATATACCTCAGCTCCAAGTTTAAAATGAGATTTTTTTTTTTGTGAGAGATGAGGCAAGAGAAAGATTTGTAGGTGCTAATCATACATACTTTTATTATTTTCTTTTATTAGCAGCTGTTCTTTCATACATCTTTGACCAAGGTGTGAAAATGGGTTTGATCTTTCTCTGGCACATTTCATTGCCTGTTTGTCAGTGGAAAATACAACCTTTCAGTGCTAATGGTATTCATGCAGTTGCAGTAAAATGCAGACAGGAACCCAGCAGATGGATACCCAGTGTGTGGTTTGTGTCTCAGGAGCAGGCAGCAGCCTTTTCTGTGGCTGGATGGAGCTGGGTAAGCAGTGCTCCAGGTTTGACAGGGGAGACAGCTCTTGCCTTATAAACTGGATCTGTAATCTTTGCATGGTGGATGTATGTGCATTCCAGTTTGTAGGATTAAAGGGTATAAAAAGCCCAGGCTGGATGGGGCATGGAGTAACCTGATCTAGTGGAAGGTGTCCCTGCACATGGAACTGGATGATTTAAGGTCCCTTCCAGCTCAGATCATTTGATGGTTTTATGAGCAGCTGGCAGACTTTGTTACTGACAAAGCACTGGTGAAAAATACTGCAGGAACTGATACCTTAGTTATGAGTGTCTCTTTCCATCTTCTGCTTTGTCACCTGCAAGAACATCAGTGAGTTCTTCCAGTGGAACACCACAGTGGTGGCTGCTGCTTCAGCTGCTGAATGTGGTGGGTTTGTAAGTAGGGCTTGCAGCAAAATCCTGCTACAGTTTTTGCCTCAGGGTAAAAGTGCCTTGTGGAGCCTGCAGGGAGTACCAGCCCTCAGTGACTTGGCAGCTGGCACCTTGGTGAAGCAGCAGCTGGGCTGCAGAGCAGAGTGGGGGTAGTGACAGCTTTTTCCCTGGGAAGAGTTGAGTGTTACTTCACACAGTGAGTGCTGGAGGAATCTTCTGCAGAGAGACAGAGTTGGGGCTGTTCAGCCTGGAGAAGGCTCCAGGGAGACCTTGGAGTCTCTTCCAGGATCTAGAGGGGCCTCAGGAGAACTGGAGTGGGATTCACGTGGGCGTGGAGCCATGGCACAGGGGGGAGTGGTGGTAAACTGAAGGAGGATGGGATTATGTGAGATATTAGGTAGAAATTCCTCCCTGTGACGGTGGCCAGGCCCTGGCACAGGGTGCCCAGAGCAGCTGTGGCTGCCCCTGGATCCCTGGAAGTGCCCAAGGCCGGGCTTGGAGTACCCTGGGATAATGGAAGGTGTCCCTGCCCGTGGCAGCAGAGCTGGAACTGGATGATCAACTTTGAAGCCCCTTCCAACCCAAACCATTCTGGGGTTTTCTTCCACAATTCTGTCAAATCTGGACGTGGCTCTCTAAAGCACTTGGTCACTGTTCAGCTCAGAATGGGATTTGTGTTCTCCTGAATTCCTGGGCTATAATGAAAGTTGATAACTCTTCTCCTAAACTATCTTCTCTGTTGTGTTCCTTGTAGGAATCTTCAATCCTCACAGCTTCAAATGGTTTCTTCCCTTGCAGAGAGCCATCCTGTCATAGTGGTAGTTACAGAACTGCTGCTTGGTGGGGCATCTTTGAATATTCCCAGTTTCTTCATTCTTTGGACACTCTCCCTCCCCAATTCCTTTGGATTTTCCTGCTCTGGTGATGAATGCTTAGAGAGGATTCTTACTGCAGTTAATGAGATACAGACCTTTCAACAGCTCAAGGCATCTTGAATTTTTATCCAAGATTATCAAGTACTGGTGCTGTCATTTTATTTCTTCCTTTCTGAACCAACAATCCACCATCTTATAATTGTATATATTTGGACAGAGCCTTAAAATTGCCTGCAGTTTCTTAGGAGCCTCTCCATTTATTTTTTTTTTTTTTTGTGACTAAGTATTGCATGAAATACACTTGAACTTAATTTTTTTTTTTCTTTAGAGGAAAGAAAAGAGAAGTTATTCCTGGAGTAGTAACTTTTTAAAAAGATGAAGTCTTACCAGTGTGCACCACTAGAGTGTAGTGCTCGTTGACAAATTATTTCTGATCTCCTTGTAATCCTGCCCAGCAGTGAGGCTTCTGTGGATTATTTTACAACCTGCAGAGATAGCAAAATTTTCTTTATTAATTATGTATTTTTTAAAGAATTCACACATTTGAGAGCTGTTTTTTATGGGTTGGTTTTTGGTTTTTTTTTTTTAGTACTATACATCCCAGTATCTTGGAAAATAAAACAGAAAATATAAATCAGTTTTAAAACAGTTTTCTTTATATTCAACCACTTTTCAGCAGCATTTTAATAGATCTGGAGGGTACATAGCACAGCTACCAGCAGTAGCAAAGAGAAAATATTTGGTTTATAGTAGCTGGCAAGTGGAGCATTAGTCCTTTCATCTCCCCTGTTTGGTTCATCTGGGCTTTTTTTTTAAACTGAAGGATTTTAGGCTAGGAGTGCCAATGCAGCTGTAATCCTCAGCACAAAATGGAGCTAAGCCAGTTGGACTTTGTAGGTAATGATCACAGGGAAAACTGTGGAAATGTGATTATTAATGTATTTGTATAAACACAGTAATTGGGGAGGGAGTTGCTCCAGCTCTCTGAGGACCTGTATTTATGGGAAATCATTTTCAAAATGGAAAAGATCTGACATGATTAAACTATTTTAGTAAATCAGCTTGGCTTTCCAGGTTCAAATCACAGTGGAATCTCTAGGACTTCTGATAAATTGGATGGAAGGATATTACTTAATGTCTTCATTTTTTTGCAGTTATGTTATTGTCCTTTCTTGCTGTGTGCTTTAATATATGCATACTTCAGATGTTTTCTTATTCTGCTTGATAAAATAACCTCTTCTCAGAAGATTACATTTTTAGAACACACAGATTGATTTATATGTAGATTTTCTTATTCCAAACAGTTCTAAAACTCTTAATTTATTTTTTTTTTTATTATTTTCTAGTTGGTCGAATTATGTTTCAGCTCTTCTCAGACATTTGTCCGAAGACTTGTAAAAACTTCCTTTGCTTGTGCTCAGGTATGTAGCTGATGTTTCAGACTTTCATTGCTGCTTCCAATAATTATTTGTTTATGCAAACACAAACCACAGCCCCATGTGCAAGTCCTGTGCCCACCTGAGGAGGTCAATTATGATGGAGAGGAGCTGCTGTCCCGTTCTGCACCGTGTAATCTGTAAAGGCATCATCAAACCAAAGTATTTTTGGCAGAGGGAGGACGGGGTGGTTCTGGCATTGCTGTCAGGAGTAGATTTGGCCCTTGGAAAGGTCCTTCTGCCCAGGCAGAGAGAGGCTCCTACTTTTAAATTCCAGCAGCTGGACTTGCAGGTGCTGCCCACCTATGGGATAAACTCGGGCCCATCTGCTGTGGTGCTTTGTCAGGAGCTGAGTCCCCTCTGATCTCAAATGGGCCCCACTTGGCACCTGATTCAAAGTAGGTCACATTGAGCTGCCACTCCAGGTGTTAACAGGGCAGCTGCTTCTCCTCTGCCATCCCATTTCCAAAGGATTTTCAGTGCAAAGAGCTGCTTAGGCAAGAAGGGTGTAAGTAGATGAGGCTCAAAGACAATGATTTTTCTTTTCCAGACAAAATTCATGCATGTCTGGAGCAGAAAGAACAAGGCTGGTATTTGACCTGAAACAAAAGAGAAGCTGAACTCAAGGGCATTTTACTGGTTGTGGAAAAGTGTCTGAGCTCAGGGAGGTGCTGCAGCTCTTACCAGTGGAACAACTGCTGTGTCTTCTACCAGGCTGGACAAGCACTGGCAGTGCTGTAGAGGGGAGTAAGAAAAGGGACTGTGACTTCTGGCCAGAGCCAGAGCTCCCATCTCAGTGTACCAGCTCAAGTGCCACACAGCATCCCATTCTCTAAGGGGGTTTTCCATAGCCCTGAGGGACATCCTGAAACATGGCCAAACATGCAGGCAGATATTCCCTGGGGTTGTTTGATGAGAGGCAAAGAGGGGCATGTTTTGGGGAGGAGTGTGTCCATCCCTGTAATAAATAGCTTTGCTTGCATAACTCCTGTGGAAAACAAAGATGGGGTAGGAGGAGGCATGGGCTGGGATTAGGGGTGTGGAGAGCCAGGTGAATAACTTGTGTTCCATGAGTGAAGGATGATAAACAGCAATGCCCTGCGTGGGTTTTGTGCCACAAACTGCTCTTGGCCCTCATCCTGGCAGGGATGGGCTCGGAATGGCAAATTTGGGTTGATTGAGCTATCACTTGGTTTGGGGTGGCAGAGCAGTAGATTGCAGCAGGGGAGTGTTGGCTCTGGGTCATGAGGGGACCTGCATTTCTGAGATGCTGCATTGTTGGGACCCTGGGCACAGAGGATTTCAGACTTTCTGTGCTGGCAGGGACTGATCCTCAGAGATTCACTGCATGGAAAAGGCTTCCAAAACTGAGTGATAGCACTGACTCTGTGAGTGTGGAGTTGAATAGAAGTGGGTTATATCACAGAGTGAAAGATTTAGAGTTTGGGGTTTGGGATATAGTAATATATATGTAACAAGATGGAGGGGTTAGGGCATAGGTTAGGCTTTCTTCTTCTTCTTCATAAGTTTGGGTGATTTTGTGTGATTGGTTGAAAAAGTCCAGTGTGGAACACAAGTGATTCGTTACTGGGTTAAAAGTAAAAATAAATTAGTTGGCATCTCATAATTGGGTAGTTTAGGCTTAGAAAGACCTTGAAGGCAGAACTCTGAGCTCCATTTTTGCTCTGGTAACTCAGCATGGAGCAGCACTCACGGTCAGTGAGGCTGTAAAGTAAATAAGAAATAATCAACATCTAAGTCTGAACAAGAATTCTGTCTCTCATGCTTTTAATCCTGACCCTGAGAAGAAGAACCAGATAAAGCCAAAAATTACACCTCACAGCAGAATATTTGGTGAATTGTCCTCTAAGCCAGTGTCAAATACCTGTTCCATAACCAGTGATGGGATGAAACTGAACACTGGGTTATTTGCCCTGGTGTTTATCCTGTTGGTTGTGTTTCAGTACACAGCATCTCCTGTTCACGTGGCTAATGTGGGGTTTTAACTGTTGCACAGTCTGTAATATTATTTTTATAACCTCCTACTGTTAATTGCCACATTCTGCCAGCTCCCCTCTTCTGGGAAGCTCAGGTTAGTGTCTCCTGACCAGTATCAATCCCTCATGGACCTTCTGCACAGAACCTCAGCTCTGCCAGCCATTGTCACCTCATCCACAAGCCCAGGGCAGCTTCTCTCCTGAACTTTGGAAGAAGTGCTGATGAAACTTGAGGTTCTGGGAGCACTGACTCAAAAATCCCCTGCTCTGCAGCTGGTGGAAAGGGGTGGGCTGACACTGTGCATGGATGGGTGAAGGTGTGGAAGCTTGGAGGAGCTCAATCCCACTTTTCCAAGTGTGGATTACATTGAAACTGAGTTGTAACCTGTTTTCCTGGCTTTTCTCCTGGCACACCCAGATGTGTGAGTGGTTTGAAAAAGATACTGTGACCTTCATAGAAGTGTAGCTGTACCCACAGAAAATAGTTCAGCCACCATTATCCTCCTGAACTCCTGTTTTTTTTATGAATTATCCCAAGTAGATTTACACACTCCTTCTGGAGGGGGGAGGAATTTTTTTTTAGAAACAACTTAATTTTCACCCAAAGTCTCCTTGTAAAGATCCCCCTTCTGGATGGTGGGAAAGCATCAGGTAGGACTGTGTTATCTTTTAGCTATGGCTCCCATGTCCATTAGAACTAGGGAGGGAAAACCCTTGGAATTTGTTCAGTGACAATCTGTAGATTCTTGTTGTTTCACTTCCTTGCAGGTGAAAAAGGAATTGGCAAAACAACTGGAAAGAAGCTGTGCTACAAAGGCACCACATTCCATCGTGTGGTTAAAAACTTCATGATTCAGGGTGGGGACTTCAGTGAAGGTAAAATGGGCTTTGAAAACTGCAAAGTTTTAAATGGAACAGAAATGTTATCATTTATGTGCTCATAATGTATAACTTCAGAAAATGCCATGTAAGTATTACAGTGCCATAAAAATACTTTATTTGCTGTGAAGTATAGCATAGATCACCCATTTCACTGTTAATTCTTGAAGTTCTAAAATGTTTCAGCTGATGTAATATTTGTTTAGGAAAAGTGTGTTAAAAGCTCCTCGCTGAGAGTTTTATGATATTCCATCTTATTAAAATGATTCAAGTCCAAACTCAGTCTTAACTGCTTTTCACTTCTGTGTCTGCAGTAGAGGCAACACTGGTGATGTTCTGTTGGTACAGGAATGCAACTGTTTGAATAAGCTTAACATTAATAATAAAGCACTGAGTGAGCTAAAAATGTTCGAAGTCTTCAGAAGGACCTTTCCAGGGTTTTTATTCTGATCCTGAAATACCTGTCCTTAACAGAATGTCTGTTTTCACTGTGTCCCAAAATCCTGGGCCTGATCAAATGAGCCTGAGGAGGGAATATCCCATCTTGAGAGTCAAGTGCTGGTGGAATGTTAGGAATGTTATGCAGCTTTTGTATAAATGAAACAAAAAGTTTTAATTGCTGCTTTTTAATGTGTAGGTAATGGAAAAGGAGGTGAATCTATTTATGGTGGCTATTTTAAAGGTAAGAGCAAATATGCCTTTGCAGATTCTTTGTTGAGCTCTGAGATAAGTCTCAATTCCCAAACTACTTAATGAAAACAGGTCCACTCATAGATCACCTTTTGCATGAAACTAATGTTGCATGAGAATTCCTTTTATTTGCATGACTTTCGGATAATTTTTTTGGTTAATATTTAACTTAAATCGACAATTAATTAAGGCTAACATAATTGGTTAAACATGACTTTCAGCATGGAGGCTAGGCAACTTTATTCATGAATAAACTCCTATCTTCCTGCCTAAAACTGTCAACATATTCTTTTGTTTATAGAGAATGTGGTCTTTTGCAAAATGAAAAGGTAAGAGACAAAAGCTCAGTAACACAAATTCAAACTCTGTTCCCTTGTCCCCTCCCTAGTAAATATATAGACAACTGCTAAGTCCCTTTGTAGATGGATATCTTGTGTTGCTTGGAGAAATGAGGAGTTCTGTGTCTAACCTTTCTGAGGGTTCATGACTTATTCTGAGAGAGAATCCACATAATTCCAGCTCTAAACAGTGATTTCTTCTTTTGTTTATGTCCCTCTTCCTCCCCTCCCCTACTCAAGGTTTGTATGCTTAGGGTTCATTTCTGACTTTATTTATGTGCTGCACAAGTCATTTTCCTTGCAAAGAACTGGTAAATAAATGTACAGTTACCTCTTGTAAAAATCTGTTGGAAGGAAAATGGTGAGTTTATAAATTATTTGTTTAAGACTTAAGACTTACAATTGTTTCTTGGAAAAAACCAGGTGATTACTGAGATATTCAAGTGTTAAGACAGCGAATATATTTATTTACAGCCTCTGGTTGTGTTTATGTTGCAAGTAGCTCTGGTTAGATGCATGAAATTAAGTTTCTCTTAAAAAAGAGACATAGTTTGATGTGGGAATGCTGAAGTTTTTAGTCAAGGAAAGGCTTGAACAGATCCATTTACTAAGGAGTTACTCAGGGTTTGTTTCTCACGGTGAGTGCTAAATATGTAGGATTGGGTTTTGATATGTGATCTAAAAATTAATAGCTTTGTACATTCAAATTAGTATTTTTATCTTTGGAAATGACCTTGAGGAGATCTGGTTTTATATTCTACTGTACAACCAGAACTCCTCTTCAATTCCACTGCAGCATAAAGTGCATGTTCAGTTAAGTCTTAGTGGTTTTTATACTTAGATTCTGATATAGAGAGGGGTTTTTTTTCCTTTTATGCTTTGAGACTTCCAGTTTTGAGTGGAGAGGTGACATCTTTTTAGTGTGCCATAGCAGAAAAATAAATGCTTTTTTTCTCCTGATCTTTCCACCTGGAGTGTAAATAACAGTATCATGTATGTTAATTCTTGTTTTACAATGTCAATAATTCTGCCAACCTTGTTCTTACCCCAATAATCCAGGATTTAAATCCATAATCGAATGTTCATTGAACACACTCATAATGCCTTGAATTATTTTTAGTTAGAAATGTTTGCACTCTATCTGCACCATTTCCTTTAAGAAACAAAGCTTTGTCTCAACTGTAATTTGAAGAGACTTGTTTAAACCTGATTATTGTTTTTCCTCCAACCTGTTCCCGTTTCTCCAGCAGCAGCAGAATTTCTCCTTAGAGCATCCATAAGTTACTAAGAAGACAACCTGCCTCCCTTGCCAGGGAAAATCTGACAAACATATTTTTTCTTCAAACAGATGAAAACTTTATTCTCAAACATGACAGAGCGTTCCTTTTGTCAATGGCAAACCGAGGGAAACATACCAATGGTTCCCAATTTTTCATGTGAGTAGCTGTGATCCCCCAGTGGAGCTTTTCTCACCCAGAGAAGCGCTGTTCATGAGAAAGATGGTATTGCTAAATTCTCCATATCCATGTTATCTGATCCTGGCTAGCAGGGAGTGGGACCTGCAGGAGGAAATGCTAGAGATCACTATTTCCTTGTGGCAATCTTTTGGATTAAAGCTAGTGCTCCATGGATCTTCCTCCTTTGTGGGTTTTTGTCCCCCCCTAAAAATATGGTTTATGCTCAGTTCTTAGGGGCCAAAGAATAGATTCCTTGCCTTTGTGTGTGCACAAATCTCATCAGATTATCTGCAAATGACAATGATGAACATTGTATTCAAGGGGGAGTGAGGTCTAGGGGTGGTTTGTGTGGTTTTGCTCTCTAAAACATTATGAGTTATGGTTTACTTTGGGGAGGGTTGGTTTGTTTTATTTTTTCAGGAGGAGAATGCATGAGGCTTTTGTTTATTGGGGTTTTTAATTTGATGATGATGATTACTATTATTAACTTTTGGAATATTTGTTCCTGACATACTTTTTAATACATATTCAGCATAATTCTGTTTATTTGTCCATATACCAACACTATGTAAAGTTATGTGCTGATAACCAGATTTTTCCTTCATTACCTTTAGAAAAATGCCATTCTAGTAACATCCTGTTAAATTATAGAAATTACAGAACACACATTTACCTTTACTCATCACTCAAACACTCAGGTCTGATAATGGAGGGTTTCCTGGTCAAAGCAGGTGTATTTTAGGTTGAGTATCAATATTTTTAAGCTTGCAAACTTTGATGTGATTATTCCTCTTGTTAACTCCCTTTTCAAAATTGCCTCCTGTTAATGTTTAACAGCTTGTATTTGGAAAGAGCAGGTTGATAACTTCAGTCTAGAAATACTTTGTGAAACAACACTGGCATTTCAAAAGTAAATTTTAGCACAGTTACTTCACTAGAAAAAGTCTTTTTCTTCTTTGCCATCTTTCTTGGGGGATAAGAATGAATGGCGCTTCCCTGTCTTCAGTAAAGGAGTAAATTGTCCTCAAGAAACTTATTTTTTTTTTTTCTTTGCCTGAAAAAGATCTTCAGTATGATATGATGTAGTTCAGATAAGAAACATTTTTAGGTCTTTTCCTAAAAAATGTCCTAAAAATGGAAGATGCATAGGAACCTAAAAGAAAGTCTCTCCCAGTTACTGCTGTTCAGAACTTCTATAGAGATAAAACTGTTTCCAAAGCTTGCTTTGTGTTCCCTTCAAAGGAAATTTTAGATGTTGTGCTTCATTACAATAAATCTGAAAGGATATGCGTGCCCATTAATATGGAAAACAGTTTATATAAATACAACTCCATGGCTTAATAAGCTCTCTGAAGGCATTGCTTCATTATTTTTCACTTGATGACTTGCCTTTGGGTTCTCTTGCCTTAATTTTCCATTTTTAAGCTTATCTGAACATTAAACGTGAAAACCTAATGATGTCACATCAGTCAAGCAGCTGTCATTTGAGGGCTCTAAAGTTTCTTTTCTCTCTTGCATTTGATTCCAAAGTCATCTTCTTTCCCTGATGCTTGGTAGGCTCAGCTTGTTCAATCAGATTTGAACACCTTGTCTCTCCCCCCACACCAAAACAACCCAAGGTTGTGTTGGATACTAAATTGTAATTAATACAGGACAAGAAATGAAGGTTATTTAAAAGCACTTTCATCAAATGCAGAAGTATTTTGAAAGATGCAGATTCCTTAAAAAATCCTGGGTTTTTCCATAGAATCACTGTAAGGAAAAGTGTGAGTTGAGTGGGAACTGAGGCAGAGGAATAGAACTAAAAACTTCCCCATGAGCTGGGTTCACCTGAGCTGCCTGCAGGAATCCAGAGCAGCTTTGGGCTCCTGGGGTTTCCTCTGTGGCCCTCAGGATGAGGCTGCTCTGGAGCTCTGGCCTTACCTGCCTGCCCATGCAGATTTCTGGGGTGTCTCCAATGGCTGAAAAGGCACCAGCCTGCCCTGGAGCCAGGGGAGAGAATCAGGATTCCAAGTGAGAAACAGCTCCTAAAGGTTTGATCTGGGCAGTTTCTGCCTTCATGTTAAAAGGCAGTTTATTAAAGCAGTTAGTCTTGCTGGGTGGCATTGGTCTGATTGCTTTAGGGAATATACAGTGCATCTAGAGAGCTTTTCTTTAATAAAATATTTTCTTCCTTTGCACTTTGAGCTGAAATTTAAAATGTGGATTTTTATATTCCCAGTAATGCTCAGTTTCTCTGTAGTTTATCATTAGGAAAAATATTCTTCAAATGTTTAACCTGAAAGGTGTGTGAAAGGCAATATTCAGTGGTAGCCTTCAGATTTTGTTTTTTATTATTTGTATCTATTTAATTTCATTGATTAAATTTATAGAAAGGGGAATAGTTCATCTGAGCTTCTTTAGAGCTCTGCACTTGTATTCAGGGATGAAAACTCTGTCTTGTACACATCTAATGTAGCAGATAAGGAGTGCAAATAAGGGATTTCCTTTTCTATCCCAGTTTGTCCAAGTAGGGCTAAAATAATGGCAAGGATCCTGACTGTGAGTTCTGTTAATTCATCAGAACTCCCTGCTCTCCAGAGAAAAGTTTTATTTGGAATAATGAGTCTTCACAGGAAGCAATCAGGCAGCAAATGTCTCTTTGGCATATTGCCCCAGCAAACCAGGCACAAGAAGACTCTGCAATGCCTAAAAGTTGATTTAAAGTGGTCAGTTCTACTCAAAATAGAATCTCCAGACTCACCTTAATGTGAACAGGCATCTGAACCATCCCAAAAAATCATCAGCTTTCTTGGATTAGTCAGGAGGTTCTGTGGCATCAAAGAGCTTGGAGGATTTGTGGGCAGCAATGAGAACTGGGCATGGAAAAGGGAGTGGAAGTGATGTTAGGAAGCTTCAGGGAAAAGCATGGACTGAAATCAAAGCACTGGTGGAGAGTGGCCCAGTGCAGAGGGGGAAAGTCAGGAGTGTGTCTGTGGAGTGTTAGAAGTGCTGGGTTTAATGCTTGGAGACTGATTTTCCTTTTTTTGGTTTTTTATTTTATTTTATTTTTACCTTTACTTGAGTAGGAGCAACAGTTGGGTGGGAAGGAGAATGTGTAGCTGAGGGAGGGCTGTGAGTTCCATGCACATGTGCTGTAAATAGGCCAAGTCTGTTCTCATGTGCCTGAGAAACATTTCCTGCTCTGGAGGAACACAGCAGTTTGCAGTCCAGCAGAAAGGATCCAGAGAGAATCCCTTTAGATTTGTGCAATACTGCAATTTCAGCTTTCTTTGCCCAAAGGTTTGTAGCAGTTTATTGCAGGCTTGTGTTGAATCAGGCACCAGGTTAGAAATTGGTTCTTTGTGTTTTCAGGGAGCCCCAGTCTGATATTTTTTTTTTTTTTTAATAACTTCCTGTAGAACCCTCAGTGCTTTTACAAGTGTTCTGCACCCCATGTAGGGAATGTTCATCTGTAACTGTTTCCATGTGAGCCCTGAGATACAGAATCCCTGGGATGGGGCAGAGATTGGCAGGAACCACTCCTGAATCCTTTCCTTTTCTGCTGCAGTTGCTGCTGCCAGCATCAGCAGTAGTTGCTGGGGGAGCACATCTGGAGCACTGCACACACAGAGCTGAGCTCTTCAGGGCCCTGAGATCCAGGGCTGTTCCTGGAGATCCCAGCCTGGTGGCTGAATTCCTTTGGGTAATGTCCTGGAGCTGTGTGCTCCCTCCTCAGTCGAGCTCATCTGGGAATTTCTTGTCTCTTTGGAGCCATTCCATCATTCCTGTGGCCATGCCCCACCTGCCAGGGAGGAAACTCACAGGCCAAAATAGTGCAGCTCTGGTGAAAATGAGGCAATAAAATCCCATTAATGAGACTCCTGATCCTCCCCCAGCCTCAGCTCAGTTTCCCCTCTCACCCCAAACCTGCCAAGCTACGTTTGTAGCAAAGCACAAGTGCCTTGCAGAAGGAAGAGAAAAGCAGCAATAGGAAGCAAAACAAAGTAACCTCTTTGTTAAAAGAGGGAAGTTTTGTGTCCTAATGACTGAATTCCCTGTTCAGCTGTGGAGTTCGCTGCAGAATAAGCCCTTGCTTAGTGCAGCCTAAAGAGGAGTCCTGCATTCTGGTCCTTATCAGTTCAAGTGCTTGGAGTTCTTCCCCCCCTTCCCCCAGCTATTTAAAACTTGAGTCTGATTTCCTATTACTGACAGATTTTTTTTTTTTCCTTATTGAGGGTGTTGTTGGTTTAACGTGTCTCTCAAGACCTGCTTTCTTGCTCAGACCTAAATAGGATTTTTTGTTTTAAAAATATTTGAACGTGTGGTGCCATGCCCAGTTCATAAATTGAAACAAGGGAACCACTTTGATCTGCTAAATGAAGGATAAAATAATTTGGGAGGACTATTGATTTGATTTTACAAATTATTTCTGAATGTTACCAGCTCATTAAAAGGAGTTCATATCTTTCAGGTATTTTTCTAATCAACAGTTAATATTTTTTTTTTTTTTATTTCTGTGAATGAACTACCCTGAGACAAAAATGTAAAAATACCAAATGGAAGGGGCTGATGTTGCATTATCTTTGAGCATTATTGGTACATGTGCACTTCTCATACAAGCAGGTTCCATTGGCCTGATCAAAAGTTTATGGAAACATGAAAACATTCCCAGGATACTTTTGTGTGTAATCAGTAACAAAAATATCATTTCAGTGCTTGACTATGCAGAGAGAATTAATCACTGATAGTTCATTTGGGGGGCAGGGGTGTGGATAAGCTCAGCTGATAATGCAGTTTTCAAACATTGCTGCTGCTCAGAATTACACCAGAGGACCAATCCAGTATCAGCTGCTGCAGCTGTTTGGGTTTTTTGGCACCTGCAATGTGGCTTTTGTTCTAAAATTCTGAACACAAGCAATCAATGCACTGTGTTTTAGAGAAAACACTGATTTTTCTTAGTTGTAGAAAAGCTTCATAGTACTAGGAGGAGGATGTCAGCTAATCATGAAATGCCTGAAGTTGGGAACTTCCTGGCTGTGCACGTTTCCTTTGTGAATGCAAACGTTTGTGTGCCAGCCTGGGAGGTGTCTGCTTAGGAATGGATTCAGCAGAACCTTTGAACCCCTGTGGAACTGCAAGCATGTGAATAAACCCACAGAAACTGGTTATTCATCTGCTTCAAGCTGGGCATTTTTTGCTGGGTTGAGACTTAGAGGGGAGTGGGGGCATTCTCTTTCTAACTGATTGTTTTTGCAGTAGTTTTGCAAGAAGGTTTTGTGTTGAGTTTTCTTTTTTGTTTTTAAGGAGAACTTTAGTTTTCAAAGTACCTTGTGTTCTAAAGAAAATTTAGAGCCCTCTTTTAGGCATCCTTTTTCTGCATACAACTTGATTAATATTATTTTTAAACTTGTATTTAATAAAACATAGACTCAGTTTTGTCTGAAAATGTATTACAATTTATTTCTGCCATTTTTGTGTAAAATTTACAGAAACAGTGTTACATCGTGCGCTCCAAAGGTAATGTCTCATTCCTCTAAGGCTGTGTCCTTTCCTTTTCTTTCTGTTTTTATCTTTCTCGTTTTTCTGATCATATTGTTATGTGCATTGAACCCTTTGTTAGGCCTGAGGTTCTTTGGGGGGGTGGGTGAGAACGTGCTTTGATCAAAAAGATGATTTTTCTCTTCTGCAGTATCTTAAACCAATTTAAACTTGAGTGAAGCAAGGTATTTGTCCTTCTGTGAATAACTTGCATAACAGTGTCTGTTAAAAGGCAGATTTGGAATGGTTTAAATGATGAGAGCTCTAGATAAGAGTATTCTAATAAAATATTATTTTGGGGGATGAACTCATCATGGCTTTAGGTTTCCATAGTGCCAAGACAGGAGGTAGGTTTGCTCCTGGTTAACCTCTGAAGCCAAAGCAAATATTCAAGGATTGATGCAGAAAACCTTGCAATGCTTTTTTTAAAGGGCACCTTTGCAGAATAAATGTCAGATTACAGCCCTAACACCGAGGTGGGAAAACTTTCAAAGGCACCACAAGGATTTGGGGCTCTGCTTCCCCTGGGAGGTTGTTCCATCCCCCAAGTCCTTGTGGTGCATCTGAAAGGTTTCCCTGTGGGACAAAGCTCCTCCTTGGGCTCTCTCTTGGTGAGCAAGCACAGAAACCCTCTCCATTTTCTCTCCCAAACTGCCAGGGGAGTGGGGAAGCCCCTGCACGGGTTTTAATGCACCAACCACCCCTTTCTGTGCTCAGTAAGGACCAGTCTAAAGGCAGCTCCTGCTTAGGTCATTTGCTGAATTAGTCTCCAATGCTGCTGCAGCATGGCAGGAGCACCTGCAGCCTCCCCAGCCCTGGGTTTGAGCCTGTTGCTGTTTCCAGCTAATTCCAAACACTAAGTCTTCACTGCTACTGGTTTCATTGAAGTAACCCACTTCTATTTTTTTCACCCCTTGAAATCAGCTTCATAATTAAACCCACTTAAACTGTTTACTTAACAGCAGGTTGTTAATGCAGTTAACTCTTGCTTCAAGAGCTTCAAAAGCCATAAGGATTTTTCTCTTTGTAGCAATATGCTGTGTTAGCAAGGAGAAATCAAAGAACACCCACTGCTACTGAGAAATTTAATGTTGTGTTAATAGCATTTATTCCCCTGTGTTAACCCAAGGAATTTTTCTGTATTATTCAGCATTACAGAAATGGATGGGCTGGTTGACATTTGGAGCTTAAAAAAAAAAAAAAAAAAAGAAAATCAGGAGTGTAAACACTCCTGATTCACAGTTCCAACAGTTCCACCTTTTGGGATGTATTCAGCTTTGTGACCTAATAGTTCAAAACTCGAGGGAGGAGAAGTGTTTTAAGAAGTAATATTTTATTCTAGCAGTGAAGAACTGACTTCTTCATACCAAATCTGTGTTACTGTAAATTTAGGAAACTCACCTGTGATTATTTATTTTGAGAGAGAGGAGTTCACTGGAAGAAGGCTTTAAAAGCACAATAGTTCTTGGGAGGAGAGAGAGGAAGAATGTTTTCAAAAGTGAATTCTATTTTATTTCTCCCTCAGTATTTGAGCAGGTTCTGATGTTCTTTACTCAATGTTCCTGCATAGCAGGATCCCCTGTGCAGCAGGAATTCAGGCTCACTTGGAGAAGTAACTTTAGTTTGGTTTTGGAAAAGGATTCACAGCATTAGAATCCCAAAGATTTGTCCAAAAGGCAGTTGCATTTTCCATTCAGGCTCAGTGAGAAGCTGAAAAATAGGGAGGAAATCTGCATTTATCAGTGAAGTGTAGGTGGCACAGAATGTCTGCTGTTGATTTTGGGAAGCCTGTGAGTTTTTGAGCTGAGGTGTTTGATGATTTAAGACATAAATATTGCTTTGTATTCTGAGTCAGGAGGCCAGGCAGGTAAATGGGGAGTGAGAAAGAAGCAGTGGGAGGTGAGGGGGAGCAGAGAATCTCTCACAGATCATAACTCTTCTTTTTTTAAATAAACTGTCCTTAAAGTGACCTTGCAATCTAAGAAGCTAACAAGCTCAGAAACATTTAAATCCCACTGGTCACCTAATATTTGCACCAAATTGTATCTTCTCTGTGATTAAAAATCATAAAGTTACATTAAATATGTATTTAAAGTCACTTGGAAATTGTTTACTGCATGCATGAAATGATACTTGGTACAGCTTTCAATATGCACACTTAGCTAAACTTCAAATAAATGCCATGTAAAAGTTTAAGAAAGCCTTTGTATATAATCTGTAATTTTAATTTGTTAATTCCATGTATTTAACTGTGTTTTTTCACTATTTTTGTCTTACCCTCACCTCTTTTTTTTTTTTTTTTCTTTCTGTGTCATTCTCCTCTTTTACTTCATCTGAATCCCTGATTTTATTTTATTTTACCATCTTCCCATCTTGCTGTTTGTCCAACAGAACAACAAAACCTGCTCCTCATCTGGATGGGTAAGAATCCTTTCCAATTTCTCAAATGATTGCTGAAGTTTGAAGGTTATATTGAATGTAGTCAACAATGGGGAAACAAATCCTTAATTCTGTGGAAGATTATACAATGGGACAAGATGGAAAACAAAAGTTTCAGTTCTATAAAAATTTCAAGTCACAACTTATTTCCTAAAGTTGGACAAAAACTTGAATTGTCTTAAATCCTAAGGTTATTTCTTTAAAACTGGTTGCTGCCCTCAGCCCATAAATCAGGGAGTTGAATTGCCAAATTCAATGTATTTGAGCAGTCATCTCTTTTGGGGCATGTTTTTATCCCTAAAATTTATGGGGCAAATGGAAGACAGAAAGGGAAATGTGGTACCATTGAACAAAACCCAGGATTCCTTTATTTTAACTGTCCCTGCAATGCCAGAGGGGAATTGTATCCTGGGTTTGTAGAGATCTATAAATTCTTCTTCTCTGGGGAGGACTTTTGTCATGTTTACAGATGGGCTCTTGATCTCTATTGCACAAAACTGCAAAAATAGAAGGGTGGGTTAGGACTCTGTTTACCCTGCCCTTGTTGAGGAGAGGAGACTGCTTCCATTTCAGGGAAATATTTAAGGTCAGAGTGGGTCTTTGTTTCACATTGCATCAAATCTTAGCGTTGTTGTCAATGTTAAACTTCAATAATATTTTTTAAAATTATTTTAATGCATTAAGAGCTCAGTGTTTCTACCTCAGACTTTTTAAACGTGAAATGAATGGGGGACTGATTGCAGCGATTCACAGATGTTTTGTACTTTGTGAATGCTTTCTTTCTGCAGTGTGCACGTTGTCTTTGGACTGGTGATTTCTGGGTTTGAAGTCATAGAACAGATAGAAAACCTCAAAACCGATACCGCGAGCAGGCCCTACGCAGACGTCCGAGTCATTGACTGCGGGGTGCTGGTCACCAGGTCAGCTAAAGATGGTGAGTCCAGCACTGCCAGAACCTGGGATGTCCAGGGTCTCAGAGAGCACAAAAGTTCCACCAACAGCTAAAAATCGTTATGGGCAATGTGTAGAATCTTGATTAATTCTGGCGAGCCTGTAAAACGTAATTCTTGGGGCAGGAGAAGAAGTCGCAGCAAAACAAAAAAAGGGTTTTGTCCTCTGTTCATGTTAGAGATTGACATCAATCTTTTATTCCTTCTTAAAGGAATAAAAAGTTATTTTTCTGTGTTTGAAAGAGGGAGACACAAATGTGCTTTTCTTATAGTTGGATTTTGTGCACTTTCCAGAGGTTTATTTTAAGATTCTCTAAAGTTTAGTATATGCAATGAATGTGGTCAAGCTTATTTTCCTTTTCATGAAGTTTCATAGAGAATAAATGACCTTAAATATATGTTTGGACAGTCTCTGGATTAGTGGAGTGTTATAAGTTTGCATTTTCTGCCTAATTTCTGATTTTCCTTAAGGATAAGGTGATTATTTATGTCCTTTTAGAGAAATTCAAGAGGAGCCATAGTGTAAAAATGTGAGGATACAGAAAAGAGAAAATTACAAACTTTTAAAAATAGAAAATACACAACTGGGCTGGCAACTAATTTTTTCTTAATCTTTGATTTGTAACCTGTGCATTGTTTCCAAAAGCACCCAATTTTTTTTTTACTATAAGTGGTCTTTGCTTATCTGTGTGTTCTGTCTTTGCTGGAAAAAATTTGTATCACACTAACATGGATTTAGACTGGGCACAATCAGATGAATTTCTATTGTGATTCTTTCATATAGTGAAAAAGTTCACAGAGCTTCTCTAAAATGCCCCATTTGTTTATTTATACATCAATAAAATTGTGTGCTTTGTGCTTTTACATGCACACACGTGTGCACAGCATAAATTGCAAATATCTGTTCAAGCTTTGGAGAAGAAAAAGAAAGTTTGCTCTGACTCAGAAGCCTCAGAGTCCTCCTCCAGTGCATCCAGCTCTTCAGAATCCTCATCTGAGAGTGAAGCTGAGAATGAAAGGAGCAGGAGGAGAAAGAGGAAAAGAAGAACTAAAACCAAACAGTCGAGGAAACGAAGGAAGGAGGAGAGGAAGAAAGAGGATCCAAGGTGCAAGCGAACCTCAAGCCAAAGACGGTGACTGATCTCTTAAATTTAACAATTGTAGTGAAATCTGGGCAATTCTGCTTTGTTTTTATGGAGTGCTCCAGCAGTAAAGATGAAAATGCTTTTGAGTTTGGGGTTTGGTGCATGATTTTATAAACAAACAAAAATCCCTAAGGCTGAGCTTGTTGTTGAGTTTTCCATGGAATTGAAGATCTTTGTAGATAGAAAGAAGAGTGATGTTGAAATAACTAAATCCAAGCACGTGAAACTATTCAGGGCTCAGCACACCTTTTTAAAAGTGAGACTTCAGGCAAATTGCAGAACTTAGTACATATATTTGATTCTATTTTAAAAATATTTCACAAGTTGTAAATGAAAAGCAGAATTATTTGCTGTAAAGCTAGAACTGAACTTTCTCTCCAGTAATACTAGCCCATCCTCCCTTGAGCCTAAAATGGGTTGTGGAACACATTTTGGTTGTTAAGCCAACTTGAAGTTGGATGCACCTTGTCTTGGAATCTGGTTGGAAAAGGGATTTTTGCAGCTGTTTGTGACTTCTCACCCTGCTCTTTCCCTCAGCAGCCTTTCTGACAAGAGCGATGTCGCCGACAAAGTCGACCTTAGCACGAAGCGGGACAAGCCCGTGGTACGTCCTGAAGAAATCCCCCCAGTGCCTGAAAATAGATTTTTGCTCAGAAGAGATGTGCCTGTTGTCAATGTAGAGCCTGAACCGTAAGGAACTCCCAGCTTTTTATTCTGACTTGCTGAAAACTGTGCATGAAATGTTCCTGTTAACGTTCTCTTCCTCTGGTGCTGCTGACTGCAGTGTCAGAATTGCTGCATGAGGTCATTTAATTGCCCTTTTTACAGTTTCTTTTGTAATATTCCTGTGCAAGGGGTTTTCAGTGAGATCCTGAGATGATTTCATTGGTCTTTAAGGATGTTAACTCAATTAAAAACAATTAATGAATAATTTCAGAAGTAATCATGCAATGCAAACCACAGGAAATACTTAATTGCAAGGGAAACTTGGGATTGGGAGAGGTGATTTTTCATCATTCTTAGACTGATGAAGAAACTTTGGTTCAGAATCAATCACTTGGAATTTCGTGACTATCGGTATTTGAGAAAAAGAGAAAATACTCTTGCTACAAAGAAACTCACCAGTTCATGAGGTGCTTTCAATGTGTTTTGAACCTCCACTGTCATCTTTCTTTGCTTTTGTAACTGAGCTGATCCATTACAGTGCCAGAGAGCTCTAAAATCAGTGTTGGGTTTGTTTGGTGTTGGGTTTTTATCTTCCCTTAATGGTACAGTCTCCTGTAAGTCTTTTCTTGGAACATCACTCACATTCCCAAAGATTTGCTAACTGCTTTTGGGTATATTGCACAAGCTGAAAGAAGCAAAGCTTTAGAAGCTGTGAACTATCCTGAACTGAGATCCTGAAACTCTTCTGCCCGTGTTGTTTTTGGGATTTGTGCCCCAAACACAAGTTAACCTCTTGTGGCAGTGTTTTGTAAGTTCATTGTTAACATTAATTTCTGTGTCAAGAGATCAGGCTGCACATTTGGTTTAAAACAAAAACATGTTGATTTGCCTTTTGTTGCTGAGCTCTCTTGCTTTGTTTCTTGAAAAAAATACTGAATTCTGTCTGAAAATGAATGAATAAGATGATGAATATTTCTCATTTTTAACTTAAATTAATTGGGTTTTTTTGCTATTTAACTTCATCCTTTATTAATTTGTGTAGGAAGCTTCTTGATGCTGCGCCAGTTCTGACTGACCAGAAACCATCAGTCTCTAAATCTGGACGAAAAATTAAAGGAAGAGGCACAATAGTATGTGACAATTTTATTTATTTCTTTATTTCCTCTCACCCAGAGTATCTTCCCTGACTTTGAGCTTTGAATTTCCCTGGAGGGCTTTGTATGACACTTTATTTACAGGTTGTAGGATTCAGTTTAGAAAGCATTGAAATCTTGTCAGGTAGTTGATTTTTTAACACTTTATTTCCATCCTTCCTGTTACTATCTTTTTATTTAAAGATTGTTTGGAGAAAAAAAATGCCTAAATGGAATGTTTGGAAATACTTTCGTAAATAAAGACTTTGGGAAAAATAACTTAAAGCAGAGTGGGATTGGCTTTTACCAGATATTAGGGTTTCTGTCTTTTTTTTTTTTCATCATTTTGGCACCCTCTCAGCAAAATTAAGAATGAAAAAAGGGCTGGCAGTTGGAGAAACACATTTTTCTTCCATCTCTAACAGTCTTTATTAGCACAATTTCTGTCCAGGTGAAGTTCATTGATGTTTTTCAAAATACTTGTTTGTAGGTTCCACAAGACTCCAGAGTATAAAATGTGAGAATTAGGGAGGTCCATGACACCCTGCTATCTTTTAGGCCATTCTTCTGTAAAATCTGTTTTTTAAGTCATTGCTTGGGGTGAAACAATAGGGAAGCTCTCAGTGGCAGATTATCTTGATTTTGTTTCTTTATATAAGAAGGATGTCTTAAAGCCTTTTGTAATTACCTGGATAAATAAATACGTGCATCCTTGTGATTTTATTCTGGGGGACAACCCTTTTTTTTTCTCTCATTTTTACTGCTTTCATAAGTGGCTCAAAATAATTGAGTCAAATCCAGATGTACTTTTATTGAGTTAAGGAGCATCTGATTTCCTCTCAGAATTTACCTAAGTGTGTATCCCACTGGGTAATGGAAAATAACGAGTTAGCAATAGCAGCGTTCTTCTTTCTCTGCTACACAAGTAGCTCTTGTTGCCTACTTAAATGCTCTGCCTAAGCATAATTTTTTAAATGTGAAGATTCATTGCTCTTTTTTGTGAAAGAGTTTGGGAGTGTTTTTTGTGATTTTTTTTTTTTTATTTATTTTTTTTTTTTTGCGTGTGTTCACTTTTTCATTTTTTCAATCGCGTTAAAGTGACTTAATCTGAATTCCCATTTCTGAAGAGTTGAACAGCAGTAACTTCTGAAATGGGGTTTTGTCTTTACTCCTACCAACCACGAAGTGTCTGACTAAAGTGAAACATCTGCGCTTTAAAAACGACGGCGGTTATCTGCAGTAATTGTGTTATTCCAAAAGGGAATCCATGCCCCCTTCCTTTTATATTTCCAAAAGCTGGGCGAGCTGCTGGCCTCTGGGAGGCTTTGCAGAGTGCTCTGAGTAGAAAAGCTGCAGCAGTTGTGTAGGGAACACTAGGAAGGAGTGAGGAAACCTTGTGCAGCTGTGTGTGTTTGTCTCAGCGCTATCACACCCCGCCGCGCTCCCGCTCCTGCTCCGAGTCCGACGACGAGGAGAGCAGCGAGACCCCTCCCCACTGGAAGGAGGAGATGCAGAGGCTGCGGACGTACCGGGCTCCCAGCGGGGAGAAGTGGAGCAAAGGAGACAAGTAAGAGCCTCACCACACCTTTGGAATGTCCCTGCCTTTGGCAAGCCCTGATTGATTGTGTGGATGTACCGCGTCAAGTACCAGGAGGAGAGGAAACGGTCAGGAGAGGTTTAGATTGGATGTTTGGTTTTTTTCCACAGAAAACACTGGAACAGGATGCCCAGGGAAATGTGGAGTCATCATCCCTGGAAGTTTTCAGAGAACATGTGGATGTGGCACCTGAGGCCATGGTTTAGGGCTGAACGGGGTGGTGGTGCTGGTGGTTGGACTTGATGATCTTCAAGGTCTTTTCCAACCTTAAGGATTCAGTGGTTTCCTTGTCCTCAAAGTGGATTACATGATTTCTTTGGAGTAAAACAGTCAAATCCACAAAACCTTTATTGCTTTAGTTGTATGTTCTTTCAGCAGCTGCAGACTGTGATGGATGGAAGTCAGCTCTCCAAAATTCCTCATGGCTTGAGACTAAATATGAGCTCCTATCAAATTACAAGAGATAAATCTTAAAAGGAAAACTTAAAAATGTGATATATAACTATTAGTGAATAATTGCAAGTGTTTCTGATTATTCTTTTTTACGTACTGAGTTGTTTAAAAATTTGTATTTAAATGTGGTTTAAGGATCCTGTAGTTGTAGAGGTCAAAGTCCTGCAGACTAGGGTAATTAAAACCTTAAACCTCTTTACACAGGTTCTAACATATGCAAAATTTGCTGGTGTTGGCTGATTTATTTCTTAGGGAGAAGTAGCTCCTGATAGTGATGCAATTCTGTATCTTAAGATGAGTGTTAGGAACTCAAAACAGTTCTCTGGTATTAAACTGGGTGTGCTAGGGTTCATATAAACTTACTTAAAAATTAAGTTTTAAAATAGTGAATTTATCTAAAGGTTTTTAAAGAGTTTGCAGTTAGTCTGGGGTTTGTCTGTTTGTTTTCCAGGCTGAGTGACCCCTGTACAAGCAGATGGGATGAGAGAAGCGCATCCCGGAGATCCAGGTCTTGGTCCCATAATGGTTATGCTGATCTAAGCACTGTGAGACACTCCAGCCATCACAAGAAGCACAGGAAAGAGAAGAAGAAGGTGAAGCATAAAAAGAAATCTAAAAAGCAGAAGCATTTCAAGAAGCACAAGCAAACAAAGAAAAAGAAAACATCAGCTTCCTCAGATGTAGAATCCTCTCATTCCTTCCACAGGAGGACAAAATCATCTTGTGATCGTGAGAGGAAATCTCGTTCTTCCTCATTGTCTTCCAGGCGTTCATCCAGGAGAGACTGGTCTAAATCTGATAAGGAAGACCAGAGCTTGTCGTCTTTATCGAGCAGAGGGTCTCGATCATACTACAGGTCCAGATCCAGGTCTAGATCTAAATCAAGATCTTACTCCAGAAGAAGTTCTAGATCAAGATCAGCCTCTAAATCATCGCGATCTCGAAGTAGGTCACGGTCGAGTTCTAACCCCAGGCAGCAAAAGACTGTTCCCAGTTCTCCACGGAATACTTCAGCACGGTTAAATGACACTAAGTTGACCAAGCCTGCTGAGCCTGTCCGAGCAGTGATACTGCCCAGTGACAAGGTTATCGTGCCACCAGTTGTCCCAGAAAACCTCCCTGTCATACCCTTAAGTGACAGTCCCCCACCTTCAAGGTGGAAACCTGGGCAGAAACCTTGGAAGCCATCGTATGAGCGAATTCAGGAGATGAAAGCTAAAACAACCCACTTAATTCCCACCCAAACCAATTACAACTTGGTGGTCGTTAAGGAAGCCAACACTTCTTCCTCCTACTGCAAGCAGGAGAGGAGCTCCGAGAGCGATCGGAGCGGTTATTCCAAAGGCCGCAGTGACAGGAGCTCGGAGAGCTGGCCAAGGTCCAGGAGCAGGTCCTCAAGAAGCCGGTCATACTCAAGGTCCTACTCAAGGTCTAGAAGCCCATCAAGCTCCAGGACAAAATCTCCTTCTTCTGGCAGGTCACCGTCCCCGAGTAAATACCGCAGTGACAGGTCGGGCTCCAGCGAGTCCACGTCCGACTATTCCCTCAGCGATGAGGACAGGCACAGGAGCAAAAGGAAACCCACATCCAGCGATCCCAAAGCTCGGGGCCTCAAACTGAGGCAGGAAACGAGCTCTGAAAGCACTTTGCCTTACAAGCATCCAAAGGACAATGACGAGTCTTCCCAAGGCTTGAAGGAGAGTGACAGTTTGTCATCCTCAGACTTCTCCTCCGACAGCGAGCGCTCTGCCAAAGCCAAAGCAGTCCAAGAAAAAGAAGGACGCTTTCCATTAGAAGGGGATGCTGAGAAACAGGATAAAAATAGCTTAGGTTCTGAGAGAGGGGAGGAGAAAGCCAAGGGGGAGCGGGATTCTGATCACTCTAAAAAGAAAGCATCTAAGGAGAAATGCTCGGAGCAGCCCAGAGGTGGTGCAAAAACAAAACGCAGATCCTACTCAGGTAGCAAATGGGACTCGGGGTCGAATTCCGAAAGAGGAGAGGCAAAGCATAATAGGGGGGATTCCAGACCCTCCTCTGGGAAAGAAGAAGGAGAGGCCACCTCAGGGTCTGACACGGAGCTGAGTGTTACCAAAAGGATAAAAAAACAATCCAATTCCTCAGAGGGCTTCTTGGGTTCTGACTGCACGTGGAAGACAAGCAAACAGTTGTCATCTTCTCAGTCTGAGAGCTCTCGTTCCAGCTCAGCTGACACTCGGGGCAAGTCAAAAAAACATAAACATGGGCTGAAAAAGACTCCTAAAAAATCACATTCTAAGAAAACAAAAGAAAAATCAAAAGGCAAAAAGGAGAAAAAACACAAAGTCCAGAAAAGAAAAGAAGTGTTTCATTGGCAGCCCCCCCTTGAGTTCGGGGAAGAAGAGGACGATGAGATAAATGAAAAGCCGGTTACCAAGGATGATAAAAAAGAAAAGCAGCTTAGCAGGGACATAAAGGATAAAAAACAAGTTTATGAAAAGGATGAAATAGTCACAGATAAAATGGGAAATGGTGAAAAGTCGTGTGTGAATGAAAACCTTTTAGATAAAAACACCGCATGTGGGGCCTCGCCAGATCACAGCAACCTTAATAAAGAGCCCATTGAAACAAGCACTTCAACTGGCATTTTAAACTCAGGAATAAACGTGGCTGCCTGCAAGAGCGAGATTAAACAAGCTGAAGAAAATAACCAGAATGGGCTGGAAGATGTTATTCAGACAGATGACAACATGGAGATTTGTACTCCGGATCGTAACTCGCCGGGGAAGGTGGATGTGGATGTTTTGTCTCCTGTCATTCTCACTGCTAAACCTTTAAGTGCTGGTGCAAAAAAAGAATTACAGGTTGAAACCCCTGAGCAGGATGCTGTCAAACTGGGAAACAATATAAGAGACTTTATTAATATTAAAGAAGAAAAAGAAACAGGAAGGCAAGAAAATAACTCTGCCCCTGTGTCTGGTGCTAAAGACTGTAGTTTAAAAAGTGACATTTGTGAAAATACACCAAGCAATATGATAGACAATAAATGGAAGCCTTTGCAAGGTGTTGGTAACTTAAAACCAGCAACAATTAGTACGACCACAGAGGTTAAAAATGTAGCATCAGCACCAGAGCCTAAACCAGCAGGTTTAAGAATTGAAATAAAAGCAAAAAATAAAGTCAGGCCTGGGTCTCTTTTTGATGAAGTGAGGAAAACAGCCCGGCTAAATCGTCGGCCAAGGAACCAAGAAAGTTCCAGTGAGGAGGAATCTCCAAGCAGAGATGACAACAGCCCTTCCAGGAGTCTCAGCAGGTCCCGAAGTAAATCTGAGTCTAAATCCAGACACAGAACAAGGTCCATATCCTACAGTCACTCGAGAAGCCGATCCCGAAGTTCTACGTATTCCTATAGGTGAGAGCCCTGGTGAATTGAATCTCTTATATTTACAAGGAATGCTTCTCAGGTTGGGTTTTTTTGTTTCTGAAGTCCTGTGTTATAGAACCATAGAGTGGTTTGGGTTGGAAGGGACCTTAAAGGCCATCCAGTTCCACCCCCTTCCATGGGCAGGGACACCTTCCACTGTCTCAGGTTGCTCCAAGCCCTGTCCAGTCTGGTTTTGGATACTTCCAGAACCCAAGGGCAGCCCCAGCTTCTCTGGCCAGCCTGTGTCAGTGTGAAGTGCCCTCCTCTCTCTGTCACTCCAGGCCCTTGTCCCCAGTCCCTCTCCAGCTCTCCTGGAGCCCCTTTAGGCCCTGGAGGGGGCTCTGAGCTCTCCCTGGAGCTTTCCCTTCTCCAGGTGAGCACCCCCAGCTCTCCCAGCCTGGCTCCAGAGCAGAGGGGCTCCCGCCCTTGGATTAACTCAGTGGCCATATCACCCAGCAAGTAAGGAATAAATATTTAACTAGAAAGCTAAAGATTCATAACTTCTTCTGGTCCCCATTTTTGCTGCTTTTCTCCTGAGTTGTGTTCTCTCTTGGTGTCCTTGGTTGTAGGTCCAGGAGCTACTCGAGGAGCCGGAGCCGGGGCTGGTACAGCAGAGATCGCTCCAGGAGCCGGAGCAGTTCCTACCACAGCTACAAGAGCCGGAGGTGAGTTCAGCCAGCTGGAGTCAGTGCCAGCTGTGTTCTCCTCCTCTTGTTCCCCCTCTCCCCCTGCTCTCTTCAGCACTTTTGGTTTCTGTTGACTAAAAACCCCTCTGGGGTTTTGATTTTTGTCAGTCGGAGTTATAGCAGGAGCCGGTCCAGGAGCAGTTCCTATGGGCATCACAGCAGATCCAGGTATGGATTGTCCTTTTGTACAAACTGGGCAAAAAATGTGCTGCCCATCAAATCTTCTTGCTATAAATGTACTTTTGTTTACATTTCTTTAAAATAGACTTTATTATATGATTACTGTATATGATACTGTTATATATTGTACATACTACCTATTTTATTACACACACTGTTATACAAATGCATAGCTAAATACAGATTTATTTACAAAAATACTTTATGAGATTACTTTTATCTCATAGAATCCCAGAATGGTTTGGGTTAGACAAGACCTCTAAGATGATCCAGCTCCAACACCTGCCCTGGGCAGGGACATCATCCCCTAGACCAGGGTGCTCCAAGCCCCATCCAACCTGGCCTTGGACACTTCCAGGGATCTGTAGTACCTAAAACTATTTCTATAATATCATGATGGCAACTTGAATCAGAGTAAAATGAACACTTTCAAAAGCTGAAAATAACCAAACCATCCTGGCATTACAGTTGCAGATAATGCTATAAAAGTAGTAGTGAACATGTTTGCTTTGGTTTTTTAAATAAAATTGAGTTATAAATGGAATCGCTCTGCTTGCTTTCAGGAGTATCAGCAAACAAGAATTTTACTAGGAAAAAAAGAAAAAAGCACAAAACTTTATAAATGCTTAGTATGTCCTTCCTAATAAAATTTGAGATTTTTGCAGTTATTTTGAAGATTGTTATTGTGTTTAAACCTTATAAAGTGTAGAATTCTTTGCCACATCCTTAAAAGTAATTTCTATACAGCCCCTCATGTCTCTCTATAAACATCCTTTAAACCAGCATTTAAACCAGCATTTTTGACCAGAAATTGTGAACTCACAGTGGCTTTTGTCCCCCCTTTAAAGCAGGTCCTACACCTATGACAGTTACTACAGCAGGAGTCGGAGCAGGAGCAAGAGGAGCGACAGCTACCGGAGATCTCGGAGTTACGACCGGAGGTCCAGGTGGGGCTGGCCCTGCTTTGGTGCACAAGGATTTGCTGAACACAAACAGAGGATGTTTAACAAGGCCAGAGTGCTGGTTTTTCCCCATGAGAATAAGAAATACACTCAGCAAAAGTAATAATTCAAACCAAATTCTAATTAAAATCAGAGCGTGCGTGCGAGCGAGGAAGTTGGGAGTCCTGGCGTTCCAAATATGAGGATGGCAAAGCAGCCAGGATAAGAAAAAGTTGATTTCCAGTTCATTGCATCCATGCATTCAAAATTAGCACCTTTTCCCAGGGAAATGATGAAGTCCCCATCCCTGGAAGTGTTAAAAACTTATGGGAATGGCACTGGGGACATGGTTTAACAGTGGTGCCGGGTTCACCCTTGGATTTGGTGATCTCAAAGGTCTTTGGCAGCCTTAATGATTCTATGATTTGGGATTTTTTTAATAATATTGAATGTTTCTTAAAAACCACATAGCTCTCAAGATTTAAATCAAGTGCTCTGTTATGGATTAAAAGCTGCCTGGTATGCAGAGAATTCCACTGGATGGTGAATTCCTTTTGGTTGCACTGCAGAAGTGGGTTTAAAACAATCTGGAAGGGAAATTAAGTTTTGCTGCAATCTAGATTTAATTTTGAACTTTGGCAAATGTATTTGGAAAGATTATTTTTACCTGCAAATCTGATGGGTTTAGAATAAGTTTTATTCTCCTCAGTCCAGGGGATTTATATAAGGGTAAATGAGCACATTTCCCAGAGATTTGGAGAGTTGTAGATACATTTAATATCACTGATGATTTGTTTTATACCTTTTAATATGCCCCCTATTAGTCATAAATCAGGTTTCTAAGAGTATTGTACATTTTCATCCTCTCCTCATATGAATTTTTTCTCAGCTTTACACCAGCTCTTAATGGACTTTGTTCTCACCCATTTGCACGAGACAGCTTCCATCTTGTGTTGGAGGGAAAATTAATGAGATTTACTGAAGAATGTGGAAATAAACTTAAAAACCATTGCATTATTATGTTGAGGGGCTTCAGAGAAACAGTGTGGGATTAGGAAATGCTCACCTTTCACTTAGAAAGCTTCCCTTACAGGCAGGAGGCTGGAAAATCTCTGAAAGCTTGTTCTGTGTAATTTGAACGTGTCCTGTGGCTTGTCTGAAACCATCTGGGCTCTGTGTTGACATTTGGCCAGGTGCTGAGCTTGGAATTCGTCTGGAGGAGCCAAAACATTTTAAATACAATTTCCACACTGCAGACACACAAACACACCTCTGTTGTGGTTATGGGGCCTGATTTTTAAGACCCTCCTTCAAACAAGAAAATAAAATGTATAAATCAAGGATTTGTGAAATTATCCTGGTTGAGAAATGCTTACAGTGTAAAATTCCACTTGTTAGAATACACTTCTCACTCAGCTCAATTAGCTCTTGTAAAAACATTAATTTTGGATGGTTTTTAGCTGTTACAGAGAAAGCAAGAAGTTACAAACTGAGTTACACAGAGCTTTCACCGTATCAACTTAATGATTATTTCCATTTTGAGTATCCTTTAATGAATCCTTCACTTACAAGAAATACAATCCTGTAAAAGGCTGGTGTGTTTTCTTATCTGTGACAATTTTTTGGCATGATGCAGTTTTAAATTTGAAGCTCAGACTACATTTTTGAGGCATTTAAATCTTTTTTCCTCCTTGCAGGTCCTACGGCTCCGACAGCGACAGCGACCGCAGCTACTCCAACAACAGGAGCCCCAGTGAGAGCAGCAGATACAGCTGAGAACGTTCCTTTGAGGATGGAAACTGTGTTCCAGAATTTTTTCAGTGTTACATTCAAAAAAAACTGCTCTGACAGTGTCACAAGTGAAGGTTGTTTGCTGAATTAGCTGAAACTTTCCCGTTTAACAGTGAACTCAACTCTCTGCTTACAGAGGGAAGGACTGAGCTCGACAGCTGATGTTATTTTTTATTTTTTTTATGTCAAATACAACTTTTACAAAATGATAATTAAAAAAAAACCCAGTTTGGTTTCCTTGAATCAGCTTTTCCAAGCCATGAATGACACTTAGGTGAATTGCTGGCACCACTTTTTGGGTGCAGCAGTCAGGACTGTCTTCAAGTCTGTTTATAAACACCTTAGGAAAGATGTGCTAGCAACTATTAAACTGTGAAGTCAATTTCTTAAAAAGGCTGCCATTTCTAGTTGATGAAAATGCTTTTTTATTGCTGGAAGCTATTTCCATGCTGTCTTGATTGTTGATTGTTGCATTCTATACAGGATGTAGGCGAGGAAAACAAAGCCTGCCACTCTGTCTTAATCCCTCCTGAACTGTGGTGTTGTGGAATTCTGCTGGAAAAGGTGAGCTGATGCCCAGTGGGAATTGTCAAACTGACAAGCAGAGAACAAAAGTGTGATGAATTAGTTTGGAGCTTAATATCCAACTTGTCTAAACTTTTTATGTTTAAAAGATGAATTTTGTGATAAACAGCAATGTCCTTCAGAGACTAAAAAAGTGTTTCTAAACACTTCCTGACTTTGATTTGAGTTCCTATTACAGTGCTTGGCATCCTTCAGCACATTTTGAATGTTGTAAACCATGAGTGTATCATGAGTTTGTCCACAGCATTCTTTTCAAAACTGACATGATGATAATTTTTTGAGAAAACCAGCCATAAAGGTTCCTTTATGAAAACCTCCTTTATAAAAGCTCTGTATCCCATTCACCATAGGGAGTATCAGATACTGATATTGCAGATATTGAGCTGTATCTTGTTAAAGCAGGACTACAAAAATACTGGGATGCCTCATAAAAAGCATGGACAATACTTTCAAAGTAAAGTTCAGCACCAAAAATTACTTTTAGGTTACAGGCAAATAGTTTGCAAAAAAATTAATTAAGATTCAACCCGAAGACCATTGAGTAATTCTTGCAATATTCTGATTGAGTTGATTTAAAATAATCTGTAAAGTTGGGGTTTTTTTTTTTGGGGGGAGGTTGGAAAGCTGTGTACAGAGAACCAGATTTTTTATGGCATAATGTAACCTGAAAATGGGTGTGTGTAACCTGAAAATGGGGGTCAACAAGCAGGGTTTGATTGGAGCTAACGAGCACTGTTGTACCATAACAGTTTCCATTACTGACACTCTGTAATATCTGGAGGTGCTTTCATTTTCAAATACTGGAAATGATTTTTCATAATCTCATCAGGACCCAGTAGCTTTGAAAATGAAAAGCAGTGATTTCTCACTGAGGCACCACTTCGTTCTCTCTTTGATTGAATTAAGCTCCCNACTGGAAATGATTTTTCATAATCTCATCAGGACCCAGTAGCTTTGAAAATGAAAAGCAGTGATTTCTCATTGAGGCACCACTTCCTTCTCTCTTTGATTGAATTAAGCTCCCCCAAATTCAATGATTTTTTTTTTTTGGTGCTTACAAAACACAAAAAGCAAGTTCAAAGGGAGGTGGTGATGGTTCCCTCCATTTCTGTCCACCCAGAGCACATTCCTGCAGCTGAATTGGCCAGGGAGGTTTTTCACTTGTCTAGAAGTGCCCAAAACTCTGCCCTTACCCCTTTCCTACATTTGGAGTTTAGTGACAAATTGTGTGCATGCAACCTTTCCACCCTTGGGTAAACTTCTTCTGCTTTTTAGCATCAAATACATTTAATACCCAAGTCAGGATACATTTACAGATGTTTTTCTAACAGCAGCAGCCATCTCAGAGTCCTGAACAAATATTTCAGTGATACTTGTTGGAGTTTCATCATTTTCAGTACAACTTGATTTTTTTCTCTTACTAAGAAAATAGAACTAGAGGGTCTGTGGTGTTACAAAATATTCAAATATAACCATTACTATTCAATACCTGTTAGTGAAAATATTGCTCCAGGATCAGATTTTTTATCATATATCAGATTTGATTTGACTTTTTGAGGCCAAAAAAAGGTAATAGAAATACAGTCAAACAATTAACTGTAGTTATCAAAAATTACTGCACTGTCACTAAAGTCTTTCATATCTTTAGTCAAAGGTTTATGAGGAAATTCCATCAGGTAGAGAATGGTTGGGGAGGGGTTGAGGGAAGGGTTGGGGGTATTTTTACTTAGTGAAGTCTGTTAAATTGTGCTTCAGATAGGAAATGTCCCTCTGAGCTGGTTTTCTAACGCTGCTCTATGTTTTTGCAATTTTGTTATTCCAAAGTAGTTGCTGTTTGTAAAATAAACTTTTGTATATATCTGCAAATGCTGTTTTCTCTACATCTGGAAAAATCCGTGGTGCTGCTTGAAGGAAACAGGCAGGAAAATTAAAAATACACCTTCAGAATCCGCTTTTGTCCCTTACAAGACTCAGACACAAAGTTGGTTTTCCTTTTCCTGACCTACATAGGGGAATGATTCCTCAGCAGGACTCTGGGTTTACATAACAGTCATTGGAGGAACAAATATTTTGAAATTTCCAAGTGATTTGAGGTCTTGTTGTTTCCTTGAGATCTATAAAAGGTTCCTCTCCTTGGTGAAAAGAAACACTTAACAGATCTCCACGGAAATCTGGGAATGGGCTGAGCTTATCCCCTCTGCTAAATCTTTCCCAAATACACATTCCCAGATCATTTCCTCAGCATATTGGAAAGGTGCTGTTAGTCCATGGCAGCAGGTGGGGTG
Source organism: Polioptila caerulea (assembly GCA_013397295.1). Lineage (NCBI taxonomy): Eukaryota > Metazoa > Chordata > Aves > Passeriformes > Certhiidae > Polioptila > Polioptila caerulea. The sequence goes on along the minus strand of VYXF01012143.1, from coordinate 111,665 downwards.
GCTTGCAGACTGATCCATTAGTCTTTCAGACCTTCTGTTGCACTGGATTTCAGTGGAAATTCTGCCTTTGGCATGAGGGAAAGAGGAATTGCTTCAGTCTGAGGTAAAAAGGGTGAGGGCAGGTGGTTCCTTGGTGTTTGGTTGGGTCTTCAGTGTGACCTGGATAACCTGGCACTGCCTGACCCTGGAGGGGGAGTGGCAGATAAAACAGTGAGTGAGTGTTGGGCAAGCTCTTGTGTCACAGGGCAGCACAAACCAGCTTCCCATGGAAGGGCTTGGTTGGAAGGCACCTCAAAAGGGACCTCAAAAGGGACCTTAAAGCCCATCCAGTGCCACCCCTGCCATGGCAGGGACACCTCCCACCATCCCAGGTTGCTCCAAGCCCCAATGTCCAACCTGGCCTTGGGCACTGCCAGGGATCCAGGGGCAGCCACAGCTTCTCTGGGAACCTGCGCCATTGCAGAGAAAATTGGGAATTTCTTCCCATTGTCTCATCTAACCCAGTCCTCTTTCAGTTTGAAGCCATTCCCTGTGTCCTGTCCCATCCCAGTCCCTCTCCAGCTCTCCTGGAGCCCCTTTAGGCCCTGGGAGGGGCTCTGAGCTCTCCCTGGAGCCTTCTCCTCTCCAGGGGAACTGTCCCTGCCTGGCTGCAGAGCAGAGGGGCTCCAGCCCTTGGAACATCCCCGTGGCCTCCTGTGGGTTCAATCCTGCAGCTCCAGGTCCCTCCCCGAGCTGGACACAGCACAGCAGGGTGGGGGGAAGGGGCTCCATCCATCCCCTCCCCAGCAGGGTGTTAGGAGTTGTCACCAGCCTTTCTTCAGGAACACAAGGATGATTCCAGAGCCGTGTTCCCTGCAGGAGCCAACCCTGGGGAGCCCAGGGCTGCTCTCAGGTGCTGCTGCTGCTGCCATGGAGGTCACACTGTCACCTTGAGCTGGCTCTGGCAGGCAGGGCTGGAGCAGTGCTGGGTAAAAATAGAGTGGTGACACCCAGGCATGGACTGCTCGGGATTGGAACGGGTCTGGAATCCTGCAGGGAAGTGAAATTAGTGCTCAGTTAGGAGTGAGTTCATCAAAAAGGGGAAAAAAAGGAAAAGTTCTAAGCAAGGTTTGGTGTGCAGGTCTGGGGTTGTTTTGGGAATAGTTTATCCACGGGATATTGTCTCCAGTTACAGGTGAGTGCCTTGTCTCAAATAAGACAATATTAAATGAACCATCTGCCTCTCCAATGACTTACAAACACAGGTTTACAGAGCCACAGCACAAACACACCTTCCCTGCAATCTCTCTGTGCCAAGAGATTTCCTCCCCACTCTGTCACTTCCACACAAGAGCTGTTGGTGTCCTTGAGCTGGAGGGGAAGGAGCATTCCCAAAGCTCTTCCCGAGGATCCCTGGGTCTGTGGCAGTGGATTAAATTTCTGTTCTGGCTTTGTGTGGGTCCTGATGATCCCACTCACAGTTCAGAGCAGAGCACAGTGTTTGGATGACCTTGAGCTGCCCCCTGGAATCCCATCTGGTGTCATTCCTAAACTGAATGCTGCCTGGGATTTAAATCAGGAGATCAAGCTCTGCATGCCCCGCCCCTGCTTCACATCCATGGAAATAATTCTGCTTTAGGTGGTGGTGAAACAGGAATGATTTTCCACCTGGTACATTAAAGCTGCTTACAAATCATCTGAACAATTAAAGGGACCCAGGCCTGAATTTCATCATATCCATGTAATCCCTGGGAATTGGATGGGATTGCATGAGTGAAATCAGAGGGGCTGTGGCAGGTTTGGGGAGGATTTTTAATGAAGGTAATAAATTTGTGCATGGTGGATGCACAAAGAAGTGACTGGCATTAATTTGGGATTAATTGATCTTTCTGCAGTGTATCTGTCTTTGCAAAAATGGGATGCAGCCCAGGGAGAGGGGATTATCCCGGGGATTCTCTGGAGTCTTGTGTGCAATTTTGGGCCCCTCACCACAAGAAACATTGAGGGGCTGGAGCATGTCCAGGGAAGGGGCTGGAACCTCAGGAGGGCTGAGGGAGCTGGGAAGGGGCTCAGCCTGGAGCAAAGGAGGCTCAGGGGGGCCCTTCTGGCTCTGTACAACTCCTGACAGGAGGGGACAGCCCCAGGNGACAGGAGGGGACAGCCCCAGTTTGGGCTCTGCCACCAGGGAACAGGGACAGGAGGAGAGGGAACAGCTCCAAGTTCTGCCGGGGGAGGTCTGGATTTAATATCAGGAAAAAGTTCTTCATTGAAAGGGTGGTCAGGCATTGGAAAGAGCTGCCCAGGGCAGTTGTGGAATCCCCATCCCTGGAAGCACTCAAAAAACGTGTGGATGTGGCACCTGGGGCCAGGGTTTGTGGTGAGCACGGCAGAGTTGGGGTGATGGTGGGACTCAATCTTGGAGCTCTTTTCCAACCTGAAGGATTCTGTGATCCTGACACGGAGACTTCTGAGCTCAGCACAGCTTGTGAACAGTTGTAGCTCTGCCATTATGTCCCAGCCCTGGCCTCAGGCTGCAAAATTCCTTAATTAATTCCTTCAGACAGGAAGGGGCTGCCCTCCCTCCTGGGGCTACTTTTTTTCCAGCTCATGGTGCACGGATGAGGAAGATCCTTCCCCACTCCTTGGTGCCTTGGCCGCCCACTTGGGCAGCATTCACACAACTTTACCCCAATGAATTCTGGCAAGTGAAAAAGCACGAGGAGGTCTGGGAAGGTCCTGGTGAAGGGGAGAGGGCAAGGATTGCTGCACTTCCAGGAGAAACACCTTGGGAATGTGAGATGGATCAATCAGCAGAGCTCCGTGGGCCTTCAGAGGCAGAAAATTTGAGGCAGAATGAGAGTGAACCCATTCAATTGGGAGGCACAATTATTCTGGCACAAAGAAAGATTTTTTTNAAACTCTGTGAAGCTGAGATGTTAATTTTAAGAAATTAAAAATTTTAAAAATGCTAAAATTATAGTTAAAATAAATATTACTGTGTTAGCTAAAAAAAAACCCAAAAAGCTTTACCCAACAAAAGCCAAATCTAAATAAAATAACCTAAATTTATTAGCTCCTTGCTTGTCAAGTTCAAACAAAAGCTGGTTTCCCCTTGATAAAAAACAAATTAAATGCAAAAATCTGCAAACCCTACCAAAGATTCGTTTGTCACGAATACCNCTCCTTGCTTGTCAAGTTCAAACAAAAGCTGGTTTCCCCTTGATAAAAAACAAATTAAATGCAAAAAACTGCAAACCCTACCAAAGATTCGTTTGTCCCGAATACACTGAAAAAGTAAAAAAGTTAGAGCAAAAAAGACTTTGTTTACTTCATCATTTTTATTAATTCCTCATAAAAAACCCCCTGACTCATTTCAAAAAAACAAACCACCCATGCATAATAACCTCCTTGTCAATTAACATACAAAGCAAAATAAAAAGTGACAAAAGCATAAATATACATCTGTGTTTTAAATATTCGACATTTTTGTACATAAAAACTTTGTAATTATCCATAAAACTTTGCAATATAAAAAAATAAAAAAAATTTAAAAATATCCCACGCACTGCCCAGCCAAATAAACAAACACTTTCTAACTCCAAACTGCTAAAAAGTTTTTGTCTGTTAATAAAGACATTGACATTAGATCAATGTTCACATTTCTTTAATCCAAAGCAATGTGAATTTTATCCATTGTAGCCATTACACCCCCTGTCTCTCCATTTCCCTAATCCCAGTGTGTCCCCTGAAGGGACAGCTCGGTCCCTGGGAGCTGCTGGGGTCACCCGGGGTCACTGGCACAGAGCAGCTGCTGCTGCCCAGGTGGCATCTCTGGCACCCAGGGAAGGCTGCAGGGACTGGGGCTGTTCACCCTGGAGGAGAGGAGCTCCAGGGTGACCTCGTTGTGGCCTCCCAGTGCCTGCAGGAGCTACAGGAAGGATGGAGAGAGAGTTTTCAAGGGCCTGGAGTGACAGGACGAGGGGGAATGGCTTCCAGCTGAGAGAGGGTAGGGTTAAGTTGGATATGAGGAATAAAGACTTGGCTATGAGGGTGGGGAGGCCCTGGATGAAGTTTCCCAGAGAAGCTGTGGCTGCCCCTGGATCCCTGGAAGTGCCCAAGGCCAGGTTGGACAGGGCTTGGAGCAGCCTGGGACAGTGGAAGGTGTCCCTGCCCATGGCAGGGGGTGGAATTGGATGAGCTTTAAGGTCCTTTCCAACCCAAACCATTCTGGGATTCTGGGATGATTTTAGGGAGCACATCAGAAATCTCATATTCCACCCAGACCAACAGACTCTTCACCTCTGGCTAAATCAGAATCACCCTCAGCCCGTGGGCTCTAGACCCTGGGCCTTACCTCTCCCTTCTTCAAAGATCAGATCTTTCCCTCGTGACAAACAGCTGTTCATTTTAAAATTAAAAAGATGTTAAAAAAAACCCAGGAGAGAGGGAGGATATCAAGGACTGGATGTTCTCATCTATGAGAAGCAGGGCTGGTGAGTGGGAGCCCTTCCAGAGACTTTGAGATGCATGTTGGTTTCTCTGTGCCACCAAAGCCACCCAATATCATCTGGGACAATTCTCTGCTCCTGAGAGCTCACAAGTTGCTGTGAAAATGTGATTCCCTTCTGCACTTGGCAGGCTTGGTTATTACAGAAGTGAGAGCTAAGGAAAATTTGGTCAACAGTGGAGAGTCTGGGGATAAGAGCTCACATCATCTCAAAGCCAGGCTGCCTGGTTGTGTCTCTGGGGAGATTTTTGGTTTCAGGAGTGTAGCAATACACCTCTCTTCTATTAAACCAGGAGGGAAAACAAAGCAAAAAAGAAAAAAATAAATCTGTTTGATCAAAACCGCTCTCTGTAACAAAACCCACATATTGATGGAGAAATCCAGCTTTAGCAACGGATTTCCTGCTGACTTTCTGCAGGAAGCTGCATGGATTCCATGCTCATCTTTCATTTCCATGAATAGCTCTGAACTGACACCTTTCACGAGGAGTTTGTGCCAGAGAACATGGCAAAAAGGGACCTTTTCAGCTCTGCACAGTTTCCTCCTTTGCAGAGTCAGGATAAACTCCAGCTGTATAAATCACAGCAGTTCTTATCCAACCAATCTACAAAAAAAATTTCAGGGCTGATACTGAGCAGTTGGACTGCCAAAACCGAAATTGCCTGAACTATGCACTCTACAAAAAAAAAAACAAAAACCAACCAAGACAAAACTCCCCACATTTTTTGTTGTTGTTGTTGTTTAAATTAAAGCTCCTTTTCTGTTGCATAAGGCCATTGCTGCTGGTCACAGAGAGGAAGAGAATGCCCTGTTTCCTTCTAATGAAATCAGAGAATCTCAGAATGGTTTGAGTTGGAAAGGACCTCAAAGCTCACCCAGTGCCACCCCTGCCATGGGCAGGGACACCTCCCACTGTCCCAGGCTGCTCCAAGCCCTGTCCAACCTGGCCTTGGGCACTTCCAGGGATCCAGGGGCAGCCACAGCTGCTCTGGGAATCCCCTTCCAACCCCTCAGCACCCTCACAGGGAAGATTTCCTTCCCAATATCCCACCTAACCCTTCCCTCTGGCACTGTGAATCCATTCCCTCTTGTCCTGTCACTCCAGGCCCCTGCAAATATTTTAATAAAAGGGAACAGACCATCTTAAATATTTGTGCAAGGTCTAAGGTAGCGAGGTAGCTCTTGCCCAAACCTGGTCTTCTCTGCAAAAAAATAACTCCAAGTCCTGTGATTATTCTGGGGGAGTTTTGGAGTTTGGGTGAGTTTGATTTCTTTTTCCAGCTTCTGTGATTGATCAACCCCTGGACTCTGCCACCAGCCCCCAACCTCCCCAGACCCCCTTATCTGTGCAGACAACCACTCCTGGTGGGGATCCATGGAGCCACACGGATCTCAATCACTGCTCCACGTGTCCTGCAGGCAACATTCACCTGCCCGTGCCTTGGTTTGCTGCTTTTCCCTCGGGCTGAGGAGTGCTGCTCATCCCAGGCAGGGATGTGACGCCTCTGCCACATCCCTGCTCTCCCATTCCCTTCCCAGGCCGTGCTCTGCAGCCCAGCTCCTCTTACACAAGCAGCATTTTCCCTTTGTTTCTCCCCAATTGCAGACTCTTTTTTTTTTTCCAGGCTAATTCTCTACTGCATCAGGATTGTTTTGAAGTCCTGGCCCATCCTCCAAAGCGCTTCGAGTCCCTCCCGGCTCGCTATCATTTGCAGCTGCAAGAAGCAAATTTTCTATTCATGCAAGTAATTATTAAAAAAATATTTTGAGCAGTACCAGGCCTGGGACAGATCCCCAGGGAGTCCCAGGCTGTGTATCTCCTCGCTTTCCTGGCGGATCATAAATAACTCCTGCGAGCAGTGTTCCCTCCTTCCAGCACTGCTTTCCTTCAGTTTTGTGTCATCTGTCCCTGCCATCTTCCCTCTTCCAGCTGTGCTGGAGCTGCAGGGATGTGAGCAGGGGCTGGCTGGTGCCTTAATTGAATTTGAACTTCAGCTTGTCTGACTTCAGCTTCTGGATTTGGGTCTCACCAAACCGTGGCTGAAGGTGCCCATGGTTTGTTTTCCACACCCAGCCTCGGTGGAGCCTCGGTGTTCCTAAACCCCCCTGTAAATTTGTCCTGGAAAAGCTGAGCTTTCCACTCTGAGACACCTCAGTGAGGCCTTCACTTCACCCCTGTGTCCTTAGGGTCATGGAATTATGGAAAACCTTGTGTTGGAAGGGACCCTAAAAGGTCATCAACTCCTACCTCATGGACAGGGAACCTTCTCTGCTGAATATTTCAGCTCAAATACCAGCAGCTAATGGGGGGGGGTTGGCACTAATGTAAATCAGACTATTTCTGTGTGATCTTCATCCTGGATTTTCCTCTTATTTTGATTCTTTTGTTTGGGTTTGTTTTTTTGGTTTTTTGGAGTGTTTTTTTTTTTGTTTGTTTGAGGCATTATATAACATGGCTTAGGCAGGGGAGGAAACTCTCTGTATATTTCCTGCATATGGATATTTGCAGAATATCAATTCTGCAAATAAGATGATTCCTTGTCTTTCACATTACCAATTTCACTGAATCCCAGAATGATTTGGCTTGGAAGGAACCTTAAAGCTCATCCCATTCCAACCCCCTGCCATGCCAGGGACACTTTCCACTATCCCAAGGTCCAACCTGGCCTTCAACCCTTCCAGGGATCCAGGGCCAGCCACAGCTCCTCTGGATCCTCCTTTTATGTTGGGTAGTTCCTTGTGGATTCCAGGGACCTAAAAGCCAGAGGGCAGAGGAGGGGCTGAGAAATTTTTGCAGTTCCTCTGTATCTGCTTTGCAACTCCAGCACTTCCACGGCAGCCTTAAAAATCAGGATTATCTAAAGAAGTACAAGTAAGAATCTGTTCCAAGGAAACAGGTAAAGGCAGAACTGATAAAGAGGGGTTTGAAAGGTGGGGCTTCATTTTGCAGTGCTGCAGCCCCGAGCAGAAACTCCTATTTGGGGCAAAGTTTCCCCAACTCCCCGGAGACTCTCTTGAATATAAATGCATCTCTGGGTATTTCCTGTAATTCTTGATAATTATTTCAATCAAGGTATCAATTTATAACTTCCTGACTAATGAAAAGCAGCTTCTTACCGCATTCTCCTTTGATATGCAAAGCTGCCTTTGAGCTGCCAGCCCCGTGCTGGGCAGACCATGCAGATCCACACCTGGCAAAGCCGGGGGTGACACCAACGCCCTTGGGAGCTGTCACAGGAATTCCACCCTTAACTTTGCACCAGATAAGGCAGGAACTGTTTAATCCACCTTTGGGCTGTGCATTGGCTGAGGGATGGGTTTTATTGCTCCTTTTCACCGATGAAGTCTGCAGGAGGTGAGCAGTGATCCCAGCGCATCTCGCTGCATTTGGGGGAGCCTGCTCCTGTCACTGCCCCATTTTTCTGTGGGTTTATCAAACCTGTTGAGCTTTTCCAGAAGCAAAAGGAGGTAAACACTCCAAGAGCAGGTTTAGAGCAGCCTGGTCTAGTGGGAGGTGTCCCTGTGGTGGAATGGGATGAGCTCTGGGGTCCCTTCCAACCCAAACCGTAGGGTTCTACAATCTCTATAATTTGATCAATAATCTCACATTCACTGACCTCATCACCTTCAGGATCTGCTGCCCCAGGTCCACAAGCTCCCAAGAGCCTTCCCTTCTCCTGAGCTGCCATCCCACCTTGTAAAGCAGCTGCCCCATCCCAGAGGTCATTTCATTGTTCTTTCTTCTTCTCCAAAGCCATCACGCTCCCCTTGGAGATCAGGGCTACAGAGTTATCCAAACCAGGACCCATCAGAGTGTCCTGCAGCAGCAAAGTGATGCCCTGAGCATTGGATGTGCACAGGAAAGGCTGAGAAATAACCATTTCTTGTCTCTTTTTGGTTGCCACCTTGGACACTCCTTGGGCACACGCTGGGCTGGTGATTTCTGGGGGTGGTCCAAGATCACAGCTCGTGGTGCCAGCCCCAGCCTTGGCATTGCATGAGAATTGTTCAAATCCTGTTTTCTCCACACACTTTACTTCTTCTATTCCTACATCAAAGCTTATTTGAAATTTATTCTCAGCTTTTCCATTTTCTAAAGAGCCTTTTGGAGTTTCTCACCCTCAGTGTGGCACTTGATGCCCTCAGATCTCTCCTGCAGAAATGGAGATGTGGGGCTGCTCTTGCTCCTGCAGGTAGTGGATGTTGAAAAACCCAGGACTCTGCTGTACCACACCCTGAACTCATTTCCATCCCCAGAAATGACTATTGAAACCTCCCTTTTTCTGTCTTTTTCACCAGTTTTCGAGCAACAAAAGGATCTTTTCTCCAGTCATGTGGCAACATGGTTTCTTTAATTGTATTGTGAAGGGCTTTTTTTTAAAAAAAAGAAATACATAAAGTCCTGTGGTTTTCCCACCTACATCATAGAATCCATGTGCTTTATCAGGAAAAGCTTAAATTTTACTGAAATTACTTTTGTCCAGTGCCTTGAACATCACAGGGGTTAAATTGTTCGAGCAGGAAAGCAGTAGCCAATAATGGCTGGAGAAAGGCCTGGTGGGAGAATAAAAATATTTCTTTCCCCAAAATGTTGAAACTGCCAAGTCAAGTTGTTAATAGAGATTTTTTTCCTCTAACACAACAGCCGTGAGGACAACTTGGCTTGGGCTGCTTGGCTTGGCTCAGCTCGCCTCTCTCAGTGCATGCAGAGCACAGACCTTGGTCGTAAAACCTGCTCTTAAATAATGCTCAAAAGAAGCCCTTTTCCACCCAAAACGAAGACCTGGCAATGCTCTGCTGTGACTCATCCAAAGGGATGAGCAGAGACAGCTCCAAAAGCAGGGTCATGGATCACACTTAGGTGACCCACCTGCCCCTGGCTCCCTGGAGGTGTCCAAGGCCAGGCTGGACGGGGCTTGGAGCAGCCTGGGATAGTGGAAGGTGTCCCTGCCCATGGCAAGAGGTTGGAAATGAATGATCTTCCAGCCCAAATCCTTCTAGAATTCCATGAAAACTTCCCCCAAGGCCCGAGTTCTGATCAGTTCTCGCTGCTAACGAGTCGATGTCTGCCAACATCAGCACAGCCGGGGATGTGCAGACACTGAAGCCACACTGAGTCAGGCAACGTGGAGAGACACAGCACAGCCTCACCTGGCTCCAGTTCTGGTACCCAAAAAGTACTTCTTGAAATCCAGCAGCTGGGCAGATGTTTGGGCTGTGATGGATGCAGCTCCAGCCAGGAACCTGCTCCAGTGTGGGCTCGTTTCCCCACTGATCCACAGCTCCTGCTCCAGCGTGGGCCTCCCACGGGGTCACAGGGTGCTTTGAGCATCCCCCAGCTCCAGCACGGGCTCCTCCATGTCCTGCAGGTGGGTCCATGTCCTGCAGGGGCACCGCTGCCTCTCCACCATGGAATCTCAGGGGAATTGCAGCTCCAGTGCCTGCAGCAGCTCCTGCCCCTCCTGCTGCACTGACCTGGGGGTCTGCAGGGCTGCTCCTCTCACGTACCCTCGCTCTTCTCTCTGTCTGAGCTGCACAAGGCTTTTTCCCACTTCCTAAATCTGTTTCCCCCAGAGGTGCTGCTACCATCTCTGATGGGTTTGGCTTTGGCCAGCACTGGGTCAGTCCTGGATCTGGCTGGAATTGGCTTTGCTGGACATGGGGGAGGCTTCCAGCAGCTTCTCACAGAAACCATCCCTGTAGCCCCCCACCACCAAAACCTGGCCACCAAACCAAGTTCAATCAGCCAAGCATTTGTTCATTAATTCTTGGATCTTCTCATCGCTATGCTATAAATCAAAGGTAAAAATTTCCTAACTTTGGTGTTACCAAATATAAAATTAATCCTGTTGATTACAAAATTGGTAGGAAAAAAGGCTTAGAATCCAACATGAGCTCCTCTGAGAATTAAAATTTGGCTGCTACCAGATCCAGAAAATACCTGTGGGTGGATAAATTCTTGTGTGCATGAAAAACACAGAAAATACAAATTCAATGACGTTTCTCTGAGTGTAAGTTTCTACTTACAGGGTGGATTCCCCTCCCTGCCTCAGCCAAGCAGAGGCAAGAAGTTATTCCAGCTAAAAATGCCACCTGCCATGGGATAGAGTGGCTTTTGCAGCTTTGGGAGGTGGTGGTTCCCTCCCAGGCAGCAAAATTCTGGGTCAGCCAGGGCCGGTGGATGGATGGGCTTGGCACACGATGTCGTGCTGGAGAGTAACAGCGTCTTCCCTGCTTGGATCACAGCCCTTGCATGGCCTAAGGCAGGATAAACACGGGCACAGCCTCTGCTCTGCTGCCTGGGAGCAGCTCAGGGGGCTTCACCCACCTCCCCACCCAACCCTCCTGACCCTGCTCCCCACCCCGTGATGAGAGGCTGTCCCCTGGACCCAGCCAGCCCTGCCTGCCTCTTTACTTTTCTTTTTAAATATCTTTTTTTTAATTATTATTATTATTTTCCCCCCCCCATGCCCCCAATGTGAAGGCAGAAGTGAGAACTCAAGGGAAAAAAAACAAAAAAAAAAACAAACAAACAAACAAAAAACCAATCCAAAACAACAAAAAAAACCAGAAAAAGGAAAGGAGAGAAGAATCGGGGTCAACACGAGCAGCAGTATTTCAGTCGTCCTTTGAGAGCTTGTCTATACTCACTGTGGGTGTTCTCCTTGCAAACACTGAGCAGGAGATGTTTTCCCTTAGTAGGGCAGGATCCTGTGCTCAGCCCTCCTCTCCCAGCCATAAAAGGGCAGCGTTTTCTGCAGGACCCCCGCATCCTCCGAAAGCTGACGGGTTTTTGGGAAGGGGCCTGCCCCGGCACTGCTTGCTTTGGACCTCACAACCCTCGTGTTAGTGTTGTTTTGGCTCGTTCTTTTCTTGTGCCTTTTGTTTTGTCTCTCTGCTCCTCCTGCTCCTCTCAGGAGGCTGGAGGGAGACAGGCCAGAGAGCCTCCAGGAATGTTCTTGCTTCCCCGATTTTTTATTCTTTCTCTCTCCCTCCCTTGGCCTGATTTGATCCCTTCTTTTCCATGATCCTGCTCAGAAACCCAGCTGCTGAGTGAAAACCACTGGCCAAGCCCAGCACATGTCCCTGAAGGGCTGGCCATGTCCCCAGCCTCCATCCTGCATCCCGAGGGAATCTGGAGGGCTCTTCCCTCCTGCTCTGCCCAACCCTGATGTGCTCAGGAAGGGTGGACACCACAACTTCCTCTCACCCTCTGCTGGAACACATCTCCATGGGAATTCCAGCCCATGGGAGATGCTCAGCAGAGTACAACTGTAAAAGAAGGGGAAGAAAAAAAAAAAAAGCAGGCAGAGCCATGGTTCCACCTTGGAATTTGTCATCCCAGGTCCATTTGGCTCTTCACAGAATCATTTAGGTTGGAAAGACCCTCAAGACCATCAAGTCCAAGCATTTCCACATCCACCACCAAACTCTGTCCCCAAGTGCCCCATCTACAAAAACATCTCCAGTTCTTCCATGGTTCCTCACAAACCCGAAGCTCTCTGAGCTCTTACAGGGGCTCAACTTTCTTCTTGTCCCTTGTCCTTGGTGGCACTTCCTTTGGAGAAGTCTGAAACTATGGAAGTGCAAATGGAAATACCAGTTGTCAGTTAAACCAAGGGAATGGAAGCCTCTCCTGCTTTCCCTACATATTTCCCTCAGTTGTTGTGGCTGATCTTTCATTCGAGACCTTCTGTGACCTTGCAGTTGCCATCTCATGGCCTGGGGGGAGAAAGGAAGAGGTAAAGCTACAGGAGACGTCCCTTTTGTGGCCACCATGCTGCTGGAAAGTCCCAGGGAGGAGACCCAACCCTTCTCCTGTGTCAACAAACTCTCTCCATGGAGCACTTTGCTGCCAGTTTCTCCAGAACTCTGCCTTCCTGGAGAAGCTGTTCCCTAACAGCAACTGCACTGGACTCTGGACCCTCAGATCCCTCTGTGGACCCTCAGATCCCTCTGTGGACCCTGTTAACCTTCCCTTCATCACTTCTCATGGCCACTGATGCTGTGCAAGGTGTGCCAGAGGCATTTCCCAGCACGCAGCCTTCCAGGAAGGCTCCAGGACTTCCAGAACTTTGTATGAAGGCACCAAGAGCTTGAAGTCACCCTCAGTCAGAAATCCCAGCAGCTGAAGAAGCTCCAATGAGGGGCTGGTCACCCACATGCCCCATTAACCAAGACAACAGAGCCCCCACACCAGGCTGGGTGGGATCTCACCAAAGCTGGGTGGGCTGGGGTTTGCAGGGAGCTCCAGGAAGTTGTTTCAGCAAGGCCCACGTAACCCCTGGGTGGCTGTGGCCAAGAAACCACCTGTGTTTTGTCCCTCAGGAGCATTGCTGTGGTCACTGTGCTCAAATAAAGGCTTTCACCCAAGCGTGTCTTTGCTTGCACCCCTTCCAAGGTTTTTCCCCTTGTCTTGGTGGCCACTGCAGGAACAGCTTTCCCTCATCAGGAGGGGAAAAACTCTGCCTGGCAAAGACCAGATCTCCATGTAAGAGGTGGGCTAAGCTTCTTCCAGAAAGCCAGGACCTCTTGGTGAGCCCCTCAGGGTGGCACCAGGGCTTTGTAGACCTTCAAGGGACTCCAAGCTCTGGAGCTCCCTGGTCACCTGTGCCACATCCAGGAAAAGGCCACAGGGATTTGGAACCTGGGGCACAGCTGAAATCCCTGTCTCCCACCTCCAGCCTCATCTCACCCTCAGCACTGGCTGCATTTGCAGGAGCTTATGTAGCTTTTTGAAAAGTTTCCAGGGTAGGAGAGATGTCAGACAGGCCACTCACCTCGCAAAAAGCTTTCAGATAGGGACGATGTTCTGGGGGCACTGGCCAGGAATTTTCTCCTGTAGAGCAGGGCAGGATTGAGAGCAAGAAAGGGCATTAAAAAAAAAAATAAAAACATTCAAAACCCAAAAAAGCTCTGAAACGAAGCCGGTGCAGGCAGGACGTGGCCACGGGGACGTTATGCAAAGAGCTGCTCACATCTGGAAGGAGTTACTGCTCACGGCAACCGGGGCTGAGTCTAAACAAGTGCAAGACGTTACCACATGGATATCTGCAGCTGGGAGGGGCTGGGGGAGCCACAGGAGCCAGGACGGTGGGATGGAAACCCCCAGCGTTCTGGGGATGCCCCCAGCGCCCTGCAGAGACCTTGTGCTGCTCTGCTTTGGGGTGGTGGAAGGGGATCCGTGTTCCCGTGACACTTTGGGTGCTGTCAGGAATGGCTTTTGGAGGTGGTCACCATCCCGAGGAGCCTCTTTGAGCACCCCTGGGGCTTTTCCTGCCGAGGGGCAGAACCTGTCCCGGTGCTGGAGGGGTGGGAGCACCGGGGGACTCTGCAAGGGACCTCCACGGGCATCCCGGAGCTGCTCCAGCTCTGCCCCCTGGGTCCCCAGAAGGAGGATTTTGGGGTACCCAGCTCCTGGATGAGGCCAAGGGTGTTGGGAGGATAAAATCCACCCCTCGCTCAGCATCAGGGAGAGCCAAGCAGAGCTGGGGGTGGAATAATGAAGCTTTGCTTTATTTTGGAGGATGTTGGGGGCTGGCTGTGTCCCACAGGTCCCATCCCAGGCCCTGAGGGGGTTTGGGGGATCCCTCTCCTGTAGGTAAATGTTCCTTTAACACCATCCCAATGGGGGGTCCCCATTTCCTCTGAACAGTGGGAGAACATGCAAAAAAATCCCCTTTTGTTATAATTAATGCTGTCTCATGATTTCTCCAATTGTGATTTTAAGTCCTAAAAAACCTTGGGGTCTGATTGTTGGGTTTTGGGAGGGGGTGAGGAGTTGTGTGCCTCAGTTTTCCCCTCCACAGCAGGATCGAGGGTGCTCCCAAGAACCAAATGTATCTTAAACACCCTCCCAGGGGAAGATCCTAATTTCCTCCAAACAGCAGCAGAACACCCCCAAATCCCATTTTTAAATAAACCAACCTTATTCCACTACAACCCAAACCGAGGTTTTATGCCCCCAAAAGCCTTGGGGTCTTCTCATTGGGTTTGGGGAGGGGATGAGGGTTTGTGTGCCTCAGTTTCCCCCACCACGGCAAGATGCAGAGGACGCTCCCAATTAATGCTCCCAAATGTGCCTTAAACACACCCAGGTGGGGCATCCCCCATTTCATCCAAACACCAGGAAAACACCCAAAAAACCCCATTTTGAACAAATGGCCGTTACTCCACAACACCCCAAAAAAGATTTTAAACCCCCCCTCCCCCCAAAAATAAAAACCCTCGAGGTGTTTTTGGTGAGGTCGGGCAGGGGCTGTGCGTGCCTCAGTTTCGCCGGCCCAGAGGGAGCCGGGGGATGCTCCCGGGGGATGCTGCGCTGCCGGGGCGGCTGTGGCC
>VYXF01012143.1:79084-92684 GCA_013397295.1 Polioptila caerulea | reverse complement strand
TGGGGTTCCTGGCCCCTTCCCAGCCATCTCCCATCTGCACATGGAAGTGGGGTGACTTGGGGATTATGATGCCATCAGGCTCTGCACAGGTGACATGGTGGCCACCCTCCTGCACCTGTCCCTGCTCCCAGCCCCGAATTTGGGGTTCCTGGGAGGACTCCTGCAAGCTCTGGGGGGGGTTCTGAGCACTGCCTGTCCTGTTGCATCCACGCCTTCCCTCAGTGGCAGTGGGGACATCCCTGGGGTCTTTGGGGGGTGATCCCGCCCCCCGGCCTCGTGCGGTGCTCCAGGCTGGGCAGTGGGTCCAGAGCTGGCCCCTGGCACAGCCACTTGGCCGACAGCCCGGCTGAGGAGGTCAGCCCTGGGTTTTGTCCTCGTTTCCTCCCTCAATCTTCCCTCCGCTTGTTTTTCTCAGGCAAGGGAGGGAGGGGGACAGTGGCTTTGCGTGTGTGTGCGTGGGCAGCATCCCATCTTCCCACCCCATCTTCCCACCCCATCTTCCCATCCTGCCGCCTGCTCCCGTGCCTCGGGGACATCTCCATCAGCCGGGTGTCCCTGGCTGTGCCAGGCGCTGGCAGGGCCCCCATGGCCTGGCTGTCCTGGCTGCCCTCAGCATTTGCCAGGGCCACACCAGACCTGCTGAAATCCATCAGCATCCCTTCCGGATTTAACGCCAGACCTGCCTTTGCGTGGCTCTGGAGTCACCTGCAGAGCTTCTGCACCTTGTGCTGGGCCTGGCTGAGCTGCAGCTCTTTCAGCCCTGACTGAAGGGACAGGGACACACACATTGGTGCATCCATCCAGGTTTTGGTGCCTCTGTTCTCTTGGACAGATGGGGATTTGTCCTGGGATGAAAATCAGCATTGCTGAAGCCTCTGTATTTTTGCAGCAGAGGCTGTGTTTGAGCAGGGGGCAGTGCTCGACTTCCCAGGTGTTGGGATGGACTCCAGGGCTTGGCAGTGCCCTCACTGTCACCCCTGCTGGAACAGAGGGATGGTTTCCTCGATGCCATCATGGCAGTGGCATTGCCCAGGAGCAGCATCACCTCACTGGGATGATTTGGGGATGGGGGTGACAGCAGGGTTGATCCATCCATCCTTGGAGGTGTCACAGTGGCTTTGCAGCTCTGTGTGCAAAAGGGAAGGAGAAAAGCACCCAGCGTGGCTGTTAGGGTTCAAAAAGATTAAAAATATGAGAGAAATAAAAAAGCACAAAGCCCTTAACCCTCTCTGGGCTGTGCTGTTGGGAAGCCAATGCCTGCTTCCAGTGGATGAAGCTTTGTGTTGCTCATCCCACCTTGTCCACTGCTCTCCCCACGCTGCTGGTGCTTCCAAAAAACTCCAAATTAACCTATTCCCCTTCGCAGAGGTGTCCTCTTGGTTGCAGGGAGACAGGGATGGGGGAAGGATTTGTCCCTGTTCTGTTGCTCTGGTGGGGCTGGTGCTGCTGCCAACTTCCTGGGAAAAGCATCCTTGAGCCAAAGCCTGTAAATGCTGGATATCATTAATAAAAAATTAAGAACAACTAAAAGGGAGGGGAAAAAAAAAAAATCCTGGGAAGCATCTGACTGTCCCACAGCTGGGTTAATTCTCCTCTTCACCCAGCAGAGGCTGGGAGGTGTTTTTTGGGGTGTCCAACACCCCGGGATGAGACAGGCTCCAGGAGCATCGCTGAGCCCCTTTCCCTCGCCTGCTCTCGTCGTAGCTGCACATGGCTCTGCATTTTGGGCACCCTTCAGCCTTTGAGACAGCACCGAGAGGAAAATCACGGCTTGGAATGGTGTCAGCAGCATCCCCAAGGCCTCCGGAGCGGGACGGGCGGTCCCCGGCGGGTGCGCGGGCAGGATGCTGGCGGTGGGCGCTCGGGGCCGGCGCCTCGCCAGGCGGGGCTGTGGCCGGGCTATTGTTTTCCCTTCCTGCTTGTTTTTCCGGACAACCCTCTCCTAATTAAATAAAAACACCCGTCGGAGGAGCGGGCGGACCCCACCCCCAGCGCGGTCCCGTGCCGAACGCACCCGCGGAGCGCTCCCCGGGGAGGGAGGGGACAGCGGAGCGCTGAAGGTAAGAGACAGGCGAGGGGCGGGCGCTCCGGGGATGTGGTTCATCCCTCTGCCAGGTTTCCATGCTCTGCCGTGCTCCAGAAATGCGGGTTTGGCCGTGGGATGTGCGCGGGCCAGGCAGCGCTGCTCGGTCTGGGGCGGCTCCGTCTCGGGGTATCTTGGGTTGGGGAGATGTGGGAAGGCACGAGTGTCTCATCATTTGGGAGAAAAATAATCTTCTAGAGGTCTCAAAACTAGGGAGAAAAGGCTGAAGGTTTCATGCGAGGGGCTGGAAGGCAGAGGGCAAGTTGTAGGAGGCCGAGGATTAAAACCGAAAGCGCGAGTGTTTGGGATTTGTAGCGATGCCCCTTTGTGTCATGCGAAGTAATCTGTGAAAACGGGGGTTTAATGTGATTTCTTTCTTAAGCAAAAATCGAGTTTTGACATTAAATAGTTCCAGCCCTACTCTTTTGTCCTGAAGTGCAGCAATGTCCAAATTGCGAAGAGGGCATGGAGGACTTTTTTTTTTTTTTTTTTGGGGGCAAGTGGTGACATTGTTTTTAGCTCCTTTTTNNTTTTTTTTTTTTTTTTGAGGAGCAAGTGCTGACATTGTATTTAGCTCCTTATTAAAGCACTTTTCTTTAATGCAATTTAATACTGAAGGTCAACTATGAATGCTTTGGTGGTTGGAAATGATACAGAAAAGCAGATTGCTTTTTTTTTTTTTCTTTTCCTGTACATCTTGAGGGTGAAAAATTTAAAGAAATCCCCAAATTTTGTGCTGAATGGAAAGTGGTTCACAGGCAGCTGGTCTTGTCACCACTTAAATGTGAATTTTATGCCCTAAACCCCCCTGTCCTTGTGCTTGTGTAGGAAAGAATTACTCATGGTCCTCGATGCTGCGGTGATGAGGGCGCTAGAAATGAATAAATAATTAATTAAATAAATAAGGAGCTGGTGAAGGTCAGAGATGGCCTTCTGGGGGACTGAGGATTTGAGTATTTAAATATATCCAGAGTGGCCCAACCTTCTGGTCCTTTGGGGAGGTTTAGAGCTGCAGGAACGTTTAGGGATCTCCTTCTCTATAGCTGCTAAGAGAAAGTGCATTTTGTCATAGTACATTGATTTAAAATCCGGCAGCAAACGCGTTTCAGGGCAGGTGGGCAGGTGTTGGTGGGGCTGTTTAGGGAAACTGAGGCACGTGGCGGGGTGCAGGTGGAAATGGAGCTTGGGTTCCACTTCTTGTGGTGGGATTTTTGCCGGTTTGGCTGGAGAGAGGCTGCCCTGCTCCAGCGAGCATCAGCAGCATCTCCTTCCATCGCCATTCCTTACTCATCCCCTGCCTTCGGGGCTCATCCCACCCCTCGCCCCCAGCATCCTCCCCATCCTCTGGCCGCCCTCTTCCCCCTGCAGCTGTTTGGGGATGGGACTTTGGCAGCATCACGTGAAAACTCTCTTAAAATAGAGCTGGAGGGCAGCGTCGGGGCGGGGAGGGCTGGCTGGAGGCGCCGCCGGCCCCTCGGGGTGCGGAATTCGTGGCCGCGCTGCTTTCTAATAATTTTTAGGTTTTTTTTTTTCCTCCGCTGATGGTGCCAGAACCTTGCTTAGAGGTTGGCAGGGTGCGCTGGGGCCCCGCAAGTTTTAGGGTTCACCCTGGTTTAGTGCATCCAGTGAGAGCTGCCAGGTCCAGCAGAGGATGGAGATGGGATGGGCGACCTGCTCCTGGCCATGGTGGAAAAGAGCAAAACTTGTGATTCTTCCTCTCTCTCTTTTTTTAATATGTATTTTTAATATAAGAAATATTAAAAGGGATATATATTTCAAATATTTGCGATTTCCCAGAGGGAGAGCACTGGATTGAACCCTCCCATTAATCCCCCATCAGTCTGGCTGCTCCGCTCCAGCGGAGCTGCAGGCACGGGAGCTGCCGGAGGGGCATTTTGGGGCAAGTCGGGGTCTTTCTCGGGAATCTCACCCCGGCAGGCGCCTCTTGTCTCGGCCGGGGCTCTGGCTCCGGGCAAGCTCACGGAAAGCATCTGAGAGCAATAAAGAGCAAAAGGCTCCCGCTGACAAGCCCGGGCTGAAGTCACCGGCGGGACGCGGCCAAGACACGCATTGTCCTCGCCGCTGCTGGGACTGATTAGGGCTGCCTGGCAAGGACCGCCGCTGGGTGAGGGATCGGCCCCCTTTGCCAAAAATCCTCGATGCGGAGGGGGGGAAAAAAGCCGGCTTTTGTTTTCCAGGCTGGGCGATGCCGCCCCGCAGACCCTATTTTGCGCCCATCCCTCTTATGCCAAGCTTTGGAGTATCCTAAATAGGGAATGAGGTGAGATGGATCCCCAGAGGAAAAACCTGAATTGAGGGTGGTTTGGTTTTTTTTTTTCAAGAGAGAACCTGGCAAACTGCTCTGCTGAATTCCTGCTGTCTCCTCAGTTTTTGATATTTATTATATCTTTAATTATTTTCTACGTGTCTTGGGGGGGCTGAACCATCCAAGATCTCATCAAAATGTTCTTGGCAGTTGTGAGAGGCTCAGAAAATGGTGGGGTGGATGGATGTTCCAGCTGGGATGCAGGATTTTGTAACAAATATGTATATAAAGAATGTATTTATATATTTATATATTTTATATATAAGTAGTTTAACGATCTATAAGCATGAATGTATAAAATATCGATAATATTAAATATATAGAAATCATAGAAATGATATAAAATATATAAACACTCAACCCTTTTCCTACCTCTTTGCCCCACTCCAGGCAGCAGAGCCAAGAATTTGGAGCAGAACTGGTTTTTCCATGCTTTCCCTGGGTGCCAGCACTTGCTGGGGCTCTCCAGGGCTATCAGGGCCATGAAAAGCTGAGATCCCAATTGGTTGGACGGGTTGGTTGTGGAGCGGAAATCCAATGAAAATTAAAACATTTGGCAGGGAGGGGGAAGAGTTTTTTTGCTTGTTGGGAGAACAGAGAAGAAAACACCCTTTTTTATTATTTAAACATTTTTGTCTGTGTGTGCTTTTGCCTTTGGCTCACCAAAAAAAAAAAAAAAAAAAAAAAAAAAAAAAAGACAAACAGAACATGTCTTGCTGGAATGTGTGTGTTGATCAAGAGCTGCCATTTGTTCCAGGAAAAAATTGGAGCTGAAAAACTATTTTCGGAGCAGGAGGTGCAGGATAAACCTGGCAGGTTGAGCCCTCCCTCTCTGCCATTGTTCTGCACCATGTCCTTGGTCAGATCCTACAAAGGTCAGGAAAGAGGGTGTGATGGGGTCTGGATCTGTCTCCATCCAGGATTTGGGTGTTCAGCAAAGGATGCAGAGGGAAAGGGTGTGTTCTACCTGCTTTTAATACAGGACACAGGATTTAGGGTGTGGGATATTCCTTGGATGTGGAATGGAGCAGGCAGACTCATCCTGGGGCTCAGGTATGACCAGGAGAGGGGATGAACCCCAGGGATGGTCTGGACCATGTGGAGTATGTGGGAGTTGCATTAAATACCCAGAAAACTCAGCCTGGGGAGGGTTAGCAGTGGCAGCATTTCCCAGCCTGGGGGTGCTGCTCCCTGATTTGAATTTTTCCAGGTAGTGCCTTTCCCCAGGCAATGGAAAATGAGCATTAAAAAGTGCATAAATCATCCCAATGAATCCAGCCGTGAGTGAGCTGCTGTGGTGATTGAGAGCACGTGGCGTAATTCAGAAATATCAGAGGATATTGGGCTTTATGTAATTATCTGTCGAAGCAGGGAGCTATAAAATCCTAATTTCCTTTTATTTCGGGGGTTAAATCTCAGCAGGTGACTAAAATTGGCTTCCTGCTTGGGGCAAATATCCACCTGGATCTCCATCTGGTTCAAGAGGTCAAAGCATCCCCTCTGCTGTGTGACATCTCTGAGTGAGTGTGGACACCTGAGCCTGGCTTTGGACATCCTTGGTGGCCATGGTGCCTCCTACCCACCTTGAAGGGATATCAGTGGGTGCTCGTGTGGCCCTGATCCACCCTCTCCCTGGGGTTTCTCCTCCTTGGCTGAGTCCCCTGGACTCAGGTTGGTGACAGAGATTCTTGTTTGGTGTCTTCAAACTGGGCCTGGAGGTAGAGCTTCTTGATGCCCCAAAGCTGGGGCTGGTGGTGCAGCATTTTGATTGACATGTCCAAGCTGGGGTTGATGATGGAGTGTTTTGGTTGATGTCGCCAAGCTGGGGATGGTGATGGAGTGTTTTGGTTGGTATCTCCAAGTTAAGGCTGGTGATGGAGTGTTTTGGTTGGTATCTCCATGTTGGGGCTGTTGATGGACTTTCTTGGCTGGTATCTCCAAGTTGAGGCTGGTGATGGAGTGTTTTGGTTGGTATCTGCAATCTGGGGTTTGTGGTAGATTTTCATGGTTGGTATCTCCAAGCTGGGCTTGGTGACAGAATGTTTTAGTTGGCACCTCCAAGCTGGGGCTGGCAGTAGAGCTCCTCAGGTGGCATCTCTGACTTGGGGATGCATGGCCAGGGACAGACAGCATGGCTATAAGGATGTTTTTGGCTGAAAGAGCCCTGAATGATTTTATTTCTCTCCTCCCCACAGCTGATAGTCGAAAAAACGACTGACTACCCTTCGGCTGAGTACTCCCTGGTGGAGGATGTAGCCCTCCACTTCACGTGTTTGATGGACAGACTGAACGAGCAGCGCCTCTTTCAGCCGGACCTGTGCGACGTGGACATCGTGCTGGTGCAGCACAAGAGCATCTTCCCGGCGCACAAGGGGGTCCTGGCAGCCTACAGCCAGTTCTTCCACTCCCTCTTCACCCAGAACAAGCAGCTGCAGCGCGTGGAGCTCTCTCTGGAGGCCCTCACCTCGCAGGGCCTCCAGCAGATCCTCAACTTCATCTACACCTCCAAGCTGCTCGTCAACTCCTGCAATGTGCAGGACGTGCTGAACGCGGCCGCCGTGCTGCAGATGAACAACATCGCGTCCTCCTGCCAGG
Organism: Polioptila caerulea; assembly: GCA_013397295.1. NCBI lineage: Eukaryota > Metazoa > Chordata > Aves > Passeriformes > Certhiidae > Polioptila > Polioptila caerulea. The sequence goes on along the minus strand of VYXF01012143.1, from coordinate 85,680 downwards.
ACCTGCTGGACACGCGCTCGCTCAGCCTGGCCACCGACATGGCCCTGCCCGCCGAGGGCTGCGCCGGACCCCCGCCCTACTACTGCGAGATCAAGCAGGAGGTGGACGCCCCCCACCCCAAAATCTACGCCCGGGAGGGCAACGACCCCTTCTCGGTGCGGGTGGAGGATGGCACGGGCAGTGGGACGCTCCCCGCCGGCCCGGCCAAGCAGTACTACAAGGAGGAGAAGGACGGAGGCCCCGGCGCTGTCTGTAAGATGGAGGGCGAGGAGTCTGAGGAGGACTTGGACAGCCAGGGCTCCTACAACCGGGAGCAGATCATCGTGGAGGTGAACCTCAACAACCAGACCCTCAACGTCTCCAAGGGCACGGAGGGGAAGGCGGCCGCCAGCGAGGCGGCCGTGATGGGGCGGCCGGACGGGGATGGGCGTGACACGGAGGAGGACGGGGAGGAGGAGAATGAGGAAGGGGAGGAGGAGGAGGAAGAGGAGGAGGATGCGGAGGTGGGGGAGGAGGAGGAGGAGGAGCGCAGCGAGGAGGAAGACCTGGAGGAGACGACGGAAGAGGAGGATGATGACGATGAAGATGCCTCAGAGATGAAAAGGGAAAAGAGCGGGCAGCCCCGCAGGGGCAGCCGGGCATCCAAGGCCACTAAACCTGCCATGGCAACCAGGTCCCAGGAGATGGCCAAGGTGGGAGAGGAGGAGGAGGAGGAAGAAGAAGGCCAGAGGGGAAGGAAGAGAAAGAAGGAACAAGATGGCTTGGGCCAGAAGGTGAAGCTGGAGGAGAAGCAGCATTACCCGTGCAAGAAGTGTCCCCGGATCTTCAACAACCGCTGGTACCTGGAGAAGCACATGAACGTCACGCACAGCCGGATGCAGATCTGCGACAAGTGCGGGAAGCGCTTCCTGCTGGAGAGCGAGCTCCTGCTGCACCACCAGACCGACTGCGAGAAGAACATCCAGGTGAGCACGGATCCATCCAGGGCGTGGATCCCACCGGGGTGAACATCCCACCAAGGGAGAAATACCTTACCCCGGGGTGGAGCATCCCACCAGAGATGGATGTCCCACCAAGGGGTAAATACCCCACCAAAGTGCATGGATGGCCCATCAAGGTGGGGACATCCCACCAAAGGAGGAGCATCCCACTGCTGTGGGACATCACAGCGAGGGAAGGGCATCCCAAACACCATGGAGGTCATCCCATCACAAACACCATGGGATGGGCTTGTGCTCAGATAATATTGATGTTGCAGTTGGCACATGGGAGTTTTGAGGGATCCTTCCTTCACCCATGACTTGTGTTCAGACTCAGGAGGGTCCCACAGTTGCCTGGAATCAGAGGATTTGTGGCAGGGGGGGCTGTGGCTTCCCCTTGACTGGCTGGGTGGAAACACGGGGTTAATTTTGGAGGAGTAATTTTTCTTTTGAGTTTATTCAGTTAATCTGGATAAAACACTACAAGCTCCTGATGGAGACACACTCCAGCATTCCCACCCAGGCTGAACCCATTTTAGCTTAATTTGAAGATTTGCTGACAGGAGTTAAAATGGTTTTAATCTGCCTTTTGTGCTTTTTTTGTGGGTATTAGCAAATTTCTGAGCGTGTTTGTCATTGATGCATGTCTCGGGCTTGGTGTGGCCTTCCCCTGTGCTAATGAGGTCCTGTGTTGGCAAATCAACTCTGTTAAATCAGTGCAGTTTTGGGGGGATAGGGAGACGTGTTCCTGAAGATCCCTCCAAATCCCCGTCTCCTAATTCCTGATGAGCTGTTTTACAGGATGCTGCTGCTAATAATTACAAATATAATTATGGAGAGCTTCTCCCATCACCCTTCCCACCAGCGACCAGATTTTGAATGATCTCACAGCTCTCCTTGATGAAGGTAACACAACCCAAGTGCTACTGGAGCCCTTCACTGGTGGCATCCCAAGCTAAACAGGGAATGAGGCAGATCTTGGCAAGCAGGACACGGAAGCAGGAACTGTCTTGGCTCAAAGGTGTAGCAGTCACTGACCCTTTGGTGCATCCTCCTGACAAATTCACAGCGCTGAAGTTGCTTTTTTGGCGATGTTTTTTCCCAGAATGAATGAGTGTAGCTCCAATACCTGCATGGTGGTGCCTATTTCAGAACCTAACATAAAACCTGGGCAGTTAAAAAGGACTTTTACTAGAATGTTTACTCAGCTTCATCTGCTTTCCAGGTGGATAACATGAGGCTGTCACCTCACTGCTTCTTTTTTGTTTTGCCCCCTCCTTTTCATCCCTTTTCCAGATCATTTTGGAATAGGATGAACCACAGCTGCCTGTGTAGTGACCTCTTTCTGTGGAAAAAAGGATCATTGTCTCCCACTTAATTGAGGGTTTTTAATTTTACAAATAGCCAAATCCACTCCATTTGCTCTGACAGTATTTAATAACTTTATCAACATCCCATGGAATTATGTCTGGATGAAAAAGGAATTTTTTTTTACACTCTACCTATAACAGTTTTTATTTCTTGTGTTTTAATCAGATCTGTGGAGGGACTATTCATCTTTTCCCAGTTTGGTCTGCTGCTCTCTTTCCCTGTTATGTCCCTAGATTTCATCCATAAAGCTTTAGCATTTAAGCACCATCCTGCTCCCTGGGTTCATTCCCCATCTCCATAATGTGCATCCTACAACTACCACCTGAAAAGTGATTCATCCTTTGCTTTATTGAGTTGTCCCTCAAACTCTTTTTTTTGGCCAGCTTCAGTATGGTTTTCCTTTTAACCTGCAAGAATTTATATCCTCATTTTTTTCCCCCTCATTTGCACATTACTGCCATATTTTGAGTGATGATTTTCAGCAGTAAGTGAGGATACAGAGCTCTGTCCTCCAGGGTGTTTGGTCCCAGCTCTGGGGTTTTTTCTACTTCTGCTACTTTCCCTCTACCTTTCATTTTGAAATTCCCCTGCCTCTTTCATTTTAAGTGGAGAAAATGGGTATTGATGTGTGTTTAATATCAGGCTCTAGTCCTGAATTTGCCCTGAAATATCCCTTAAAACAGAGATAAAGCTGTTCTGATCCATGGAAATACATACTTGGGAACAGTGGGACTCAGAGGACTACTCATGTTGACATTTGAGCCTGGCAAGATGAAGATAATGAGGCTTGGGAATGGCTCTGTGACCCTAATTTTTCCTTCGGGGCACCTAAATACAAATATATACGGAAAAATACAGTGACTTCACAGCATAATGGTGAGTTTTTCATGATATCACAGCAAAATTTGGTTGAAGCCCATCTGTTCCTCTGGGAAGGAGGAGAAGTGGAGCAATCCCTCCCCAGGTTCAGCAGTACAATTCAGCTGCCTTTGTTGCAAGATGCCTTCAAGGCAGGAATTATTTTCCCAACAAATCTGCAAGGAGAGAAGGGATGGCTTTATCCCTGTTGACCAAGAGGAATGTGAGCCATGGAGAGGTGAAGGGGAAGGAGTTGACCCTTGGCTCCTGGCATGGTTTCCTTTGTGCACCTCTCCTGTGTTTCCTTTGCACATTACTGCCATACACATGCCTGCAAGATGTCTCACAGAGAAGCTGGAGCTTTTCCTGGGAACTTCCAGAGGAACCTTGAACTAGTTGGAGCTGAAGCAATTCTCTTCCTTAACCTTTTGGGGAAGACTTTTCATGTCACACTGTTCTCCTTGTGCTGATGGACTGGTGGTTTGGGTCCATTTTGGTTCTTTTGGATATCATGGAATCCTAGAACTGTTTGGAAAATCAATTTAGTGGTGAAGTATCCATTATATCTGCTGAAGACTGAAGTTGTACTGCCCCAGCTTGAGATTCCCCTTGTTTTTATATTTTGTTGCAAATTTCCAGTGCACAGAGATTTGGGATTATTTTACATAACATCTTCATTTAGGAATAAAATTCCCAGTTGGGAATAGGGCGTGAGCTGTTGCTTATCCAAGTCCTGATACAGCTTTTGATGGAGATTCCACATCCTTCCCTGGAAGGTCACTGTCCCTTGCTCATCCCATGGATAGAAATACGAAGTCTGGAGGTTTTGAAGTGACAAGGTCTGTATCAGACTTGCTGGTTGTTACAATTTTTGATATCAGCTGTAGCTTTCACAGTGATGTTCCTTTTCCATGGATGAAGCTGCTTTCCCCAGCTTCCCTGACCATCTCCTGTGTCCTTGCAGTGTGTGACGTGCGGGAAGGGGTTCAAGAAGCTCTGGTCTCTCCACGAGCACAACAAGATTGTCCATGGCTATGCAGAGAAGAAGTTCTCCTGCGAGATCTGCGAGAAGAAGTTCTACACCATGGCCCACGTGCGCAAACACATGGTTGGTGAGTGTGGGAGGCACCACGGGGAGATCCTGTTGGGAGTGTTGGTCCATCAGTTTGGCAATGGAAGGTGTTTTCTGCTGCTGCCATGCTGGGTGTTCAGGGCTGGGCTTACTCTTGAGTTAGCTTTCTCACATCCCCATCTTGAAATTTGGCCTGATATGCAATGCTGAAGGAATGTCTGCTCAGCACTGGGTTTGGAGGTGGTGCTGGGGAATCCCATTTATTTTATTGACCAGACATGAGCAGAGGAAGGTTTGAAGTGTAACCAATGTAAAAGGACCAGACCGCACCAGTGCTGGGCTGTGAACAGCAAATTGCACGTGACAATGGTGGTTGGGTCCCTGGGCCTCAGAGCCCCCAAAGAGGCCCAAAATAAGGGGGGTTTGGAAGGGAAATGCTTGAAACGTTGCAGCCGTAAATCTTCCAGAGATGCTCTGGGTTTGCTGGGGTTGGGGCCTGTGAGCCACAGCTGGGGTGTGGGTGATGGGTGGTGGAGGTGTGTGGAGGCTCCTGACCTGCCCCTGTCCCCACCAGCACACACCAAGGACATGCCCTTCACCTGCGAGACCTGCGGGAAGTCCTTCAAGCGCAGCATGTCCCTCAAGGTGCACTCGCTCCAGCACTCCGGGGAGAAGCCTTTCAAGTGTGAGGTGAGGTCCTGGCTGCCACCCCACCCCTCAGCCTCTCCGAAGAGGGCAAAAACACAGTTCTGGGGAAAGGAAAGACCTTCCACTCCTTGGGGCTTCCACTGTGCTTTGTGCCAGTGCAGCTGTAGGGATGATCCCACGCTTTTCCAAACTTTGCATCACCCCCTGGTTTGAGAGTCCCACCATATTTAGGATGAAACTTGTCCAATGCCAGGATTTGTCCCTGAGTACCTGGACTTTGCACCCACCCCAAGCCCATCCAGCCTTCAAACCCAGCTGGACATGTCCCAAAAAGCCTGTTTGGGGGGGTTTCTTGGGGTGGAAAAAAAGGGATTTCTTCGCTGCTGGTGGTTTGAGGGGAATGTGGGGATGTTTTGGGTGCTCATCAACAACTCCTCACCCCTGCAGAACTGCAACGAGCGCTTCCAGTACAAGTACCAGCTGCGCTCACACATGAGCATCCACATCGGCCACAAGCAGTTCATGTGCCAGTGGTGTGGCAAGGACTTCAACATGAAGCAGTACTTTGATGAGCACATGAAGACACACACGGGTGAGACTTGCCCCTGGCCTGGCCCCAGATCCCTGCAGTCAGGCTCTCCCTGGAAAGAGTGATGGGATGGGGGTAATATCTTTGTGTGGGTGGCGGTTTTAGGGAGCACTGGTGTCCTGATTTAGGGCAAATTTGGGAAGAAACCTCTGGATGGGGTCCCTCTAGAAAGCAAATCCAAGTGGCCCCTCCCNAGACATCAACCCTCTCCCGTCTCTGACGCCTGGGCTAACCAGCAGCTTCTCACCCTCTCGTCCCTGCCGCAGGGGAGAAGCCCTACATCTGTGAGATCTGCGGGAAGAGCTTCACCAGCCGCCCCAACNTCTAGAAAGCAAATCCAAGTGGCCCCTCCCCAAAACTGGTTCAGGAAATAAAAATTTCCTTGAAGGAAAGTGGAAAAAAGGCCCCAATCAACTCGTTCAACAAGACTTTTGGAAGGGCTTACAATGGTTCATGATCTCTGAGCTGGACACACAGGAGAAATACCAACCAAAGATTTTCTCAAGAGGTCAAAGCAACACAAAGGTTTGCTTGCAAACTTGAGAAAAATCAGGGAACTTTGGCAAAAGGTTTAGTGCAGCATTCAACCAACATGAAACACTTCTCACAGCATTAAACAGGCCTCTTCAACTTAGCAAACTTTAAACACGTTTGCTGTTAAGGTACTCAAAATATTCCAAAGAGAGGGAATTAGAAGAAGGAGAGAAAGACAAAAGAGGTGTAGAAAAGCACATGTATAGCTACCAACTCCAAGGTTCTGACAGAACTTCCAAGACAAAGGTAGGGTCTAGATGAACATGATGGCCTGGTGTTCAGCTCTAAATAGCCCCTGGTTCTCAGAGGCCTTTCTCCCACATGGGACTTCTGGTCATTTGGCCCCTCAGGTGGTGGATTAGGGGACAGTGGAGCACTTCCATGAGTGACAGACACTGCCAGGCTGGGCTACAGGCTCTAGGGCCAGGATGTGGGGCCCTTCACTGCCTCACGAGGGCAAGGCACACACACACACACACGCACACACACACACACACATGCACCCCAAAACATCTCCAGACATCAAACCTCTCCCGTCTCTGAC
>VYXF01012143.1:42027-74141 GCA_013397295.1 Polioptila caerulea | reverse complement strand
ACGGGGAGGATGAGCTTCCTATGGAATGTTGACTGCTGCCACTGCTTCGCATGGATAAGCTCTGTGTTGGGTCTGGTGGGAGGTGTGTGTGTGTGTGTGTGAGACAGCTTGACTGTTGTGGGGCCAACAAAAAAGGAGCTTTTCAGGGAAGGGTGATGAGTGGATAGAAGAAGAAATTCAGTCCTTACAGTCCTGGGGTAAGGACTGAGCACCTGCTCGTACTGGCTCCATCAGGCCAGTGGGAACTCTGAGTAAGGGCTCTCTGATCACCTCTGCTGGCAGTGGAGAAACCAAGGAGCACATCCAAAAGGACCCAGTGCCTTAATTAATTTAAAATGGAGCAGGGGGAACTTCTCCAGCAGTATCAGAATGGATATTGGGAAGATAATGGAAGAAGAGATGGTTTTCTCCCAGCCTTTGGATGTAGCCCTTGCCACTGTCATCATCTGTAGGGAGACCTGTGCCACTGAAGCTGTTGCATCTGAGCCAGGAAAAGACCAGGCAGCAGGGAGGAGTGATGTCTCTTTGAGCATTCTTGGTGGCATTTCTTATCTGTGATGGCCTTAACACTGACACAGCCTCTTGCAGACGTGGAGGAACATCCCCAGGCTGCACTTCCACTTGGTGATGTCCAACTTTGCCTCCTCCCTCGGACCAACACGTGCTGAGATTTGCCTCTTGTTGCTCAACCAATGGGATGTTTCAAGTTCTTCTGTGTCTTTTCATACAAGAGCTCTTTTTCCTTTTGTAGTTTCCTGCTCTGTGCCAGTGGTGGCTTCTCCACAGCTTTATTATGGTGTGAACCACGGGGTGTGAGCACCAAACTCCAGTTAATTTGAAACATCTTGAGCCTTTATCAGGGACCACATCACAACAACTCGTGAAAGGTCAGCAACATTCTCCTCCTGGCTTCAAAAAGCCCAGAATTCCTCCAGGAGAGCCAAGAAATGTGGCAGGAGCTGAGTGGGGATTAAACCTCTATTGGAATCAACAACTTTCCAGCCTGCATTCAGCAAGAAGAGCTGAAGCAAAGGTATCACAGAATCATTAAGGCTGTAAAATCCATTCAAGATCATCGAGTCAACCTTTGACCAATCACACCTTGTCAACCAGAGCAGAGCACTGAGTGCAACTTCCACTCATTCCTCAAACACTTCCAGGGATGGTGCTGCTGGAGGCAGGAGGGGTTTCCTGACACTGCAATAAATGGCTTCTAAAAATGGTTATTCTATGCAGGGATTTTTTTTTTTTTAATTTTCTTAATTTTTCTTCTTTTCTGCTGGAGGCTATTTGGAAGATTCATCTTTAATTAGCTTGGGAATTGCCTACATGAATTTCTGCAGAGCTAAGCAGAAGGTGTTTATTTCTTTTCCATGCATTTTTCACACATTTGATTGTTTCAAAGATCTTTGTTCCTTTTTTTTTTTTTTTTAAGCTACTTTGTGACAGCCAGTCACCTTGAATTTCTTTTCCTTCTGAAATATTTCATTACTGTTCTGATGTGATTGTCCTCTAAGGAGCTTATCCTGTAAGTTCCTAAATCCTTCAAGTGAAACCAGGACAAGACTGTGGTTCCTTTACTTCCCTTGAATTCTTTTTCCTTCCAAGCATGTTTTAGTTTCTCCACAACTGCATTTTGATCTAGATGAATCAGCCAGGTAGGATTTGTGATACCAGAATTTTCATACCACTTTGAGGCAATTATTTTTCAAGGTTTGTATTTGTTCTTTTTTTAAAAATTATTATTGATTATCAGCCCTGTTAATGGTACTATGACACCACAGAACCATAGAATTGTTAAGGTTGAAAAAGAACTTTAATCTCATCAAGTGCAGCCACCAGCACCACCACCACATTCACCACTAAACCATGTCCCAAAGTGCCACATCCACGTGTTTTTTGAACACTTCCAGGGATAGTGACTCCATCACTGGAACTCCACTGCCTCTTCCAGTGCTTTACAATCCTTTCTGTGAAAAAACTCATCTTAATATCCAATCTAAACCTCCCCTGGCACAACTCGAGGCTGTTTCACCCTGTCAGTGTAGGCATCCAGCTTCCTTCTAGTCCCTGGTAAACTCCTAGTTGTGGTATCCGTGGGGAAGAGCTGTAAAGATACAGATCCTAAAATTTCAGCTCTCAAATGAGGGAAAATAACAAGAGAAGATGTGACTCTCCGTGGGGCTGTTTTGCTTTGTGTGTCTCCATCACAGCTTGTGCTCAGTCCTTGTCTGTGGTTGCTGTGAAGGATCAGTTTCAGCTCTAGCAATGTGCAAACACAGGGAATTTCTTTTGGAATAGTCACATTTATTTTTTAATAAACCACTGGTCAGATGGTGTGGGCATCAGGATATTTTTGCTCTAACAGACCTTTTTTCCTGCTGCCAGTAAAGTCGTGCCCCCATCAAAACTTAATTATTGAAAATTTTAAAATAAATATACATTTTTCCTCAGTCAGAAGCTCTCTTTGAGGCAAACACATCTGAGTCCTCCTTAGCAAAGTAAAATACTCTTAAAAAAATCTGAACATTAAAAACAAGAGAAACAGCAAAAATATAAAACCTTTCCCTAAAAAACAGCATTTGTCATATGTGAGGACATTGTGATCTGTGATTGAGGGTGAGGAGCCCAAACATCTGGAGATGACCACACGTGGCATCCCCTGTCCACCTCTCCCCCTTTCCCACCCCACAACTTCCACATCTCCTCCCTTCCTGAGACTCAGCTCCTGTCTTCTCATCACCCTAAAATCAAGGTGGAGGCAAAGGAACTAAGATTATTTGCTTTTCATTACAACTTCCAGAGTGCTCCTGCTGCTCACATGACCTTTTCTTTTGACTGTCTCATCCCAACAACCCTCTTCACTCGGGAACACATCAAATTCTATCCGGTCTCTCATTTACCACTTGACTCTAACCCTTCCTTCTCCTCTCCAAGGAACACTGCTCACAGACACCTTAGGCTGGGAAATATTTTGTAGATGCTTTTCCCTGGGGAATGTCATCTTAGTCCCTACCTTCTGTATCTGCTGGTTCTTGGAGGGGTCCAACAGCAGTTGAAAAGATGGGGAAAATCATGGAGAAAGAAGGAAAAAAAGGTATGATCTATTTGTCCTGTCTCCCGAGACTGGAATAACTATNACTGTCTCATCCCAACAACCCTCTTCACTCGGGAACACATCAAATTCTATCCGGTCTCTCATTTACCACTTGACTCTAACCCTTCCTTCTCCTCTCCAAGGAACACTGCTCACAGACACCTTAGGCTGGGAAATATTTTGTAGATGCTTTTCCCTGGGGAATGTCATCTTAGTCCCTACCTTCTGTATCTGCTGGTTCTTGGAGGGGTCCAACAGCAGTTGAAAAGATGGGGAAAATCATGGAGAAATAAGGAAAAAAATGTATGATCTATTTGTCCTGTCTCCTGAGACTGGAATAACTAATTTTTCTGTGCTGCTCAGTCTTCCCCAGCTCCTTGCAGGCTCCAGATCCCCTCTCTAATTACCTTGTGAGCACCTTCAAGTCCCCACAGTCTTCCCAGATACTCTCCCCTCTTTTCCCACTTATCCGATAAAAGTACCAATCACAGACGCAATGTCCTGGGCAGTGTGCAGATGCCACATCTCTGACAAGCATCTCCCCCTCTCCCCCACCCCTCCCTGCCCCAGAATCCGTGGAAAGAGGCCCAGTCATGCCTGACTACATCTTCGTTAGGCGCAGGACATTGAGGCGCACGGGGAGGAACGTGGCACCGGAGGCGTACTGGATCTCCCTGAGGACCCCTTCCCACTTCTTCTGCTCCTCATCGTACCTGGGGAGAGGCATACAGACACTTAATGGTGAGGAAAGGTCTCCTCTCCCTCCCTCCAGCTGCTCTCCATAATGGTTGGAGCTCTGGTGTGTGGTGTGACATCCCACGGGAGTTATTCGGCTGCAAGAATCCGCGTGGGGACTTTCAGCCCTGGCGTGCTCTGGTTTGGGGGGATGTGGATATCAGCACGTGGTCTTGCAGGGGAGGGGGTATTTTTCTTCTGGGAAAGGGGTTGATGGCACCAAGGTGGAACATCCATGGTGAAGGACAGCAGGATCCTGCTGAGGGTGCCAGAGCACCGATGAGAGGGACGGGAGCAGCCAACGCTGCATTAGCAGCTGTCACTGAGTGCTTTCTGCCCACTCCTCTTGCATGTAAGACTATCTGCTTCCCAGCCCAGACTCACTGCTTCCCAGGCAAGCCTATCTGCTTCCAAGTCAAGCTTATCTGCTTCCCAGCCCCGACTCTCTGCTCCCCAGCCCGAGCACTGGCTGCTCCCAGGGAGAGGAAGCATCACACAGATGCTGCTCCACACCAAAGGGGAGGCCAGAACCAGCTCCAGGCAAAATGTCAATGCACAACAAAGCCAAAGGAGCAAGTTTTCCCTGGTCTGTTGCTGTGTGAGGCTGGGAGAGATCATTGAAGAGGCAATGTGCCTTCCAGCACAGCACAGGGCAAAATTCCCAACACCCTGTGCTGAGCCTGCAGCCTCGTGCTGGGGTGACAACCTCCATCTCACACCGATGGCGTAAAAAAGGACAGAAATTTTCTATTTCATTACTAACATCCCTCCCACGCTCCCTTGGACAGCCCTGGGGAAGGTGGTCACCTCCAGACGTCGTTGAGCTCCGTTGGCACCAGCTCCCCTGACTCCGTCTCCACCGTGGCGAACCCCCCGAGCAGGTAGAGCACCCCGGACAGGCTGACCAGGCTGGCGGAGCTGCGCTCCTGAGGGAACTCAGTGAAGCTCTCCCACCTGCCACAGCGAGAGAGGGGACAAGTTGGAGCATCCTGGCACACTGAGGATGGCCTCAAATCAGGATCCAAAATCTGAGCTCACCAGTGATAGATCCAGTTGTGTGGGATGGGACCATACCCGGGCTGTTTTTAGGGAATCTGTTCCCATCATCACTGTTCAGCTTTGTTTTGCTTTGAGTACAAGGACCAGTATGTCCCAGTGCTGGGACTGCAGCTGCAAGAGCCACCCAAACTCTGAGGGTTTATTGTGTTGGGTGAAGCTGCCAGGGAACCCAAGGATGGCACAGTGGGTGAAACCACTTTGAGGATGAGCCTGAGATGATCCACAGCCCAACCACAGTGACTTTGGTGGCACCCAGCTCTCTGAGGAACCCCAGAACCCTAGAATGGCTTGGGTTGGAAGGGACCTAAGAGATTACACAGTTCCAATTCTCTTGCCATGGGGATATAAGCTGGAGGAACTGACATCAGGAGTCACAAACAAACTCCAGGATGGCTGGAAGTTGCTGAAGGTACACCTGTGCCTAACTCCTTGTGTAACCACAACCCAGGACGTACTTGTTGGTGGCAATGTCGTAGACCTCCACCGAGTTGGTCAAACCAGAGTCAGTGACACCAGCTGCCACGTAGATTTTGTCCTTGTGCACGGTGGCTCCGAACAAGGAGCGGGCGGTTTTCATGGGGGCCACCTCCTTCCACTCAAACTTGGCTGGGTTGTAGACACACATCTTCTTCAGGCACTTCCTGGAGGAAAAATGAGAGGGAAAAGGGGCCTAGATCGCCTGCCAAGGGGTGGTTTTGCACTGAAGGGCTTTGGGGGTGTCTGCTGGGAAGAAGGTGGGGTCTCCAGGAGGATTTTGCTCCTTCACATTGGCATGAGTGGAGGAACACGCCCCCTTTGCTGGGTGTGCCCCCAAGGATGTCCATGCCCTGAGTCACCCCTTGTGTGTGTAACACATCCCCTGCTGCCGTGTCCCCTTGGGACAGGAGTCCTGAGAGCTCAGCTCGGTGCTCACACATCTGGATACAGGTCCAGGCACCTTCCTAGGACCTCTCACAGCCATCAAGGCATGGTTCTATTGCTCCTGATCCACCGTGAGGTTACCAAATGACCTCAGTGATATTCCTGTTGCCAGGTGGGCAGTGTGAGGAGGGAATGGTATGCAGGTTCACACCTTTCAGATCAAAACCCTTCCTGATTCAAAACCTATCCTTGCTGGATAGTGGAATGTTTGCTCTGCAAACAGCCACGTTAGTGCCAGGGCCAGTGGCAGGGCAGCCACTGTGATGTTCTTGAGAGAGGCTTNTGGAATGTTTGCTCTGCAAACAGCCACGTTAGTGCCAGGGCCAGTGGCAGGGCAGCCACTGTGATGTTCCTGAGGGAGGCTTTTCCTGCTGAGCTCATCTCCCCCGAGAGGGCAGGATGGAGTTAGGGTGGATGAGGTTTTTTCCCTCCTGTTGCAAACACGTTTGGATTTGACTGTGGTGACCACTCTGCTCCACAAGTCCAAGACAGGAGACCTTAAAAGAGCTTCTTGTTCTTCAGTGCCTCTCCCAGTTGGTGTGACATTTATTTTTTTTTGTGAGCAAAGGGGATCACTGAATTATTTGATTTGGAAGGATCTTGAAAGACCATCTAATTCCAACCCCTGTGGGCAGGGACACCTTCCACTAGACCAGTCTTCCTTAAACCCCTCTGCAGCCTGCCTCCAGGGATGGGGCAATACATTCTCCCTCCTGTAAGGACCCTGCCACCTTCCTGATGTCCCTGTTGGCCTCCTAAGGTTTAGGAGAGGGCTGCAGGCACAAAGGTGAGCAGAGAGGGAAGGATCCACATCCAGCCCTCCTTAAACCAGGCTGAGGGGGAACCAACTCTGCATTCCCACTGGTTTGGGGGATTTCCTCCTTGATTTTCTCTTGCTTTTTGACTTACTTGTCACTTCCTTTGCCCCCGATGACGTAGACAAGGTCCTTGTGTGACACCACTGCGTGGCCATAGACTGCGTAGGGCAGGGGATCGGCCTCTCCCCACTTGAAGGACCTGGGTCAGAAAAAGATGGGAAGCAAAAGGATTTGTAGCATGCTGGATGACACCTAGAGGACATGGCCTGTCCCAGTCCTAGAAGTGAGCACGGGGCTGGGCTCAACCTCAGAAACACAAAGTCTGCACCGAGACAGGCTCAGACAGTGATCCTAAAAAAGGATGACAGAAAAACAAGAAGAATATTTATGCTACTATCTGTTATTTTCTCAAGGCCTTCAGGTAGGTATAGGGAGCAATAATGACCTCTTGAACATTCTTTTCTCCAAGCTGATCCCCCCCAGTTCTTTCAGGTGCTCCCTGGTGCTCCAGACCCTTCCCCAGCTCTATTCCCTTCTTGGGGCTCACTCCAGCCCCTCAATGCCTTTCTTGTCATGAGGGGCCCAAAACTGGACACAGGATTTGAGGTACAGCCTCACAGTGCCCAGCACAAAGGCAAAAACATTTCCCTGGTCCTGCTGATCCTGATCCAGGATGCCACGGGTCTTCTTGGCCACCTGGGCACACGGCTGGCCACTGTCAACCAGAATAATATCAACCAAATAAAAGCAGAGGTAAAGTGGTGCTGATCACATCTCTACCAGCTTCAAACTGATTCTGAAACCACCCCCGAGCTCTCAGTGGGGGCAGACAAATTCTTTCCCAGAGTCTGCAGGGGCAGATAAAGGCCCTGCTCTGTGGGAATGGAACTGGTTTCAAATCTCTGCCTATAAAATAGACTTGGAAGCACACACACCTAAATATAGACCAGGCAAAGGCTTGTTGATGCCTGCTGCTCTGTCTCTTTGGGGCAGAGAGCAGCAGGCTTTGGAAGTTTCTGTCTCCTGAGAGCAGAACAGGATGGTGCCTTTTAATAAAGCACATGAGCTAGCATGGGTCAGAGCCCATTGTCCAAAAATAATTGGATATTAAGCCTGATATCAATCACGATGAGCCATTCTGTCACACATCTGAAAATTTTAAAAACAAGCTTTTCTGTTCAAACCTCTTTTGGTGATACCACAGTGGATGTCACTGCCCTTTAATCAATGGGCAGGAGCAGAAGATTCAGCAGAAGAAAAATCTCCTCTGCACAAGTCTCACATGAACAACTACTAAATATCAGTGCCAGATAACAGAACATCCCCATAAAGGCTTCCCTCTCCAGGAGGCTCAACAAAGGGAGCAGCTGGAGCGAGACAGCTCAGAGCCCCAGGGCACGAGACAGTCCCAGCATCCACACACAGAGTTCGAGCCCTTCTCCCAAACCTCTTGACCCCTGGAGAGCTGCAGCCACTCTGCATGGCAGCTGCTCCACCTCCTCCTCCGAGCCCCCTCCCACCCCACAGAACACTCACAGCCGGTCGTAGCACAGGACTGAATCCAAGGTCTTCTCTCCCTCCTTCAGCTCCTTCCCTCCAACCACAAAAATTGAGTTTTCCGCCTCCCCCAGGCCGAAGAGGCAGCGAGGGGAGGGCAGGGGGGGCATCCCCAGCCAGTCTGCGTCCAGATGGTCATACTGGAAGGGAACATATGGTCATTAGAGTGTGCCCATGTGTTTAGCAAAAGTCAGGGTCCAGAGGTGGAGGGCAAAGCCCGTTCCCATGTGCAGCTTTGTCACCCCAGCAGCTCTCTCTGCAATGTTCCTGTGGCTGTGTCTTTGTCACCTGGAGCAGGATGGGAGATCTGAGAGCAAATCCAGGTCACACATTGTGTGATAAACCTTCTATGATAAGGCATAAGAGCAGAGACCTGCCTGCAGCAACACATTCTGCTCTATTCATCCAATCCTGGACTTTATAGAATCACATTAAAGTTGGAAAATACCTCTGAGATCATCCAGCCTTTGACCAGTCACCTCCTTGTCAGTTCCATGGCGTTGAGTGCCATGTCAGGTCATTTCTTGAACACCTCCAGGGATGGTGACTCCACCACTTCCCTGGGCAGCCCATTGCAGTGGATGACCACCTTTTCAGTAAAAATATTCTCTGTGGTGTCCAACCTGAACGTCCCTGGGTGCTGCTTGAGGCCTTGTCCTCTCATCCCATCACTGGTACCCTGGGAGAAGAGGCCAACCCCCAGCTGGCCACAGCCTCCTTTCAGGGAGCTGCAGAGTGATAACTCTCTCCTGAGTCTCCTCTTCTGGCTTGGAACAAGCTTGGTCATTTTTGGATGAAAGACTCCCTTGCTGGACTTATAATGGATCATTTATGGGACTGGAGGAATGGAAGCATTTCAGTCCCAGAAATTTTCCTGAACATTTTCATGCATAGAACACCTCACAATATTTCATCCTGGCTTTTTCCATCTCTGCCAGGTAACAGGATGCTGCCAGCAATGTTGGCTACACAGATAAAGTGTGCCAGACCCATCTGACAGGTGAGCAAGCTGCTGGGTAAGATCTCCAAATCCTTGGACATCTGTAGATCATGGCATTCCTCATGTCCCACCAAGAAAAAAAAAGGAAAAATCTTAGACTGGAGATTCTGGATTCTGAGCACTGTGCCTTAATGGGAAATGGGGAAAAAATTTCCTGTAGCTTGAAAGAGGAGGGAGGGATGTCTCGCAGGCAGTTTTGTGGGACTGCAGGATGAAGCTGTGACGCAGCACTGCCTGGAGCATTGTTTGCCATGGGCTCAGGCCAAGGAGCTTCAGCCTGATGGGTTGGCTCCCAAGACTCACCCTCAGCTGGGTGCCTGTGGTTTCTGTCTCTTTGTAAGCTGTGGTCCACACATGTGTTATTTATAGTGCAACCCTCAGCAGTTCAGTTGTCAGGATAGTTCCTGCTTCTTGATGGATTCTGCATTGTTTTCGAGTCATAAATCTTGCAAGTGACAAAGAAAGGATACCCTTTTCCATCCGAAATGTCAATGGAATCATTTTGCTCCTGCCAAAACCTGCAAGGCCCCTGGGATTTATCAGCATTTTGATACTTTGGTACCTGTCCTTAAATCTAAATTATCCCTGACCTAATGCCCCTGGCTTCAGCAGGGGGAATGTGAAATTTGGGAGGACAGAAGGAGTGACAAGGTGTAGGGAGCTGTGGCACAGGGGTTTGTCATAGAGCTGCACATCTAAATATATTGTTTGAGCTGAAAAAAAAAGGCTCAAAACCTCTCTTGCTCATACAGCAACTGTGAGCTACATAATGACACTGATGTAATAAAGTAAACATTTGCAAACTGGTGGCACTCCCCAATCCCAGGATTTGACTGATTCTTCCAAGCACGAGTGAGACATGGTGAGGTTTGAAGAGACCCTTCTTGTGGGGAAGAACTAAGATTGGCCCCACGATGCTCAAGGTATTTGCCACTGATTCAGTGGCAGCTGGGAGCTGAACAGAGAAATCTTGTTGTTTGCAGCTTAGAACCACAGAGTGCTTCAGGGGGAAGGACCACCAAAGGTGGTACATCCAACCCCCATGCCCACAGGAGCACAGATTTGGAATAGAGCTGTTTCCCAGGGCTTTGTGCAGTCAAATATTAAATGTTTCCAAGGTTGTTGCCTCACCTCTGGAAGTGTTCAAGGCCAAGCTGGATGGAGCTCTGAGCAACCTGGTCCAATGGAAGGTGTCCCTGCTCATGGCAGGGGGTTGGAACTAGGTGATCTTCAAGGTCCCTCTCAACCCAGGCCATTCTATGATTCTGTGAAGGTTCTGTGACCTCTCTGGACCCTGCTCCACCACTGCTGGGAAGATTGATCTTTAGGCACAGGTTTGGGCTGAATCCCTCAGCCTGCTCTTCACAGGTGTGTAACACCTCTGTCATCATGGATTGTCCAGTGTGAAATGCTGTATCTCAAACAGGACACCCTCAGCACTTCCTCAGCTTTCCCACTCCCTCCTGCTTTATAGGGATGGGGTTTCTTCCTCCTGGCTTCTCATTCCCTGGACTTCACCTGGCCTGCACACCCCCCTGCCCCTTTCCAGGTGAGGACAAGCATGGTCCCTGCAGGATGTGCAGCCCTACTGACGAGGACAATGAGTCAAGGGAGGGATCAGGGCTCCATGTCTCATTTTATCCATTCTGCCTGGAGATGTTATTGTTTTCCCCAGAAGATGTGAGCCTGGGACGTGTTATTGTTTCTTCCCAGTAGTTTTGAGCCATGGAGAGGAACAAAAAAAAAGGATTTCTGGGTATGGGAGGAAGAACAGGATTTACTGGATTTCTCGGGGTCAGCAGGAAGGGTAGGCGCCTTGTGTTAGCTGTCTGCAGGGAAAGAAATCTGGGCTGCAGCCCAGGCTGGGGCTCAGATTGCCTGCACAGCTCAATCCAGTCACAGTTTGGTCACTGCTGAGTTAGAAGAGTCACTTTCCCTGAGGAGTATCCCCAAAGACACCTCATGGTGGTTTCCCCCTCACAGGATGGAAATGGCTGAGGCAGAGACTCTGAGCTGGACCAAACCCATCTCCAGGGGCAGCAACAGCACCAGGAGTGGGGCAGGGTTGGGAGGCAGGATCATGCCCTGTGTCCTTGGGGTGTTTGCTCTGTGGCTGCAGCTGCTGCTGCTCCTTTTCAGCTCTTGGCAGTGTCACCCTCAGGTTTTTCTGGGGTTCATAACCCAGGAAGGCAGGGGATGTAAAGCAGAATCTGGATCTGATGCCATGAACCTCCCAGTTTGTGAACCTTATGGCAGCCAGGGCTGGGCCAAATTCACTGTTCTAAACAATCCTCTCTTCAGGGTTTATATCAGGAAAGCTCACTCCTATTTCCTACTCCTTCAAACGTTCTTCCTTAACTACCACAACCACCCCTCAGTGGCATCTGCCTTAAAAATAAAGGGACAAGAATCTCCAGTAAAGCAACCCAGATCATTCTCCTTTGTTTACAACTTTCACATGGCAACAAATATTATGGGCTTTGCATGGGAGTTAAAGCTTGGTGATGCTCCCAAGTGGCCAAAGAAAACAAAAGAAAGATAAAGGTTGTACCTGTAGGAAGTAGGAGCTCATGGGATCCTCTTTGTTGTCCTCGTTGTAGTACAGTCCTCCAACAATGAAGATCTGATTCTCTTTGGTCACCAGACTGATGTGGTTCTTTGGAATTTGAGTAGACAGGGAGGCAAAATAGCACTCGTTGGCATTGGGGTCATAGGCCACTGCTCCACTGTCGCTCACCATGAAAATAAGGTCCTGGAGGAACATCCCAAAGCGCATCGTGTCATTCAAGATCCCAGGGAGAGCATCCTCCTCTGCATCTTCCCCTTCATCCACTGCTCCATTGACAACATTCTCCTTCCCTTGATTCTCACTGTTCTTCTTCACTTTCTTCTTCTTCACCACAGTAAATTTGCCTTTCTGGGCGTCCTTCACCATCTGCAGCTTCTTGAGCAGCTCCGGGCTGGACTTGACCACGGCGTGTTTCTCCACGTGGTCCCTG
This sequence comes from Polioptila caerulea, assembly GCA_013397295.1. NCBI lineage: Eukaryota > Metazoa > Chordata > Aves > Passeriformes > Certhiidae > Polioptila > Polioptila caerulea. Next base: position 61,955 of record VYXF01012143.1, on the reverse strand, counting down.
ATGTAGTCGTTGGGCATGAGGCGGAAGCGGATGCTCTCGAAGATGACAGGCAGGGCCTTCTGCCGGCTCTCACGGTCCTTGGTGCCCACCCACTTCATCACCACCTCAAAGACGCTCTCCTCCTTCTCCACGTTGAGGGAGTCGCTGGAGATGATGGCAATCAGCTCGTCGGGGGAGAGCTGGTAGAACTCCTCGTCCCGGGAGACCAGCGCGAAGCGGTCACAGATGAAATCGCGGGCAGCCACGGCCAGCCGGGCGCAGTCCAGCATCAGTCCCAGCCGGAAGATGGCCAGGCAGTTGCTGAGGCAGAGCCGCTTCTGCAGGAAGGACACGCACACGGTGAAGATGGAGGGGATCTGGAACATGTTGGCCACGGAGAAGATGTCCTGCACGTTCTGCTCGGTGATCTCCAGCTCGGAGGTGTAGATGTAATGGAGGATCTTGCCCATCACATCTGGATCGACATCTTCCAGGCTGACCTCCCTCTTCTTGCTCTCCTCCATGTCTGAGAGGAACATGGCCCGGAAGTAGGGGCTGCAGGCAGCCAGCACCAGCCGATGGCAGGGAAACTCCTTCCCTTTGACTTTTAAGACACAGTCCAGAAACTTATTGTGGTCCAACATGTCTTTGAGTCCGTCCTGGAGAAGAGTTTGCTGGTAGAGACGCAATTCTTCCACTTGATCAAGAGGCAAACCCATGGTGATGTGTAACCGCTCGTTCTTTGCCCCAATCCTTCTTTTATGGATAAATATTGGTGGCTGTATCTACACCTGAGTAAAGGAACTTGCCCAAAGCAGAGCTCAGAGCCTCGCGGGCTTCCAGACCGCCGGCACACTGGGAATGTGGAACGCTCGCGACGCTCCCAGCTGTCTGTGCACTTCAGCTTCCAGCTCAGGGCTTTATATATAGACACAGAGCTACAGAGCTTAAGGAATCCATACTGCAGCGTGTGTAAGCCGATCACCCTCTAATATGACACACTGGACAGGGAGGAGGGGAGGGGGCCGGGGGAACAGCTGTAATTCCAGCCTCAGTAATTCAGGAAGGGTCTGTCAGCTCGTGAGTCACCGCGGGGGGAGCAGGAGGATCGCGGCTGTGACACCGCGGGTGCTGTGAGCCGTGGGCTTGGGAAGAGGCCTCTGGGTGAATCTAACAGCCCAATCTGCCTTTTGGGTCATGGGTGGCAGGGCTGGGACACCCTCCTGGTGATGCTAAATGTGCTGCCCTGACAGTGCCAGACCTTTAGCTGTGCTGAAAATAGACCGTGAAGTCAAAGCTGGAAAGATGCGCTAAGGGAGGGTCTTGTGTGGGCTTTGTGGCATCTCCAGCTCCAGCCAGCTCCCGCCCAGGGCTGCTTTGCTGCACAGGTGTGTCCTTTATTCTCCTCTAGAGTCACTTTTCAAGGGTCTCACAGGTGTTAGGAAATGGAGATGTTTATTTAAAGGGCTGTTTACTTAAAGCCCTGTATGGGATATGAGTTCTGTGCTGGAAGTTCCTTTAAAATTCTCACTGAAGCAGGAGATTTGAGCACTGTGGGAGAGGGATGGCTCTTTTTCCCTGCAGTGGGTGGTGGAGTCACCATCCCTGGAGGTGTTAAGGAAAGACTGGATGTGGCACTCAGGGCCATGGTCTGGTTTAATCATAGGCTGGAGTCACTCCCAGAGCTCTTTTCCAGCCTCACTGATTCTGTGACCCTGTCCTACATGCAAATGGACCCCAGTGGCACAGTCCCTGGGCACCTTGGCACCAATAAATCCATCCTTTCCCAATCCTGGTGACAGAGAGAGTGTCTGAGGCAGAATAGAAGAAATGCAGTGGTGGACTTCAGCTCACAGATTAGGACATCTAAACACAAATACCTTCAAGTAAATTGAGGATGTCCTGCTCAGGCCTTCTGGTTCATCATCCCCATGAGGAAGTCCAGAGCCACAGTAGGACAACCTGCCTGGCCTGGAGCTGATGCTCCAGGGTGGCTGAACTCTCCAGCAGGTCTGGTGTCCTGCTTGCCTACCCATGGATGTCCAGGAAGTCCCCTGAGCTCTCAGGTGGCCAGTCCNTCACTCCCAGAGCTCTTTTCCAGCCTCACTGATTCTGTGACCCTGTCCTACATGCAAATGGACCCCAGTGGCACAGTCCCTGGGCACCTCAGCACCAATAAATCCATCCTTTCCCAATCCTGGTGACAGAGAGAGTGTCTGAGGCAGAATAGAAGAAATGCAGTGGTGGGCTTCAACTCACAGATTAGGACATCTAAACACAAATACCTTCAAGTAAATTGAGGATGTCCTGCTCAGGCCTTCCGGTTCATCACCCCCATGAGGAAGTCCAGAGCCACAGTAGGACAACCTGCCTGGCCTGGCAGGGTGGCTGAGCTCTCCAGCAGGTCTGGTGTCCTGTTTGCCTACCCATGGATGTCTAGGAAGTCCCCTGAGCTCTCAGATGGCCAGTCCAGGTCCAGCTCTTCTCACAGAGCTCACAAAGAAGCAAATTAGTTTTGACAGACATGGGTGAGCAGAGTAGCTATAATTATTTATACCCATAGTAAAACTTGTGTGTGAATCTGTTTTATCTCTTACTGTGGACCCTCTGGGCTGTCTGAAACTCAGCGATGGCACAGATTTAATTAACGATTTAATTAAGTCTATGAAAAAGTATTAGCCATTACTCTTGGTATATTTAAAGCCACATAACCCCTTACCTTGGCATGGATGTATTTATAAAATATTACCACGATGGAGATGTCTAGAAGTGGGAAGAGGGAGGGAGCTTACCAGTACGAAGCCCTTCTGTACTGGTGTGGTTCCAGCAGCATCTGGGAAGCACCAATATAGCAGGGAAATAATCACAAGCTGTTTTCAGAGCTCACATCATAAGCCCTTCTGTGCTGCTCATCTGTGACGGGATCAAGCTCCGAGTGCTGGTCCTTGAACTGGGTCGAACTTCAGGAATCTTTGCTCCCTGACATCTGGGGCTGGACACCCCCACCCTCCCCTCTCTGCTCCCTCTGCATTAGCTCTGTGCCATCCCAAGTTTAATCCTGTGCTGTTGTGCCACCAGCTGGGATTTCCCCCCCTGTCCCTCTGCCTTTAATCTCCCTTGAGCCCTGCGTTGTTTTCGTTGCGCTGCCATCCGAGTTTTGCTTCCTTATCCCACATCCCCACAAGGTGCCACGGTTAAAACAGAGCTACAGCCCACCCTTTACAGGGGCTCTGGCACCTCCCAGGTTGGTGGAAAAGGGCACTGTGCTGGTCCCAAGCCTGCTCTGAGGACTCCATGGGCTGGAAAAGGGCGCTGTGCTGGTCCCAAGCCTGCCCTGAGGACTCCATGGGCTTCAGCAGCTTTGCCCAGCAGCTGGGGCAGCTCCAAGGCTGGGGGAAGCAGCCCTGATTTTCCAAGGGCCAGGGTGCACTCTTCCTCAGATCTGACAAGGCCACAGCCAGGGGTTTCCAATGACCAGTGGACTCCCACAGTCATTAAATGTGTCCCCAAGTGATCAGTAGTCCCCCAGGATGTGGGAGTGGGTCAATGTCCTGGTTTTGCCTGGGAGAGTTAATTTTCCTCCCACAGTGCTGTGTTTTTCCTGATTTGGGATGAGGATAATGTTGATAACTCACCCATGTTTTGGCTCTTGCTGAGTTGTTCTCCCCCTGAGTCAAGGATTTTCCACGGCTCACACTCTGCCAGTGAGGAGCTGCACCAAAAGCTGGGAAGCAGCGTGGCCAGGAGAGCTGGCCTGAACTGGCCAGAGGGATATTCCATACCACAGAACAACATTTCCAGGATATAAACTGTGGAAATTACCCAGAAGGGAGCCAATTTGCTGTCTGGGGACAGACTGGGCATCAGTCAGTGGGTGATGAGCAACTGTGTTGTGCATCACTGCTTGTTCTTTCTCCTCTCCTTGTCATTATTGTCATCATTACCTTTTGTTTCAAATGCTAAACTGCTCTCATCTCAATAGATTTACCTGTTTACATTTTCTTTCTGATTCTCCTCCTGATGGGGTGAGGGGGAGTAAGTAAATGAGAAACTGTGTGGGATTAAATATGGATACTCCTAAAGGGATGCAGTGTTGCAAGATCACTCCCTCCCATACAAAATGTTAGAACAAAAAGGATGGATGAAGGAATTTTAGCCATGTCAGGCTGAACAAGAAAGTGTCCAGGGTAGGGCTATTAACTGGGATTTGTAATTACAATAAATAATTGCTTTTCTTGGATTCTGGATTGAGTTTTGAAGGGGCAGGCAACAACCAGAGCAGATGAGATGCTCTTCTCCAGGGAGATGAGCAGTGGATAAATCCCATCCTGCAGAGACATTCAGTGAGGCTGAGGGGGTCCAAACCTCCTGGGCTTGTCAGAGCAGCGAAAGCTGAAGGGATAACTCCTGGAAAAGGAGGGCAAAGCCCAAATTCTCCCAGGAACTGTCTCAAACTGATCACTCGCTGGGTTGCTGTCTAAGATTAGCTCCTTCTGGCAGCTTCAGCAGATGCAGCTGCTGGGTAAATATAGACCCTTAGTGAATGGGCTATTTTCTCTCCTGGAGTATCCAAGTCAGGAGGACAGTGCAGAGTCACTGGGATTTGCCATGTGAGTCACCCACTTGGACACTGGGAGGTGGCTCTGTGCTCCCAGGCAGCCACAGAGCCGAGCTGAGCCACCAGAGTGACAGAGCCCTCGGTGTCAGCACCTCAGGGTGGTGCCACCAGGGCAAGGACACCCCCAGGGAGGGGAAGGGATGGATTGGACCCTGCAGGAAGCACACAGAGGTGGCAGAGCTGATGGGAAAAGTAAATCTGAAATAATGGAGAGGCCAAGAAACAGCTATAAAAAGTCCAGCAGTGAGAGATGTGCCAAAAAGGGATGTGATGAGAGGTCACCAAGGCACAACACCTGCCCCTTACTCCTGGCATTGCTGGTCAGGCTCCCAAAAGAAAAAACAACCTGACTTCTAACTCAAAACCCACATGGGTGACAGCTCGCTGGCCACAGGCTCAAGATATGTACGAAAACAGAGACAAAATAAAGGTGAATATGTGATGGAATCTAAAAACACAGAGAGCTCTCAGAATATTGGGCCTGTAGGCCAAAGATAAAAATTAAATACAAGGTTCAATTTGAGACCTTAGAAAAAGCTTCCAAATGTAGATGTTCAAAGCAAAAAATGCAGATTTTAGTTTAAATAGAAACACGTTAAGTTTAGCGTTAGAATTTAAGACATAGAAGTAGTTATAAAGATAATAAAAAGTTTTAAAGAGTAGAATTATGAGTTTGTGTGTCATTGGGTGATTGGTTAAGAAATTCCGCACTGTGGCAAAACGTATAAAACATAAAAACTGATTATTGGGTTAAAAACGTGAATATTCTTGGTGGCAGTATTCTATTGGTTAATAAATCCTTAAAAGGTCTCGTGACCTTCTAAACTACAAGTAGAGATGTGAGCAGAACTCACTCTCCCTGTCTGTGTAGAAGATAAGAAGAAAATAAACTTCACCATCCAAAGCAGCTCAGAAGTCCTGTCTCTGATTTACAAAATTCATTAAATCCCAGATAAATATGAATGCAGCCGCAGCCCAGCCTTCAGTCTGGTGATGACACCAAAGCAGGTTTCTGCTGAAGTCAAAAATGCCAAGTGTCACTTTTTTGGGGGGCCAGGTGAGGACCTGCCAACAGATCCTTGTCCCCTCAGCTCCGGTGGCCGGGCCTGGGGGTGTCACCAGCCCAGCAGCATCACAGGGATGAGCAGCAGGTGCCAGAGTTATCCAACATTTATTGGCTACATAAATAAGTGACATTTATCAGGGACTTGACAAAGTACTTTGGCAGAGCTGAAAGCTGGCCAGGAACCCATCCTGCTCCATCCACAGGGATGCACCAGTTGCAAAGGGGCAGGACTCAGACATAAGGCCACGGAGAGTTACTCTGAAGTGCAAGAGAGCCAGAGCTATTTTTCTGTTACAAACCCACCTTTCCCCCAAGGCACTGTGTTTCACATGCTCCCAAAGCCCAGTTCTCCAAGGAGTCTCCCATGGGCTTTCCCTCCACCACCCTGCCCCAAGTCCCTGCCCTTCATCTGGGGCTTTTCTCCCTTGGTTGTGTCCACCCGTGTGCTCACTCAGCCCTACAGCTGTGGGCTGTGCACACCAAAGGCAGCTGAGGAAAGGGGTGGGTGGCTGGAGGGGAGCAAGGGCTGGCTACAGCTCGTTCTGTCCCTCAGCCATGGGCAGGAATGTGAGCCTAGACCTTTGTCCGTGGCATGTAAAAAAACTGAGGAGGGGTTTGGCTTGAGTCCCAGGACACAAGGTGTCACAGAGGGGTGGTCGTGGTGGCCATATCAATCTTGGATCCAGCTGTGCAGGGCCATAAAACCTCCAGCCATGGGGTCTGGGGAGCCTCCTCTGGGAGGCATGGGCTGTGAGTGAGCCCAGTGCTGGTGGACCAAGCGTTGTGGGAAGCAGGGGGTGAAATCTCTGGGCCTGCACGATGTCAGAGGGTCAGAAAGACAAAGGGGCTGGCTCTGGCGTGAAAGGAACGTCCTGGGAGCTGCCTCAGCATCCTGCTACGCCTGGGGAGACTGTGAAACACCCACTGTGCCTGATGGAAAAACCTTCCCTGCAGCAAGGGGGTGACCTGTGCCTTCCAGGTGACTTCTACGTGGATGAGCTACAGCAGTCCGATTGTCAGGAGGGCTTGGAGAGCCCTGGCCAGTGGCTGGCCTGGCAGCAGTGGCTGGAAAGGAGAGGAGGCTTCTGGACAAGCCTGTGGTGCCTCCCCTACTCCACCTTCGCCTTGTCCCCCTTCTCCTCCTCCTGGAGGGCCAGGATGCGCTCGCGCTCCTTGATCAGCTGCACTCCGCAGTAGGTGATGAACCAGATGGACAAGGTGCTCACAGGGAATCCTAGAGCAGGGAGGGACACACGGTCATCCCAGCAAGGCCAATTCCACACCAGCCCAGTGCCTCTCAGGTGGGTTTGGGAGGCCCCACAAGATCATGGTGGCCAATGATGTTTTTCATCAATGATCCAGCCCTGGAGCATCACCGAGGGAAGAGGGAAATCCTCAGGGTGGGATTTTAGATGAAGCTGTGCCTGAGCCCATCAAGGCACCGTGGATTGCAGCCAATTTGGGGACATGCTGGGGGGGCTTTGAACCTCTCTTACCCAAAACTCTTTTTGTTCCCCAAGGTCAGAAATCGTGGTTGACTGTCCATTGGACCTGCCTGTGTCCATTGTTGCCCAGCACTGTGACCTTCTGGAAACTTTGGGCCCTGCTGATGCTGAGGATCAACCCCAGCCTTGTTCTGTACTCAGTGGGGACACAGTGTCCACCCAGGAAAATGCATATTTTTGTCACCTACGTCAGTGGCAGAGCCTGGAGCTCTCCCTCCTCTTTGGAAGGTGTTTGCAATCACAAATCTGGTATCCACAGCAGAGGGGTGGATCCAGGGTTTGCTCCTGCTAAAACAGGAGCTCTGCAATGAATAATGCAACCAGCAAAAGCCAGCGAGCTCAGCGGGCAGGCACTCCTGGCACACTGGGTGTGACATTACCCATCCCCTAGGCCAGCCCAGTCCCAGAGAGGGCTGCTGGCTCCTGGTGGATATTTATACCCTGGGCAGCTCAGGAAGGCTTCAAAACAGCGCCACAACCCCCTGAATAGAAATGTGCAGACTGCAGGATGAGGATTTGTGCTGTCACCTCTGGGCTGGTGCAGGAATGTCTGCAGGAGCAGAGGAAATGAGGCAGGACAAGGAGAGCACTGCACAGGCAGGGGCTCAGCCCTGCTTGGTGAGGTGAACGTGACCTTTGCAGTGCTCCAGGGGGACTAAACCAGGGTCAGGCTGTGCCAGGAGCTGCACAAACACACCTGGAAGGCAGCTGGGAACCCCAGAGCACTCAGGGAGGAGCGTGGGGGCTAAGAAACCACTGCCTGCACTTTTTGCATAAGAATTAAGGACATTTGGAGCAGCCACACCACAAGCTGGTGGCCAGGGCACTTTGGAGCCAAAAGGACAGAGAGTCCCAGTCCCCAGCTCCCAGACCAGTGTCCCCCCAGTTAAGACAGGGGTCTCTCAATGGGCAGGGCTGGCAGCACCTTACCCATCACGAGGAGTCTCTTGGTCACCAGCAGGGCAAACTCCAGGCTGTTGAGGGCCAGGATGTTGTAGAGGACGATGGCCCAGAAGTTCACTGCCCCAAAAGCTGCCCTGATCCGCCGAGACATGGCCTCTGACAGCTTGGCCTGGTGAGGAGAGAGGAGCAGAGGGAAAAGGGTCTGTAAGGAAAGGGGGTGACTGGAGCAACTCCAGCAAACTCCAGTTGGGATCCCAGAGAGAAGGCAAAAAATCAGAGCAGCATTTAGTGCCTCTGGAATGAAGAAATAAAAGGACAAGGCAAAACTGCTCTGCTGCTTTAGGGACTCTGGGCTGGGTCTCATGGGTGGGGGCAAGATGTTAGACATAGTTTCATGGTAATTGTAGAATCACAGACATGTGGAAGGGTTTGGGTAGGAAAGGATCTTAAAGATTACCCATTCCAGCCCCTGCCACGGCCAGGGACACCTTCCACTATCCCAAGTGATCCAATCCTTGTCCAGCCCGGCCTTGGACACTGCCAGGGATCCAGGGACAGCCATAGCTTCTCTGGGCACCCTGTGCCAGGGCCTGCCCACCCTCACAGGGAAGAATTCCTTCCCAGGATCCCATCTAACCCTGCCTTCTGTCAGTTTAAATCTCTTACTCTTTGTCCTGTCCCTCCACATCCTTGTCACAAGTCCTTCTCCATCTCTCTCAGAGCCTCTTTAAAATGAAATGTTCGAGTTCTGCTTTCTCCACCTCTTGCCTTGGGTAAGCCACTCCTGAAGGCAGAGGAATCTGTTGTATCCTAGGATTATTATTAGCCCTACATGCAAATCACTCCTGGGTCCTGGTAAAAATAGATTCTTAGGAATTAATAAAAAACCCAAAAAACGCTCAAAACTAACGACAGCAGCAGAGTGGAATTGTCACATAATCTTCAGGATCAGCTGCTGGGAGTGGAGCAGGGAAGGAGTTTATAGCCTTCAAAGAGCATGGTGAATCCCCAGGCCACTTAGTGCTGGGAATTGTGCTGCAGGGAAGGAGATTTCAGTGCCTGTGAGAGCCTTAATCTGATTAGGAGTTCAACAAGGAGAGCAAACGGGAGGATTGCTCTCCACGGTTTTTATTCAAAATAGATCCTTACTTAACTAATTTAGGACCTCCAGACTTGAAATTAGGAAAAATAAATAAGGAATATAATTGTTTCCAGGGTGAAAATTTTAAAGAATATTTTTTTCCAGCATGTCCCTGTGACACCTTGGTCCCAATCACAGACAAGGCACTAAGCTTTGGAGTATTTTAAAAATAATTTGCTCTAGCATCCAAAGACTTGCTTTTAAAAGAAATGAGATCAAAACCCCTGAGAATGCCAAGATGCTTTGTAGAACGAGAAGAACAAATTATTCCCATAAGGAAATATATAAACATTTCCCCATAGGTCCCCATAGGATCATAGAATCTAGATATTCCCCACAGAACATTCCCCATATGCATAAACATATTCCCAGGGACAGACCTCATATTTTGTGTCCATCTGTGGCACTTTGATGCCTCATTGGAGATGCATTCCAGCTTCTCTTGGACCTCTGTTTTCCCTCTGGAATTTCCACCCCAATCTAAATTTCCTGTGAAGCATCACAGGGGCAGGAGTCTTTTTGCTCTGGGTGGGTGACAATGTATGTAAAATGAAGGGACACAGAGCACCAGGACTGTGCTTCCCTTGCATAGCTTAGTAGCTGATCCCAAGAATTGTCCAGGGATGTCACCATCCTGGAAATGTTCAAAAAAAACTGTGGATATGGCACTTAAGGATGTGGTGTGGATATGGTGCTGAAGCACGTGGTTCACTGGTGAACACACAGGTGGTGCTGGGTAGACAGCTGGACTTGATGGTCTTTTCCAGCCTTAATGACTCCATGATTTTAAAGGCCACAGGAGAGAGCTTCAGGTCTCCAAGCAGGAGGCCAGACCATGGAGCCTCCTGGAATTCTCAGGGATTCTGCTCTTCAGCCAAAAATCTGACTCCTACAAACCAGTGTGAGCTCCCTGCAGCCACAGACATCTCCCAGCACCAGAGCTCGCCCCTATCCCCCTTAACCTCTCCCCATCCCCTCTGCAGCCCAGCTCCTCACCTCCAGTTTGGCAAAGGGCCCCAGCTGGAAGAATTTTTGGACCCAGAGCTCAAAGTTGAGGCCGAAGCAGTTGACGAGGGACCAGATGTAGACGACCTCACAGGGCCCCAGCCACAGCGTGGTGATGGCAAAGGTGGTGATGCTGGCCACCAGCTCCTTCAGGATGTTGTCATGGTTCTCCCCAATGTGGTCATACACGTACCTGAAAGCCAGAGAAGGTGGTTGGTGCTCCCCCTAGTCCAGGAGTCCCCTCTGGAGTTTCTTTTCCCAAGCTCCTCACAGAGAGGTCACTCCAGAACGTCCCAGTAAAACAGGAAGGATGTTCTGGTGATAATCTGAGTTTTGCTGTGCCCCAGCTGCTTGTGGCGTGTGTTCCTACAAATCTATAAGTACTCAAAGACAGAATATTCACCTTTCCCCCTCTGGCAGGTAAAACTTGGGGTGTCTAGAGCTGGGGGCTCTCTCAGACTTGCTGGTGGCTCAGGATTTTGCCACAAAGCAGCCGCCACCCCCCCCAGTAGAGGTTTGCTGGTGTGAACTCATGGATGAAGGGATGTGAAGGGCTGAGGAAGATGCAGATGGAGCTACACTACTCAGTTACCCTTTCCTCCTGGAGAAATAAAAGCCTGGCTCTTCCTCCTCTGAGGGAACACTAAACCCACCAGACTTAAACAGATTTTGGGACAGCACTCTATTATTCTCAGCTTTGGAGGAGGGGGATGTTGCTCTCTGTGCAGTTAATTTCAACAGGTTTGTGGCTAAGCAGAGCAAATGGTGGGATTTATCCAGAAGAGAGGACATCCCAGATTTGGGATGAACAGCATGTGATACTTCATTGCTCTGGCATGGAAGGGAACACCCTGAACCAGACCAAAGGTGGTGGACTGGACACTTACTTGCACAGCCAATCATTAATCCCTCTGTCAAAATGCCTAAAAATAAGATAAGAACATGTTAAAACACACAATGACAATAAAACCCTGTTGAAACAGAGAAAACACCCAAACCCCTGGCAAGGCACCTCTGGGACCTTGCTCACAGAAATCCTCCAGGCTCCTTCCTTGGACAGATGCCACTAGAGACGTGGCTTAACTTTTCTCCTTATCTATTTCTCCCCACCTAAGAATATTTCCCTGGGTTCTGGCCAGGTCTAGACTGTGGTTTCAGGGGGTCTCCAACTCACAGACCAGCTGCCCAGGACAGCCCAGGTGTCCTCCCCTCCATGCAGGTCGTGTCCAGCTCAAACCCTCTCCGTTCACGCTCGTGGGGACTCACGTTTCAGCAAAGATGTAGAGCATGGTGATGCATTTTGGGGGCTGGGGTGGGTCCAGGTGGTCCAGTCTGGCAATGGTGTTGATGACTCCAAACATGACAGCAGCTTTCACCCAGTCATACACCAAATTGGAGTAGGCCAGGCCAGCTGGAGCAAAAACGGGAGTCAAACGGGGGGAAAGGAACACGGAATGCATCAGGATTTCTGCAGAGCAAATCTTTTAAAATTAGGTTTTTTTAAGAGGCTTGAACCAAAGGACAATTTCTTCTCAAGGCATTAGGGTGCAAACTGCTTATTGGTCTTAGTAGTCCAAGAAATTCTCTTTATACAGTTATTTATTTCATTATTGTGCCTTCCCTCTGAGGCTTGTGAAGCTGTGATGAACTCAGCACCATTCTCAGGTCTGGCCTCTGAGGTTTCATTGGCACCTCCATCAAAATTCCCCCCACCCCGGCTCCCTCTGGCCATGGATGTAACATCCATGCTACAGCAGAGCCAGGTCAGCACCTCTGACTGAAAGAGGTGTCTGACACTGGGAGACAAACCCTGCAGGGACACCACTGCTAAAGGTTTCAAATGTCTCTGCAAAGTGCTGCTAAAATGCCCCTGTCTTGGTGGGATCCAGCTCCCAGATTAGGGGATGTTCCCCCCGTGGGCAGCACAGTCAGAAGAGCTCAGCTCCCTCTGGAGTGACACAGGATCCCTCTAGCCAGGGCTCTTGGGACCCCCCAAACCCGTGTTGGTGCCACTCCAGCTGCATCAGGATTTCATCCTGGCCTCTCTGGGGAGACATGAGGCTCCTCCAGCCCCTCCTTGGCCTCTGCTGCCTGGTGGTGTCTGAAATGCTGCCATCAGACATGGGTGTGATCACCTGGAATCCTCCACACCCATCTGCCAGCTGAAGGCCAGTGCTGCTTCCACCACTTACCCTGGGAATTTGCCTTCTGGAGGTCTCTAGTCCAGAGAACACCCAGCTTTAGGTAGAGATTACACTGCCCTGGGCATTGTCCATTTAAGTGTTGAACGTGACTATTTTGGGACAATCTGAAACCTGTCCCAGTGTTTGACCATTCTAAGGACAACTTTCCTTGAGTGCAATCAGGCTTTGCGTTGCTGTATGGGGTTTGCTGCATCCTGATGATTTTTTTTAGAGGTGCTGAGCTCCCTGCCAGTCCAAAGGTAACAAAAATATCTTGGTGCTCATCTTCCTAAACCCCAAACTAAACAATTTACACAGTGAAAAGGCCAGACCAGCACCATGTGCTTTTCCAGGGCTGCCCAAGCCCAGCTCTGCACGTGGCCAGAGGGAGGATGAGGGGTTTCTACTCAAACCTGTCCAACACAGGCATCCCCAAAGCCTCTCAAGGGGGGTGGATGGAGATCTGGACCACTCACCAGATCTGCCTTGGAGCTGAGCACAGGGGTGAACGTGCCCAAGCACGGCCACTCACCCAAGGACCAGTCCGAGAGGCGGTTCACGAACTTCAGGTCAGAAGGGAGGGTGAGGATGTAGAAGAAGTGGAAGAAGATGTCCACAGCCACGATGGCCCCCACGTGGAGCAGGGCATTGACTCTGATGTTCTTCATCTCGTCGTCCTTGCGCCGCAGCTCTCGGGTGCTCACCTGCAGGGAGGGACAGAGCAGGGCAGGGCTGAGCCCAGGGGCAGGGCAGGAGTTGTTCCTTCATCCAGAAGGGTGGTCAAGGTCCCAGCAGGGACTGATCCATCGTTTTCCTTTAGAAATCACACCATGGACTACGTGGCCCAAATTTGCACTGACTAAGGAAGCTCCAAGTGCTGGCCCAGGTGAGCACACCCACAAGGAACAGGACGTGTCCCACCCACAGCAGTGCTGAGGGTGGCAGGGATGTCCCTGCTGCATCATCCTGCTGTTCCCAGGGATTTCCCAGCAGAGCAGGCATGTGATCTGACAAAGGTCTGGCTGTACTCAGAGACTCCAGGTGGGCTGAAATCCACTCTGACCAGGGAGCTCCCAGGTTTCACGTTCTTTCTGCAGCAATGTGCTCAGAAAATCAACTTTGCTTAAGGACAGCCCCTTCCAAAAGACACAAGAGGGAGAAAATGCTTGCACCCATCACATCTCCAGGATGGATTCCAGGATTGGAATCCCAACCTGACAGCTCTGCCAGGGCCTGGTGTATTTTTGTCCAGGGTCATCTGGGAGGAGGAGAACTGATGATGTCTGAGGCTTCTGCTGCAGACTCCTGCCGTAAACCAGAGGGAGACTTGCTGGAGGGGCTGTCCTGAATCAGTGGGACCTGACTGATGGGGATTTCATCTGTGCTGTGTCTTGCACGAACAGGGGCTGGGGTTTGCCTCTGGGAGCTGTCACATCTGTGGTGGCTGTCATATAAACATCACCAGAGTGAGCTCTCAGGATTACACGGGGCAGAGCGATGTCCTTGCTTCCCGCATTGCCGTAAAATTGCTGCTGTATTCAAAATCCTCTTATGTTTATTACTTCCCCTTTATTCCCTGCGAGAGGTGGGAGCTCTCCCTGCATAATCCACAGGCTGCTGCACCAGCCCTGTTGTCAAATCCAGATGATTCCTGAGAATTAAAGCCTTTGCCAGATCTTTTTTTAGTGTCTGTTAAGTACCAGGTGCTTTGAGGATACAAAGAGGTCGCTGGAGCCTGAGCTGAGGGAGGACAGGGTCTGGCATGGACATGTGTGGGAGGAGAACCCTCCTTCCATGGAATCACAGAATGGTTTAGGCTGGAAAAATCCATTGAGTCCAACCATTAACCCACCATTGCCATGCCCATCACCAAACCCTGTCCTCAAGTGCCACATCTACACATCCTTGAAATACCTCCAGGGATGGTGACTCTACCACTGCCCTCATAGCCTGTCCCAATGCTTTACAACGAGTTCCTTGAAGAAATTATTCCTAATACCCCATCTAAACCTCCCCTGGTGCAACTCAAGGTTCTTTCCTCTCGTCCTCACATCTGTGTGTGGTGCCAGCACTTGGTCACTGTTCCCTTGGGATCAGGGCTGTGTCCCCCACACTCCCAACCCTAGAGAAGGGGATTTGTTCCCTGGATCTCAGTAAGAAAGGTGTTTATTCACCCAAATTTGGCTGGCCAAGATGTGGTACAGATGAGGTCCCATCTCACATAGGGATGCAAGGGCTCCACCAGGATGTAGGACCAGTAGGATGCAAAGGAACAGATCTGATCTCTAACTGGGCCATACAACCCATGCTGGGGAGGGCTTTGATCTGCCTCCTGCCCTAATTGCTCTTGGGCAATTAAGAATTCCCCTCTGCAGCCAGATGCAGCTCCAGCAGTGCAGGGGGATGTAGCCAGGAGATGGCAGTGGTGGCCAGGCCAAGCCAGGACCCCTGGCCAGGGCAGGGCACTCGGTCCTTGTGCCTTTGGGGTGAGAGTTTGAAGCAGCAGAGAGAGGAATTGCTCATTAAGTGCCTTTAGACATCCTGGTTTGGGGTTGTGCAAAGGAGCAGGGAAAGAAAACTCCCCCTGGATCCAGTTCTGCAGGAGCAGGGGGAGTTCAGGTGTTGGAGACATGAGAATTTTCATGTTCCTGTTTTTAGGTACCTGCCTGCCTCCCTGATGGGGGACACCAGAGCTGGCCTTATAATCTTCAGGGTCAAATGCTCTAAAAATCGTTTTTAGTATGTCCAGTAAGACCTGAGGGCTCTTGTTCCTTTTGAGAGGCATCCTGAAGTTGTTCATTCCACGGGTGAAGAGCAGGAAAGGAGCAGGACTGGGATCCTGGCTCAACCTGGAGGAAACATCCCAGTGCAGACCCGTTCTTAGGCAACCAGAACCAGCCCCATGTGTGAGAGAAAGTGCTGGCCTCGTGTCTCTGGTCTTCTCCTCACCATGAGGCTCTGGTGCTCTCCCCTGCCCTGGGCTGGTTTTTCTCCTGAACTCACAAATGTTTTTCCAAAATATTTTTGTGCCCAGGGCATCAATTTGGGTCCAAAAACCCAATGTAGCTGTTCTCCAGCAAAAGGAATCGGGGGTGGTGGTGGGAACCCTCCACAACATCACTGCTGACCAAACACCTCCCTTTGCCAGCATGCCCAGTTTGCTTTGGTGGCTGAGGCTGATCCTTGGTGCAGAAGGAGGTTGAGGTGAGAGGAGCAAGGGGGGAGCCAGCACTACTGGTTTCCTTGATCTTGGACTGTGGAACAGCTCCAGAGATCCCAGCCCAAGTTTCTGCAGGTGTTTTCCAGTTCTGTTTGGAGTCTTCTCGTCCAAAACTCCCTTGGTTGTGTGGAACAGGCAAAGATTTGGGGCATCGGGGTATTTCATGGAGCTCCTCAGTTGCTGGAATTCAGCCTTTCACCCAATCTTATTTATTTCCTGAGAAATAACTTGATCTACAGACACAGAATCCACCCCTGGAAGCTCCTGCTCCCTGGGTGAAGCAGCTGGATGGAAATGGGAGATGGAAATGTCCTTTCTGTCACAGCATGCACAGGTCACACTGATGGGCACCACGTGTGGGGCCATCACCATGAAGGTGCTGGGGTGACAACACAAGGAAACTGAGACAATGAGCAGTGCAGATGCTCAGGGAGCAAGGACATCACAGCAAGACCTTCCATTGTGAATTGGTCAGTGAAAATGGCCAAAAAAACCCCAAAAAAGGTTCAAATTCCATCAGTTTATGCCCTTCCCCACAAAAATGCACAGGCACAGCCTAGGGGTGACCACAAGAAGCTCTACAACCATTTGCATCTTCACTGGGGCAAAAGTTGGGGTTTTTGTAGACACTAACCCTGAGCAAATAAATTCTGGGGAGAAATCCTGCTCCAGCCTGGCCTCAGGATCACTCACCTGGGCATGGAACTGGTCAAAGGTCATGACAGGCCCGAAGAAGAAGAATGGGAGGTAGAAGTTGTACTTGAGGAGGTCGAAGATGGAGTAGATGCCCTCTTCCTTCTCGGAGCTCTCGAGGGCAAAGCTCATGCAGCGCATGATGGTGAAGGTGCACCCTCCATAGAAAAGGACATCTTGGAGGTCAAAAGCTCCCGTTACAAACCCGCTCTGGACAAGAAACAGAGTTACCACCACGAACCTGGTGTCACCTCTGTGCTGCCTCACTTTGAGGGGACACCACTCCTGGGGCAGCAGAAAATGGTTTGGGTTGAAAGGACCTTAAAGGCCATCCAGTGCCACCCCCTGCCATGGGCAGGGACACCTCCCACTGTCCCAGGCTGCTCCAAGCCCTGTCCAACCTGGCCTGGGCCACTTCCAGGGATCCAGGGCCTCCCCACCCTCAGAGTGAGGAATTATTTCCTAACATCTCCTCCAACCCTGACCTCTGCCAGTTTACTTTTGAGTTCAAGGAAAACCTCTAATTATGCTCTGACACCAATTGTCTCTGAAGTTAATGAGCTGCAAAGAGAAAACTGGGGCTTGATTTCCCAGCTGGCTCCTGCAGCTCAGAGCAGCCAGGAACTGGGTGGATAGAGGTGGATCCTCCTGGCCACGTCACCAAGCAGATGTTGGTCACACAGGCTTTGGTCTGGTGTGGCAATGTCACCTTGCCACAGGTGACCCCACAGAGTAAAGCAGAGCCAGGATGGGGTTGGTGGAGAGGGAGGGAACACATCTTTGGAGGCAGGGACAGGCATCATTGTCCCGCTGAGGGGCTGAATATTCTGATAAGGTCCTTCCTGGGCTTCTCTCCAGCCACCAGTGAGATAAAATCTTAGCTAGGCTGTGACCTAAGAGATGGGCAGCACTGACTCCATCCCAGCTGTGTGTTACAGCTGGGGAAACTGAGGCACAGGGCAGCGACAGACAAAGTGCTGCCAGGGTAGCAAGAAGGGCTCAGATGTCCTCTGTTCTGGAACAGCACGAAGCCACCAAAACACGACATAAGCACTGTGGGGTTATTCCCAAGCTCACACCTCAACAATCCCTTCCCTCTAAAATGCTGTTGGAGCTCTGGTGCAGCCAGGAGGAATGGCCAGGGCCTGGGGCTGTCCCAGGAGTTATCCCACTCTGAGATAATCCCCAGGAGATGGACACCAGTGGCCTGGACACGAGGCAGACACACGGCCAGGACAGCACCCACCTGCCACGAGCCAAAGGGCTCCACCTTGAAGGAGGCGAGGCAGCAGAGCCCGGCCACGTAGCAGAGCCACTTCTGCTTGGCCAGGGCCACCGAGTAGAGGAGCAGGCAGTGGGACAGGATGATCATCAGGTAGAGCAGGCCCATGCTGCCCAGCACAGCCAGGACCCCGTAGATCATGTACATCACAGCCCGGTGCTGGGGAGACAGGGGCTGTGGTCAGCGTGGTGACAGCCCCAACCCCAGAGCATCCCCCAGAACCCCTCCCACAGATCCCAGGCCACCCCTGGTGCTCTCGAATCCACCCCACCACATCCCTGCTCACCTGTGGCACAGTCATGGAGCAGATCTTGCCGAAGAGGACGTGTCCTGAGAGGGCAAAGATGATGATGTTCCTGAACGAGGTGAACCACATCACCCACTCAAAATCGGCCACGTCCTGCAGGAGCAGCACCAGGCACTTTTACTGTCCCAGCCCCACAACTTCTAAATCTTTCTCTTCCCGTTTCCCACCCAAGGGCTCCCAAGCACTTTAGCTTGGACATAAAACGTGCAGAGGTGGCTCATGCCAGCACTCACAATGCAGAGCACCCACAGCCCCACAGGGCTGGTATTTTCCCCACTACTTTAGGGAGAAATATATGAGTCACATGGACTTCACAGAAGCGTGTCAGTAGCAGAAAAACCAGCTCAGTTTCTCCCCTGGCCAGGTTGTCTGTAGCTAGAAAAGCCCAAGCCCTTCCTCACTCACCATCTTCCTGCCGAAGTAGTGCCAGCCCGGCTTTATACCATCCCGAAAAGCCTTTCTGTTCATGCTGTCTGCAAGAGAACCAGAGTTACAGGGAGGGAAACAGCTCTGGGAAACGGGATCCAGACTCAAACCAGGCCCAGAAACTTCATCATTGTGATAACGAGCCATCAGGGCTCAAATACCCCATCCCAAAAGTGCCTGATTGCCAAGGACAACCAAAGAGGCAGTGACCGAAGGATTCTGCAGGAATGTTCAGCAAAGCCTTTTCCTCATTAAGCATTCTCTGACTGATCCCATAAAGTCATCAAGTTTGTGGGCTTCCAAACAAAACCAAAAAATCCCAAACAAATACAAAAAGGACATAAACACAACAAAAAAAGACAGAAACTAACAACAACAAAAAAAAAACAAACCAACAAAAAAAACTCCAAACCAAAACAAACAAAAACTCCCCCAAATCAAAACAAAGAAAGAAGGGAATCAGCCCTGTGTAGGCAAGGTGGTGGTTTCCTGGTGTGGCACTGCCTGGAGACCTGTGACACCCCACATCCTCTTGCCCTGAGCAATGGAAATATGGACAAAGAGACAACCAGGCAAAAAGGCAAAAAAATCCCTTTTAAAAGGATTTCCAAGCTGTTCTCCGCAAAAGTTAAATCCGGGGACCTGCTGCCGGTCCCAGCAGCTGTGAAAGCAGGCACTGACCCCACCGCCCCTCCCGGGGATGTGATGGGAGCGTTACCTCTGGAGGCCTCGAAGATGCCGCTGCCGCTGTAGAGCACGGCACAGGTCACCACGAGGGCATAAAAGCCCAGCTCGTAGCTGGGGAGCATCGCTTTAACCCCCATGGTGGGAGGGATCCAGACCTGCTAAAGGCAAAGAGGAGAGGGGGGAAAAGCGGGGATGAGAGCTCACCTGCCCTCCCACCCCTGGAACCCCCCGAATTCCTGCTGCTCCTCCCCAGCTCTGCTTTGCTGGGCTTCCCTGAAGGTTGAAGGGGAGAAGAAGAGGGTCACACCTGGGGCTGAGCCCCGGGGCACAAGGCAGGTGCAGGGAGGTTCCTGCAAGCCCCACCTGTGAGCCAGGATTTGGGGCCAAGTGTTCCTGAGGAGGGGCTCTTCCCAACCATCCCTGTGTTCAGGGCTGCTCCAGGATGGGGCTCCTCCTCTAATTCCTGGCTGGATCCGTGGCGGGGATCCAGGATAGAGCACGGGGAGGAGGGGATGTGAGGGGTTCCCCGACCTCCCCGCTCACCTTCTGCTGGGCTTCTGCCCAACCTCCGGCTCTTGGGGGGCTCCCAAAGCCCCGCGATCCCAAATTTCCTCTGCCAAGCGCCTTTGGGGCACGGCTGAGCCCCTCGGCGGCATCAGCAGCGCTCGGGGGATGGCGACACCCAGCCTCGCAATTAGCCCTGGGCTAATTACTCCTGCCGAGGCTAATTAACCTCGGCTGCGCCTTGCAGCTCCGCAGCCTCCCCGACTGCGCGTCCGGCAGCGGCCAAAAGGCGGCTCAGGGCTGGAGCAGGCGGGATGAGGGATGCGGGGGACAGGGACGGGGACAGGGACGGGGACAGGGACGGGGACAGGGACGGGGACAGGGACACCCCTCCCCCGGCACTGCCACC
>VYXF01012143.1:0-35362 GCA_013397295.1 Polioptila caerulea | reverse complement strand
CCATCCATCCAAGATCACCTCCAGGACCCCTCTCAGCACCCCCAGAATGGCTCTGCCCATCCCCCAGGGCACCCACTGACCCCATCAAAGATCCCAAACCTCCAGCCATCCCATGGAAAGGTTTTGGAGGAGGCTCCCACCATCTCCCCTCACCCAGCATCAGGTCAAACCCCACTGCCTCCAGCTCCTGTCCTCACAATCCCCTCCCATTCCCAAAAATGTCCCAGTGAGGTCAGGGACAGGCTGGCAGAACCCCTCTTTTCCTTGCTGCCACACTGCATCCCACAGATCCCTCTCCTCCCTGACCAACGAGCTGCTCTGAGCAGGAACCAGCCCCTGCCTGGGATGGTTTGGAGCTGTAAGTGGAGACTCCCAGGGATTTAGGTGGCATTTGTTGAGTGAGGCCACCCTGTCCCATGGGAGCAGCCAGCTCAGGAGCTGGGCCTGGAGGGGAGAGGATGAAAGGAGAAATGAGAAACCCAATACCCTCCTTGGCTCTGTCGTGGCTTAATTTAGAGCACAGGGGCTCTGCCAGAGTGTTTTTCCATTTAAAGCTGAACCTCTTCCCTTTTGTCCTGCACTGTGCCTTGCAGGGCAGTGGCAGCTGCTGGCTGGGGCTGCTGGGGGGGTCAGCAGAGCAGTTTCCAACTCAGTTCCCCTTTGCCACCAGCTTCCTCCCCACTTCTCCCACGTAAAGAACTGAAATCTGTCTCTTCCTCTCATCCCTGTCCTGCCTAGGAGACTCAGGGAGGGCAGGAGCCACCCACAGCCCCAACCCACAGCTCTAAATTCCCATGGAATGGGCTTTGACCCCCCAGCTGATCCTGTGCCCCTTGTCCAAGAGGATCCCAGAGCAGGGAGAGCTCTCCTGTCTCAACACTGTCTATGTTTAACCACCCCAATGCAACTGAATTCATGTCACAGCCACTTTGGAAAGCTCTCTGCAGGTAAACTGCTGGCAACAGGCCCAAAGGCAAGGAGGACAATTCATCAAAGATCATTTGTTGCCAGCAGTTCAGCTGTACTTTAAAATGGGATGCATCCATCAGCCACTTTATGGCTGCTCCTTGGAAAAGCCCTGCCCAGCTCCAGGGCAGGAGACAAATTTTGGCTCAGCCCAAGTGTTTGGAGAACTCATATTTGGAGGTAAGAACTGGCTAAATCCTAACAAGGAGTGCCCATAACTAAATACTGGCAGCAAAATTAACCTTAACTGTACCCACCAGCCTGTGCCAGCGTTGTCACCTTCAGCCTGTCACCACCATCAGCTGCAGAGAGAGACTGAAAAAACTCAGAGCTTATCAAAAAGCTGCCTGGGACATGACTGGGTTGTCCCAGTGAGGAAATGCTGGGGACTCACAGTGCTTTTATCTGAGAGAGGCAAAACCATGGCTGGCTGCAAACTGAAGCCAGAGAAATTAAAATTAGAATTGAAAAACAGGATTTTAACAGGCTGGTGTTTCTCCATGAGGGGAAAAAAAACCCCAGTGAAAGTTCCAAGGGAAGCAGGGGGTTGTGGTGATTTCATATCAGCTGCATCACTGAAAGAAATGTTGCAGCTCAAGCAGCACAAGTGTGCTGGAGAGATCCTGGGGCTCAGTGTGGGGACTTTTCAGGCAGAGAGAAAAATATTATCATTGATTTTGTTCCCTGAGTGATGGGTTGGGGTACAGGGGGCTGCTGCTCCCAAAGTCTGCCAGGGTTTCTTACATTTAGCAAAATGCTGCAAGAAAATTGGGCTCATCCCTTGAAACCTGGGAACCAGCAAGAGGCAGCACAGGGAGAATTCAAGCCAGGTCACTCTGTGGAAGTGCAGGGGGACTGTGTTTCAAAATACTGAGAAGCCCTGGACATTGTGACCCCCCACTCTGTGACAGGAGACAGATTGCTCATTTCCATGAGCAGCAGCTGCTTACAGGTACAGGCTGCCTAAATAAACTGATTTATAGTGGTTGGATTCTTTCTTTGATAAGGCATCTGGTGGTGCAGAAAAAAGGAGAAAAGGCTTCTGTGCAGCTCCAAACAAGCACAAGGTTAAAGAAAGGAGTTTTGCAGCACTTGAGGTTTGCAGGAGAGCCTGTTCTGTGTTCTGTGACATCCCAGTTTCTTCCCTGTGTTTCAGGGGCTGACTCAGAGCCCTTTCCTGGAGAGAGGTTTGATCTCCACAGCTTCCCTGGGACAGGGCACAAGGAGGGGCAGCAGATGCCTCTGCTCTGCTCCTGGGAAAATATCATTGACTCACACTCCTGTGTAAGTGAAATCAGAACCTGCAGCTCCAAGTTCCGGCCTGGATTTAGCAGCCACTGCACAGCACAGTCCCCACAGCCCTGCTCCTGCTCAGGCAGCTTTTCCAAGGGATCTGCTCACTCCTGCAGGTCCTTAAAACCCCTGGCAGAGGATCCCTCCCCTCCACAGAGACATCAGGATGGAGCTGAACAGAAACCAAGCTGTGGCTCACTCTCAACACAGGATTTATTGCTCAAGTT
Source organism: Polioptila caerulea (assembly GCA_013397295.1). Classification (NCBI taxonomy): domain Eukaryota; kingdom Metazoa; phylum Chordata; class Aves; order Passeriformes; family Certhiidae; genus Polioptila; species Polioptila caerulea. Next base: position 32,876 of record VYXF01012143.1, on the reverse strand, counting down.
GTCCAGAGATGATGTGGAGGTGCAAGATGCTTTTTCCTCTGATGCTACTGGCAGGAAGAATATTGCAATGAATGTTCCTGCTTTTTGTGAGAGAGGCTTGGCTGAGCTCTAGGGCAGTGCTGGGGGAGTGGAACAGCCTCATGAGCACAGGGAGGGTAAATTCCCTGTTAACTCCCAGGTGCTGAGCTTACCCCCAACTCCCTGACTTCTTCCATCAGGGTCTCCAGGAACTGTTTGAAAAGAGACATTTCTTGGAGAGAGACATTTCTGAAACTAAGCAGGAAAAAAGACAGGGACAACACACCTGGAGTGACTCCTGCTCTGCTTTTTCCCACTCTGCACAGTGGAGTCAGGGTGAAATCTCTGTGGTGGGGAAGGGAGCAGTGGTTTTCACACCCACAAATCCACTTTGCACTGGTGGTGCTGGCTGGGGTTAAAGCCTGACAAACTTCAGGCTCATAAAGAGAGGCTGACAAAGCAAAGCAGAAAAAGAAAAGCTTTCAAGACTTTCAAGTGAGAGACAAAGCAGCACTGTACAAAAATGCCTGGCTCTCCATTTGCCTGGAATCCCCAAGGCTGCTGTGCACTGGCAGGCTGCATGGCAATGCCTGATTAGCTTGCACTCTGTGTCCTCACTGTGCTGCAGCAGAGAAGGACAGGGCTGGCAGGGTTTGCAGCAGCTCCAAAAGTCCCAGCACTGCTGCAGTGAAGACCTGTCTGCATTTTGTAGCATTTCTTCCCAGAGACAACAAGATCTGCCCGATGGATGAAGACAGAGATCCAGAAACAGGGAGTTCATAACCTGGATGGCAAATTTGGTATGGAATCAGCTGAATTTCAGGTAGGTTGATTCATTGCAGGGGTAATCTGCACAGTTTTTCAGTGGAAACTCATTGGAGTTTCAGAAAACTGCTGCCAGTATGTTCAAGCAAAGAGAGAGGTTGGAATGATGGATTTGCAGATAGTCCCAGGTCAGGCTAATCCTGTGCCTCAGCACTGAAGTGCTACAGAAAGCCTGAGCCAGGCAGGTAGCAGCGTGGAGATAAAAACAGAGCTTGTTTTGTTCTAAGGAAGGGGGCTGGCCTAACTTTTGTACAGCAAATTCCTTCCTGAGCTGATAAAGGCAGCAGCAGATTGAATAGAGCCCTCCCAGGGAACACTGTGCTGAAACCTGGGAGGTTGTGCCCAAAATGCCCCTGCAGAATTGCAGCTTCCCAAACTGCACCAACCAGCCCTGCCTGCCAGCCCTCACAGACAGAAATTGCTGACACATCAAACCTTCACTTTTTGTATTTCATCTCTGCTTCTCATCCTCTGCTGCAAATGCTGAAGAAATGACACGATCTGAGGCTGCAAAATGACACTGGTGCCTGGGCTCTCTCCCTGCTCTGCAACCCAAAGGACTGGGAATATCTGGTTTAACTTTTCCCTTCTGTGTGCTGCTGAGTGGCCTGTGAAAACCTATCCTCCACTTGCTCCACTAGGAATTGATACAGTTTAAAATCCTCCTCTCTCTTTCTCACAGTCGCCTCCAGAGCAGCCTTCAGACTTTTGTTCTCACGCAGTTGGATCCCAAGCCTGCAAGGAAACAAAAGGAAAAACTTCCCTGTGAGCTTCAAAGCAAATTTAGAACAGTCACCTCTGTTCTGGGGGAGAAACACTGAAACCCAGGAGCTGTGGGGATTTTATGAGAGCCCTGAGAAAGAGCAGACTGAGCACCTGTCCCCCCTCTCCTGGGGGCAGGAAAGAGAAATCCCAGCATGGAAGGAGGCAGAACATACCTTGTGCTCAGCTCCTCCACCTGAGATTCCAGGGACAGCTTGGACAGGGCTGCAGGGAGCTCCTCTCTGTCACTCACATGCAACAGGGGGCTTGGCTGGGCTGGAGAGTCAATCCCAGAATGGAGTTTTAGGAACACAGCAAATCAGTTCTGGCAGCACACGAGTCAATATCAAGAAACATTGAATAAATATTCTCTCAAATAATACACTTAATCTCTTTAATAAATATTTGGTCTCCTAAATTCTATGTTACATCCATAACATATCATAAATATGTGACAGACTTATTTTAATTTCTTTCCAGCAAAAGGAAAACATGATGAATTTGAATTTCGGGACTAAATATGTGCCTGCATATGTAGGGAGGAAAACAATGAATCCAAAATATTGAAATGACCAAAACAAGAGGTGACAAACAGCTAAAAAGGATTCATGTGATGTTAATCTTGTAATTGTGTTTCAGATTATGACAGCTGTTGCTTCCTGAATGTCTGGGACAAAGTTGGCACGTGGCACCCATTGAAAAAACTTTTTAAAAGCACTTTGATCCTCAGCATAAACAAAATGTAGGTTAAATGTACTTCTAGGTGCACTTCAAACAAAGGTTTTAACTCAGGAATGCTTTCCTGAACAAAGATCTACCCAAAACATGAAGCTCTGGTCGTTCCAAAAAAATTCAGAAATTTTTTTCAGGGTTATGGAGAAAATATAAATCAAATTTACAACTGGGACTGGAGAAGCAAAACGTGTGAGCAGTGAATCCCTCCAGGGGAAGGAGGAGCAGAGAAGTGATCAGGGAGCTCAGAAAGGAGTGCAGGAAGTGAGCACAGCTACTGCAGAGGATGCTGAACTTATCCCAGCACTGAGGGACCACAGGGGGATCTCTGCTGCAGACAGAAGGCTGAATCATTTCAGCAGATGTGAATAAATGGATTTCTCTAAAATAATCAACAGCCAGCACTACCTACCTGTATCCAGGTAATATGAGGGAAGGATTTGTGTGGTTCAGCCTCAAATAAATGATAAAAAAATAATAATAATAAAAAAAAGAACAGCTAAATGAAGAAAACAAGAAGCTGGAGCTGGCTGCAGTCCTTATCACTGAGCACCATGGCAGGGAACAGCCAGGCTGGCACCTGGGTTGTGCTCCTACTGAACCCTGAAACTGCTGGTTTGTGCTTGTGTTTGGAACATTTCTGTATCCCTTTTCACAATCCATACCACTCATAGCATCAAACATCTTCCAATAAGTACATTTGGTATTAAAACACTAAATCCTCCTCGTGTGGAATTATCTGAGAGAGCCTGATAGAGAGCACTGAACTCTGACAAAAACAAATGAGAAGAAAAGGCTGCATTGTATAACTAAAAAAATGCTTTTGATCTTGAGGCTGTGCTTTACAGGGCTGAGGAAAACCTGCTGCTACTTACCTATCCCTCCTCTGGGATTATTCTTTGATAATTTGGAATTTGGATAAAACAGGAAAAAAGCACAGAAAACGAAAAGCCTGAATAATTTTAAACCACAACTGGGTTGTTTCCAGCTCCTTAGCATCATTATCTACTTCCCTTGAATTGAAGAGACCAAAAACATTAGATTAGCAATTAGATCAGCTCTCTCCAATTCTGCACTTTCAGAAAGAAAGGAAAACACTATGTTAATTAGCAGGTTCTCTAGTCACTATTTTGTATTCAAGCTTTTCATTTCTTCTTATTTCCTCAACCACTGGCATGAAAGCACTGAGATAACCTCCATGCTCTGCTGAAGAGGTGCATTACAGACTTGTAGACTTGGTTCTTGTACAAACTCCAGTTTTGGCACGTCACAAAGCTCTCATCAAAGCAGGGGAGTGAAACAGATTGTTACCTACTCATCCCGTGGATTTAGAGAGGATTTCTCCTTATTAGCCTTACTGCCAATCCTTTTCTACTTTTGCTTTTAGTCCTTAAGCAGAAGAGATTAATGAACTAAACTTTTAGTGAGAAGGGATCTGTCACACTGGTGAAAACAGCTTCTTCCTCTGGCTATGAAATGCCAGCTACCAGAGGGGAGTTACTAAAACTTTACTACAGCACAACAAAACTTGACCAAAAAAACCTCAGGGCCTGGAGAGTTTGTCTCTCTTGGAGCTTGCAAGGGGAATCTTTGATAACAGAACACATCAACATTTCATCATGTTGTGTAAAAGTCTGAACACTGAGAAACTCAGGAAAATTCTGTACAAAACAGCACCAAAATGCTCCCACATCACTGGGATCTAAATTTTTTCTGCTTTCAGGTAATACAGTTGAGACAACTCTAAGAACCAGTGCTCATTAAAAGAAAACAAACCTAAGAATGAGTCAGTGTGGGCTGGAGCCCCTCTCAAGGACACAGCAAACCTGCTCTAAGGAACAAATCCATGTTTTACAGAGAGGAGCAGGTTTGAAGCACCCATTCAGGCCCCATTCAGTACAAAGGTTCCTCTGAAGGGCTCATCCAAGGTCTCTGAGGAGCCCTGTGGTCCCTCAGGTCACCCTTATTCAGCCTGACACCACCCCAACGTTTGCCAAATTGAAATTCCCCTCCCTGCTGCTCTTCTTCTGGCATTTGAAGCCTTTTTACTTTATGAAAATACACATAAAAAGGGAAACCACTGAAAAAATTTCCCTAAGAATATGTGCTATTTTATTGGTTTAGACACTTTACAGAATCAGGGTCCTTAAGCAATAAAAGGATCTGATCAGGGAAATAAAAATTTAACATCCACCATGAATTCTTCTTCTTTAACTACGCCAGGGAGGCTTTCATATTTATAGCAGGAGATTATCACGTTCATGGGATAATAAATTACACCAGATCTAATTACTTCATCACCAGCAATAGTTTTTCACAGGCACTGACAGGCCTTAAATTGGGATGCGTCCTTTAATTCTGCTCTTAACCTTCAGCTGAATCCCTCAGGCACGAGTGCAAAGGGAGCCCTGGGCCTGGGGGCAGCACAGAGCAAGGCAAAGCTTTTTTTTTCCTGGAGTTATCCCGTGGAAACACTCTGCCAAAACCCACTGAGAACCTGTGGGAAAATCCTCCTCATTTAGGAAGGGCCAGGATTTTGCCTCCTGCCTTGCTCCTGGGGCTGAGCAGGTCCCATCAGCCCAAATGTTGTGGCTGGCTGGAAAGCCCAGAGGTGAAATAGGGGATGTGGCTGTGGCTTGGGGGCTGCCCCTCACCTTTTCTGCTCCTCAGGGCAGGGTTCTCTGCAGTTGTGCTGCTCCCTGGATCCACCTGCAGCTTTTCAGGCTGCTGTTCCAAGATGTCATTGTGCCACTGCTCCTCCTGAAGCTTCTTCTCAGCCTCCAAGGCTTTGTCACTGCTTTCCTCCACCCTGACAGGCAAAAAAAAAACCAAAATAAAAGGGAGTTCAGCTCATTTGTGTCATGTCTACGTCAAAGCAGCCTTGGTACTGAATCCTGCTTCTTCCTGCAGGAGGGAGGGAACTTTCCATGCATCCAAAGGCAGAAATCCCAGTGAAATTGCATCAGGTGACACCTTCTAAACATGCAAAAGAGAATTAACCAATGAGTACAGTTGGAAACAATGAGTTTGGTGATGGAGGTGGCCCAGATCCCTTAATTCTGGCTCCCTGTGTGAATTCACCCCTCAGATGAGCAGGAAAGCTGCAGATCACAGAGGAGACATTTTTTATTACAGGAATAATAAACTGCATTTTTTAGACACTCTGGGAAAACTTGGAAGGCAAATAGTTTATAAAAACACAGTCTGACATTTGTGTCAGTTATCTGAGAGGAACAATGGAAACTTGAGGCTGCTTTTAATAAACTTGGCCATTAGACATGACCATGGATGGGAGAGGATGGAAAAGAAACAGGTGGATACACCAGAAAAAAGCAAATTGCCTCTCTCCATCCTGCATAACCTCTCCAAAAATTAACTGTAAAAATCTTCTGTGCACCTACAGATGCTGCCAGAGGGACAGTGACTGACACCAAGTGATTCCAAGGAGTTTAAAGCTAAAAAGAAACACAGATTGACTCAGTGGATTGGAGTGAATAAGAGAATTTCCCTCCTGACCTACTCTCTGAATCAAGAGGCTTTATTAGTTTATTTCCCTCCTAGCTAGCATAACTAAAAAAAAAATGTTATAACTCTAATAAAATTATATCACTGGCTTAAAAATGTAGCTCCAGGCAGGACTCGACCTCCTGTGGCAGTGAATTCCCAGGCTGGTGATGTGCTCAGAGACATTTTATTCCTCTCAGTGGTTCTGCATTCACTAAACTTTCATTTGACCCTGGTGTTCCTCTGGCATCCACTTTACACACAAAAAAAAAGGAGGAAAATTGCAAGATCTGTGAGATTTTTTAATGGAATCATCTGCCAATAGGAGTAATTTAAACTAAAATGCTGTAGGAAAATTCCACTTGTAACAATTCCCAGGGCTCTTCTCTTGATTTAAGCATTATCTGTGTTACCTGAGCTTTGTTACACCCCAGCAGAGGAGGGAAGAGGAGGAAAACCTGAGTTTTAAAAATATACTCACACTGAAATCTGACTGGTGCTATATTACCCTGAGGCCTTCCAAGAGTTATTGCACACAGTCTCACAGAATTTATGTTACCTGCTTGATAAATGTGTGATAACTGTGGAGCTGCTGAATCATCAGTTTATGGCACATTTTACAAGCAACTGTGCATTTCATTGACTCTGTTTTTCATTATCCCATATTGGTGGTGGCCACACTTCAGTTACCACTCACAGCCCCATCCTCATCTGACTGCACAGCTCTATTAAAGTCACTGGGCTTACAAACATGAAAAAGATTTTTCCCAGCATGTATTTCCAGAATTTAGCTTTAAAAGCACCTTTTCCACAGTTCTAAAAGAAAAAAAAAAAAAATCTGTTTTTCCTGACTGTGATTTATCATGCAGGACAAAAGTCATATGAGTGGGAATGATAACTGTGGTAAATTAAAGCAAGTAAGCAAACAGTGCTTATTGTATTGACAAGCACACAGACAGGAATATAGCTCCAATACTGGAATACAGATTTGGGAACCAACTAACACACACTGGGAAAAAAAACAGTAGCTGAAAGGCAGCCCAAAAAAAAAATTACTCTGCTTTCTCTTCTCTCCGAAAATCTAGTTGGCTTTTAACATCATATTACATTGAATTAAAGCACAGAAAATGAATTTTTAAAAAAGTGCTGCTATGCCTCAATTAAATCGGAATAAATTCATTTAGAAAAGGATACAATGAAACTTAAAAAGTGTGTGAAAAGCTTTGGAAGAGAATATTATAGCAATAATTACAGTATTTACTACTGATGAATAATATTGCTGCCTCAATAAGGCCATGCATATATAAATACAGCAATTCTGGTTTTATCTAGGTGCAGCAAGCTGGAAGATGGCTCCATTTTTTCTGCCCTTTGTTCTTTAAGAATAATAAAAAGAATGAATCATCAGCCAGGCAGGGAAATTGAGCAGAAAAAAACTGAAAAGCCCCTATTTAAGGCAAGGATGGCAATGTGTGATGTGCTGTAGTGCATGTCCCAGGCTCTACAGTGTTCCCTGATCCCAGCACCCCACAAAGGATGCTGCTGGGATGAGGCTGTACCTTTTCTGCAGCACAGTCACCTGCTCCAGGAGCTTGTTCCTCTCCACTTGAGCAGCCTGGCACAGAGCCTTCTGCTCTGTGATCTCTCCCTTCACCACTTCCCAGCCGAAGCTGTCCGTGCCAGCAGACCTGAGGAAAGCACACAGAGTCTGTTTCTCACTTCCACAATGAAAGGAATGAAACAAAGGCAGGGTTTGAGCACGGTCTCCAACACACTTGTCTGAAGGTGAAGGCAGAACACAGAGCCAGGCTCACTACCTCCCCCCAGCACCCATCTCTAGACTGCAATGAACAGAACAGAAATATTTGGATATAAAGTCACAGGGCCCAAAATCAGAAAGCTGCTTCCAGGATGCTTCCCCTCCCCACCACCCCTGAAAACAAACTTCCACCTCTGATCAATTCATTATCCCTGACTCTCCTCCCACTGCTACTGCCAAAGTAAAAGGAGACTGGAACTCCCAAGTGCTACACTAAACTATTAAATGTCCTGCTATTGATTTTCTCCCTCTGAAAGGCTTCAGGCAGCACTTGCACAAAGGCTGTTCTTGTGTCCAATATGTGCTGAAAGGAAGGGGCAGTTTTCCCATGTATCCCATTATTATGTACTCCATTATTTCTCTGACCTGTCTGCATTCAGGAAGACCTTTAGAGCAAAAAAAAAATAAAAGCAGGAGAAATCTTGGTGGTTGGGAGTAAGAATAGAAAAGATTGGTGTTGAATAAGCAGTAAATTACAGAATTAAGAGAGAAATGAGATGTTAGAGCTCTTGGACATCTTCAGGTAGGAGGGATGGTGCAAGAAGCTTTAATTACAGAAACAAGGCAGGCAGGACAAGGATTTTCAACAGCTTGCAGAGCATGGTAGAGCACCTCATTTGCTGCTAATGAAGTTTATACACCCACCTTGCAGAGGGGATGGTATCCCTGAGGAAGAAAGGCTCTGTGGCTGCTGACTCCACCATCACGTGGCCCATCGTGGACACTGTGCTGGGGGGAGGAAAGCTTCACACAGGGAAGTCTTCTCAGAATTCCAGTCCTTTGCCAAAGCCTGTGTTTTGTAGGGAAGAGCTCCCTCACCTCACACCTTCACCCAGCCCTAGGAGAGGCAATCCCAGCTCTGTGCAGTTTGCATGTCACAGATTTTCCTAACAAAGTGAGCCCTGCTCTGCAACACAGCACACAGCCTGTACCTCCCAGTGCCCTTTAAAAATATATTTGACATATCTTTATGAGATCTGCTTTGTGAAAACCCTCAGGAAGATCTGTCAGGTTCAGTGGAGGAAGAGAAGGAGCCAACTGATAACACTGGAGTATCACTGCCAGCCTGGATGAGTTTTATGTGCAATGACTTGTGTGCTTGTTTGGGACATCCCATTTCTGTGTGTGTTTGTTTGGGACATCCCATTTCAGTGGGTGCTTGTTTGGGACATCCCATTTTGATGTGTGCAAGTTTGGGACATCCCATTTCAGTGTGTCCTTGTTTGGGACATCCCATTTCAGTGTGTCCTTGTTTGGGACATCCCATTTCTGTGTGTGTTTGTTTGGGACATCCCATTTCAGTGTGTGCTTGTTTGGGGCATCCCATTTCAGTGTGTGCTTGTTTGGGGCACCCCATTTCTGTGTGTGCTTGTTTGGGACATCCCATTTCTGTGTGTGCTTGTTTGGGACTCCCATTTCTGTGTGTGCTTGTTTGGGACATCCCATTGGAGTGGGTGCTTGTTTGGGACATCCCATTTCTGTGTGTGCTTGTTTGGGACATCCCATTGGAGTGGGTGCTTGTTTGGGACATCCCATCTCAGTGTGTGCTTGTTTGGGACACCCCATTTAGCTGTGTCCTTGTTTGGGACACCACATTTCAGGGGGTGTTTGTTCCCTCAACATGAGTTCAGCTGCCCAAAGACAAGTCCCTGCAGACTTACCCCACATCTCCTTACTTTAGCTAACAAGAGGATAAAGCCTTAACATTGTGGAAGTGACAGATGTGTCTTCTAGGCTAGGGGTGGTTAATCCTAAAATTAAGTGAAGGCTGATACTGACAGCCTCAGCCCAGCCTAAAAATGCAGATTTTTACTCTGCCATCTCCAAAGGGTTCAGCATCTATTTACAGCGTTTTTCATTTCACCTTTTCTGATAGGAAAAGATGATTCACCACAGTGAAACAGAATCAAGAGTTCATCAGCATATTACAGTTAATGGAAGGAGTGAGCCTTGCTGACCAAGTTATTAGCAGCTCTCAGAGTTTTTCAGGATCATTCACTGCCCACCTGACACGTCAGCTCTTTCCCTGACAGAGCCCTTGGCCCTGTACACAAGCAATAATTTATGCATTGCACTTAGTGGTTTCCACAAAGCCATTACCAAGCTTGGGTTCCTGCTTACCATCAGCAGATATGTGAGGTAAAAAAAAAAAAAGGGGGATAAAATAAAGGTTTGCTCCAGGAGAGCACAACTTCTGCAGAGTTAGATAATTAAAACAGTCAGAAGGGTGCAGAAACTTTCAAATTAAGGATGTTTTAACTCTAATTCAAAATCACAGAATTCTTCTTAAATTTTATAGTAATGCTCTGCTTAGACTCAGGGATACTTAGATGATTTTAAAGCCAAATTTGGAGTCTAAAGCAATGAGGCAGGAAATCACACAGAAGTGATCAGCTGTAACTTTAACTTGATGAAAAATTTCCCCCATCCCCAGCAGACCAGTCTCAAACCCTCACTATCAATTAGACCATGAACTCTTTAGCAGCAATTTAACAGGAAAGGATATAACTTGCTGTGGTACCATGGTCCCTTTACACAGCCAGAGTGACCCAGAGTCACATCAGTGTAAACAGAAATCAGATTTATTGCTGCACTAAGATCAGTGTAATTTACACAGTCCTCAGTGAGGCTTTAAAGAGGGTGCCTGGTAAGAACCAACGACGTGGTGTGTTTTCAACATTTCTGCATGTAAATCCTACTCAAAGAGCATTTATTGATTTAAATAATGCACCAGTGATTTAGTGCTTACCTAAAATGGCACTTTGCATTCATTCCTCACCCTGCCCACAGAAATCTGCTCCTTAGAAGCCCCGTGTCTCATAAGGGAAAAGATTCCCAGGCACTTAAGCTGACCACATAAACATTATCTGAGCTGCAGGAGGAGAAATAGCTGCACTGCCACCATGCCAAATCTAGTCATGTCTGCAAGACTGTACATCCTTCTCAGTTCCAGGACAAAAGTCCAAGAGATAATGTGATTAGAGATTCCCATATATTGCAAACAGGCTGTTGGCACAAAGCACTTGTGGTTTGATGAAGCTCCCTGGGAAAACCAGGCTCCTGGATTACTCAAACAACTTGAAATACTGACTTTCTGGTCTTCTTACCAGGCAGATTTTGTCCTTCCAGCCTTGCTGCTGCCTGGTCCCTCAGGTGCTCCCAAGTGCTCAGAGCATGGTGGATGAGCAGCTCCTGACTTGTCCTATGGATAAGCAGATTTCTCCTGTTATAAAACCAACTACATAGTTCAGAGGAAAACAGCTGCACCAATGCCAAATCAGCAGCTTTGGATTATTGCTACAAGCAAGCCACAACTTTTGATTTACAGGACCTCCTCAGGAGCTCTGCTTTAATTCTTATCCACTGCAGGATGAAAACAAAGCAGAAGTCAGTAAAAAGGGCAGTTCCATATGAAATCAGAGAGCACTAATAACCCACAGTGCAGCACCATCACTGCCAGCACAGCTGGGTTGTGTTCCTAACCCAGCTTTGATCCTGGGTTCAATGCTCCAGCCCCCATTCCTGAGGTATCTGGCAGATTTACAACCTCACCATAACCCCAGGAGAGTTTGGGATCAATGAGAATGGGATGCCTAAATCCCTTTCACAAATCTTGACTGTGAGACAGCAGTACCTGGGTACCTGCTGATGCTGACACATTCGTTTGCCCCCTCCTTCCAGCAGCCAAGGGTGCTGAACACTGAGGAGTGCCCAGAGCAGCCCCAAGTCCTGCTGTCAGTCAGTGACAGTCCTGACATGTGCCCACGTGTGGATGTGATTGGAATTTCTGTGTTTGCTGCTACTGAAACAGCCTCAAGTTATGCACAAAGGAACTGAGGAGCCACAAAAGAGAATTGCTGCTTTATCATTCCATCAGAAGGACTGCCAGTAGGACAGGGATCCCTGCCTGGAGGCAGCAACCATCTCAGATAACAAGGGACAAGGAAGTGGAAGGGCAGATCTGAAGTGATTAGCAAGTGTGCTCCTCTAATTAATTTGTCCTGCCTACCCGAAGTGTGAGCTGCCCAATCTCCTCCTCCAGTGTTTTAACCTTTGCTTCTCTCTCAGCCACCAACTCCTTGAGCTGGTCTATCTGGGTGTTTTGCTTCTGAATCTCATCATTGAAGTGCTTCCCCATCATCTGCTGAGACTCCTTGCTCTCATCCTCCTTCAGGCTCAGGCCCTTTAAGATCTCCTGCATCTGCTTCTGCTGGCTCTGGTAAAATAGAAACAGGTGAGATCTTTAGTTTGTACACAATGATTATTTTAACCCCCTCCCCTAAGACATTTAGGAATTTTAGGAATGGTAGGGCAAGCCCCTGCCCTGCCAAGGCCATTCCTTGGTGGGAGCACACTGGTGTCACTGGTGCCACTTTGGCAATTTGATTTGTTATGTTGATCTGAGCAATGGGCAGATTCAATTTGCTGCCAGCTCTGCTGCTCAGTGTAGCAGAAAACAGAGCAAGAAAGGCTGGCCTTTGATAAAGAAGTGACTTTTTCCATAAACTGAATGAAACTCAAGACTTCAATGTGCTTTTTGTGAAATTGGAACATGATCAGATCGTGTGATAGGGATATTAAAAGCTGAGGGTACTATGGGGTGACAGATATGAGGCCAGGCTGCTTCACCAGTGGTTTTGGAGGCTTTTTTCCACACTGACAAATCTAATACCTGTCAGGCAGTTTGTTCTGTCAGGTCAACAACCTTCAAGTAAAGTGCTTTTGTGATAGAAGGGATAAAAGAGATTAACCATCCCTTCCCAAATAAACTTACATCTTTCTGTACTACTTTTAGTGGGAATACTCAGGAAAACTGACAAGTGTTCTTTGGCTCCCCTAATCTGCTGGTCAGCACCCACAGTGCCTGGTGGGAGAAGGGTGAATGCCAGCTGAGCTAAAACCTACCTACAGCAGCAGGGAAACCTGAGTGGTTTGAAACTAGTGAGGAGCTGGATCAGGAAACACAGAATTAACCTGCTGGGGGGTGACATGTGCTCTAATATATTTGCTATTTTAATTGAGGAAGGCTGTTTAGAATCATGGCAGGACCAAGCCAGCAGCCATTTATTTCTTTCTCAGCATCTTTGATGCTTGGTTTTGAAGAGGCCAAATCCTCTCAGCTCCAGCATGTGAATGTGCACATGGTTTAGTACTTGTGGTTCAGCTTGTGTGTTGTGGGCTGTGTAACAAATTGAATGTTACAAACAAAAAAATTCCTGCAGGACTGCAGGCATTCTAAGGAAAAAAAAAAAAATCTACCAGTGGAGCTGAAAGCAGAACAAAGAACACAGGCCAGCACCTTGGATCAGGACTACCTACTCCCTTCTTCTAGCTGCTTCAATCCTTCTGCAAAATGTTTCTGCAGCTCAGGGCCAGACTGTAACTGTCACACCTGAGGCCGTCCCACAGCCCTTACATCATGACCTGATCCAAAATGCACAAGGACTTCAGCTGACAGGGAAACCTCTGGCTGCCACAGCTGCATCCTCCAGGCTCCTGTACACCCCAAGTTGTGTGTGACATGAACTGACATCATGTTTTATCACCTATAGAGACAGGGCTGGGACCAACAGACACAGACTGTACCAGCAAGGCATCTATGAGCTCATCATCGTGTTTCCCTTTCTCCAGCAAGGTTCCAATCTGTCCCTTCAGCACCTTCACTTCTCCACACAGTATGTGGTTCCTGGCTCTTGAGGCATCAAGTTTTTTTTTCAATTCCTCGTGGTTTTTTTGGAGAGCATTGTGTTGTCCAGTGAGTTTCTGCAGTGATGCAAAAGGAAATGAAAGCTATAACTCATCACCAAGCTCCAGGTGATGTGGTGAGCAAAAAGGATCACACACTACCTGGTAGAATCTAAAAAAATGAGACTGGAATACTGTTCTGTTCCTAAGGAATTAGAAATTATAAATGCTACTTGCTGCCTGCTTGCCACCATCCAAAAAGGAATGCTCAGGAATCCAGGTGGGTCTGGGTTGATTCTCCATTATTCTGGATTCTGATTCTCCTTTATTCTGTTCAAATGGAGAAGCCCAGAACCCTCCAGATACAGGAGGTGTGAGGGGATGTCTGTATTCAGGATGAAGAATGCACACCAGGCCAAGGGGCAAGAGAGGTGCTAAGGAGTTTGGGTGCAGCTGTAGCAGGGCTTGGCTGTGACTGGGGCAGAGCTTCCTCCAGCAGATCAGGAGGGTTTGTGAAATGGTTTTAGCTGGGGTGCAACACACCCTGAAGGCAGGACAAGCTATTACACACTGCTCCACACCCAAACAGGACTCTGTCAGCTGACAGGGTTTTACCTCCAAAGATTCCTTCTTTTCTTTTTCCAAGCTGCGAATCTTGAGCAAGTTCTTCTCTTGGACTGACAACTTCCTTGGATCAGCAAATTGCAGAAATCCCTCATCCATCTCAAGCAGTGAAGTTTTGATCTTGTTTTGACTCAATTTATGCTCCAGCTCTTGAACCTATGGCACGATAATGACAACTCACCCAGAGTTTTACTGGGGGTACTGGGAGGACACAGCCAAAGGCAACTCTGATTATTTCTTGATATTATCATGGTTAACTAACACAGAGCAGTGTCTGTGTCAGTTTTCAAGCTGAAATTTAGCTGCCAATAAACATGCAGATTTTAGGGCATCTGTGCAGGAAGGAGATCTGGGACACTTGGGAGATCTGTGCCTTTGTGGAGCTACATCTGGAGGCCAGACAGGCACTCCAGAGCATTTGGAATTGCTGCTGTGTGAATCCAAGTGAACTCAGCTTGTCAACTGCTCACTGCAGGCTGCTTTCATAGTCAGTAGGAGGAACTGGGCACTGCCACAGCTCAGTTCCTCTGCCCTGCTTTGGAGGACCCTGCCTCACTTTTGATCCAGTGACTGGATTTACAAGATCCCCACTGACTACAGAAGGGCCTGAGGAGTCTGGGGCAGAAAGAAATCTGTACTTTAAAGCAGAGAACAGCAGGAACAGTGTTCAGATGTACCCCAGGCAGGGTATATAATGGGGGGGGAAATGGAATTTGCTCAAGGGAAAGCAGAGGTTAAAAATCTCAGTCAGAGTGCAAAAAATCACAGTTTGATGGCATATAATTGAACAGCAGAAAAATAGGAAAATTACGTGTCAAATTGCCTGAAAGAAGTTTTATTTAGATGCAGACAAAACTGCCTCCCTGCCTCCTGCTGACATTTCAGCTAAACTCTGCCCTTCAGAAGACTCAAGAGTTAAAGATTTTACTGAAGCTCCCAAAGGAACAACTTGAAAACCTGAGCTGGCCTCAATTCTTCCCATCTGACTCCAAGCACTGAACAAAGGTGTCTAAGTCAGAGCACAGACACTGACAGGGCTCCTTCTGTTCTCAGTGGAGAGAGGCACCTTCAAAACACCCTGGGACTTGAACTAGGCTGCCACAGCTCTCCAAGGTCACTGAACTCCTTCCTTTGACACAGATGTGAAAGATTCCCAGCTGAAATACCAAACCCTGCACGGCTGCAACAGAGTCATTAACAGAGTGTGCACACATCAACACAGAGATGTTAAGAATTAATGAAGAACTAACAGTACTTTGACCTTAAATTGGGGAGATATCTCTACTTAGAAAGAGAATTCCAGCTGAAATGGCACCGAGCAGGGCCAGAACTCACCCTGGTCTGCAGAAGAAGAATTTGCTGGGCTCGTCCACGCCAGCTGCCAGAATTGGTCAAGAGACTTTGGATGTTCACATCTTCCCCAACTTCTTTGGCTAAAATCTGGGAAAAAGGGATTGATACCAACAATTAGGCTTAAAAGGATGTGTTGGCAACAGGGGAGGAAAAGCAGCTCTCTCTAACAGGGAACACAAACAGTTTTCAATATACAGAATTATTTTTGACAGGATGAATATTTACCCATAACTAACCAGGAACAGAGAAGAGATATTGTCTTCATACACACCAGGAACTGAGCCAGTCTCCCTTGCAAAATTCTGACACAGCTAAACTTAGTATGAAGAGCATTTAAATTATTTATAAAAAGGTCAGCAGAGTTCTATTTTTAGGACCATATTCTCTACTCTGATCTGCATTGCAGGTCTCCTACACAAAGTAGAGAAACCAAAGAGAATCAGAGCACATAATAACACTTAAATCCATCATGAATCACAGGAAAAGGTTATTCTGGATGTCATTCCAACAAACTCTTTAAAGACATGCTTTAGTTCAAGCATGGCCTTTAATCCCATTGATTCCCATGGGACTGGAACCTACATTAAAAGTAAATACATAATTAAATATATGGGAAAGGAGGAATGAACCAGGATGTATGTCACAAACAGTTCTGCTGATGTGGGACTTTATAACTCAAAAGGATTTGTGTCCATTGGACAGTGGGAATGCTGGACACAGTGGGGGCAAAATACAAGATCCCTGTGTCCAGGAGCACAATTTCAATTCCAACCCCATCCTCGCGTCTTCCTCACCTCCCTGCTCCACTGGAATAGTTCATGGGGGCCAACCAAAGGCCAAAAGCCTCCCAATTTCCCCAGACTGAACCTCCTGCAGTGTCACCTTTTGGGTCAGCTTCAGTTCCTGTTTCACATTCTGGAGCTGGTTCCGATAGTCCGTCACTTTTAGGTTGGCTGTGCTCAATTTTTCTTGCAATGCTTTCACCTCTGGACTTTCAGCCTTTGGGGAGAGGAATGTACTTGGTGAGAACAGAACCCTCAGGGAAAAACTGAAGTGATGAAGATCCAGGGATCCATCAGGACCACAGGATTATTTTTGCCAGATCTAATTTTTGGGGCATAGAGGAGGTACAGGGGAGTTTGGTCCCAAAACTGGTGACATCCTTGTTCTACAAAGGAGCTGAGTATCAGCTGCTGATTTCCTCATTTCAATCACAATTCCTACCGAGTTTCCTTCCAGCATTTTCAGAGTTGATTCCTTGATTTCTGCAGCATTGCCACCAAGGGAACGGATTTTTTCTGTGGCTGCCTGTAGCTGGAAAAGAACCCCATTGTCAGTGAGAATGGATGCAGAGGACAGCATCACTCCATGGAGTGTTAATTAGCAAAAAAATATACCTTGGATGTTTATTTACTCTAAAAAACAAAAAAAACCCCTTAATTTTCTCTTGTTTTTTAACACAGTCAATAAGAAAGCATAATTATTTCTTTTCTGAAATGCTTCTCAAAGAATCATGTTACACTTTACAGTGGAATAACTTCAGATGTCTCTGACTTGTTGAGATGGGATCAGATTTCAAGTATGGAGACTTCTGAGGCATTTTATCACCTCAAAGTAATGTTTATATACATAAATTCAAATCCTGTCCAGCCCAGAATATTTCATAAAAAGCAAACAGTTCTACTCACCAGAGGAATTTAAAAGGAGAAATCTACCTGGGACCCCATAACTGAGATTTAAGGTGTTAAGGCTCTTTTTTCTTTAGCTGGGAGCTCCAAAGTAGCATTTTTTAACCCAGGAAGAATAAAGACTCTGTCTCCTCTTGCTGGCCACAGCAAAGGAAAACAGACATAGAACCCCTCCTGCTTTGAATCATGCCCTTTGCTGTTGCAAAGATTTCTAAATGGATGAGAGTGCAGAAATGTGGGGTTGGAAAGGCCAGGAAGGGTTGCTTTAAAAGTGTGGGACTTCATTCTTTGAGGTGGGTGGAAAATCTTGATTATTTGCCTGAATTAAAGAAGGCTCTAAGGAAAAGCTCCTTCATGAAAGGGGCATCTGGGGGAAAACTAACTCAGAGCCAGCTCTGATTTCACCCTTTCTCATGGGTTAGGGCCACTCTTTCTGCCCTGTTCATAAAATTTTGTAGTCAATGGACTGAGAATGAGGAATTTCAGCTGGAGCTGGCAGCTGCTGGCTCAAGTTCTGAGGAAATTTTCTGCAAACACCCCTTTGCTTACACGGCCCACCCTTTGCCAAGTGATTGTTCAGTGGCCACACCTTCCATTCTGTTTGGGGGAACATAATCATGGTGAAAAACTTATGATTTACAGATTTTGCAGTTGTCATGCAAGGAAAGAGCTAAAAATATGTAAAATAACTGTGTTTTCTATCAATCACTCCACTTTTTTGACAGGTACCTCCTACTGTCAGGCATTGCTTTCATTTCACACATCATTTATATCTTCATCTTCTTCCTGAAATGTTCGTGCCCTTTTCTTCTTGGGTCAAAATCTGAGAATATTTAATGTTACTGTCTGAGCAATGGTCATTACACTTCTGCAGTAGGGGAGCAGAACCAAGTTGATTTTCCTTAAATTATTCATGAATTGCTCCACTACTTGTGTGATTTTTTAGGTCCCAAACTACACCTGATACTTGTTTGCCAACCTGCCAACTGTTTGACAAGACCCCTCTGACCAGAACACTGTGGATTTATGCATGAGTTCTCCAAAATTTAATTTAATCTGTGACTTCTTGATCTTTCAGGTAGCTGGGGAGCAATTCAGGTGGATGCATGACTCGTGATAATAAGTGATGGTGAAAGACTGAGTCAAAATGCATCTGTCAGCACTATTGATTTATTTAACTGATGTCTTCTAAGAAAGCAAAGTTCAGAAAAAAAAATATTAAAGAAAATCACCAATACTGTGTAAGGAAGAGGAGCAGTAGCCAAGGGACAAAGCAAATATTGACACCAGGACATCTCATTTTCAATTCAGCAGCCACCTGAGTAAAATTATTTCAGTGAAAGGTTGGCAAAACGTCACAGTAAACCAGAAAATTTAATCTGCCTGAGTGAAGATTTCTGTCTTATCTGATGTGGTTTGGTGTTGTCTCAGTTCTGTAAGTACTTATTCCAGAAAACAGCTTTCATTATGGGATGACAAAAAGCTTAGAAGAATAAAGAACTAATTACTGACTGGTCTTAACGAGGTGGGAGTGCAAGACATAAAGGTGTGAAATTTGCTTCTCCTAAGAGAAATATCATTGCCCAACTTGTAGAAAAGTCTCTGTGATTCTACAACTGAACATTCCTAATTGCTGTTTAATAAATCCTTGGCTCATTATAACTTGGGGATATCCTTTCCTAAGATATCTGGGAGGTGAAGAGGTGAAACAGCTCTGTAGAGGTGAAACAGCTGAGGGAACACATCATGGACCTAAATGATCACAACCCAAAAGCAAACACAGATTTAAGAACAAAATTCAACACGGGAACATGAATCAAACCCACATTTCCATGTTTTAGTGTGCCAAAAGAGAACAAGAAAAACGCCTCACTTCTCTCTCCAGCTCCTTGACTTTGTAATTCAGCTGCTTCACTCTGGCTCTCTCACTCTCAAACTCAGCAGTCACCTCGCGGTTCCTTTTGGCCAACTCAACTATTTTAGTGGCTGCCACGTCTCCAGCTAAACCAGACACCCCTGCAAAGGACACACAAAAGCAGAGGGCACATCTTACAGGCAGGATTCAGAACTGACCATGCTTTTGTTCTCAACAGCTATGTGCTGTCATTGTCGTCATTGTCCCATCCCTTCCTCCCAGAGCTGTGCCAGGCACTTCAATGAACAAGGGAGGGAAGAGATGTCAGAGGAGCCAGCTGGATGGGCTGGGCCTTTGATTCAGCAGCACATCAGGGCCACATTTCACTCTGTGGCAACAGCCACGTGTCACAGGGCCACAACAGTGGTGGCAGCAACATTATTACCTAGAGAGGGCAGTGGTGTTTCCTGCTCACTGCTGGGAAGGACAGCTGGGAACAGGATTTTTTGGCATTATCACAGGAAAAGGCAACACTGCTTTGCCTGGTTGTTTACTACTGGGGGAGTTGCTGGAACAGAGGTGTGGACATTTCTTGACATCAGTCCTCAAAGGTCAGGCACAACATCACAGTTGGGTCTTGGACAAGGTCCAGCAGATTTCATTGTGCCTATTTATAACTCCCTTGGGATTACACAGGGAGCTTTACTGGATGACCCTTTTTAATTGCTCTTTTAAACAGCCACGTCACTGGCTCCCTCATCAGGGAGGGTTTGATTAGTGCCACAAACACAGCAAACCCCAGGCCTGGCTGCTGTGTCACCTGGCTCTGGTTAACACCACACAGGAAAGGAAAGCTCTTGTACAAGTTCAAAACCAATGTCGTGGCAAACAATGTGCACAGAAACTTCAGCAAGGAACACCAAGCCCTTGGTGGGGGCTGTGCAGACTGAACTCAGCTGCTGCCATTCCCCTTAACTCCTTCATCCTCCTTCAGAGCTCTGCAGTAATCACTGTTCTCTGATATTCATGACCTGGGATGGGATGAGAGGTGAGACATCACTCACAAGTGAATGCTGAGGGCTAATGGGGCTACACAGAATACAGCTGAGAACAGGATTTGTGCCTATACCACTATTTAAAAAACTTGTAAAGAACATCATTTATTGCTTTGAAGGAATTTATTTTAAAAGCATTTCAAATGCTTTTTAAAAAGCACTTAAAACAAATTAATTATTTTAAAAAGCATTTCCATAGTTGTCACTCCTTTGTGAGGTTTGTGTTACCCCTCCCACCCAGGAGCCACTTTCACCTCAGTTTTCAGGATAAATCATGGCTGCTGAGAATCACAGTAAATGCTAAATTAGCCAAAGCCAGGTTGCTGCTTCCACGTTAAATGGTTGGACTCCAAATGCATTGCACACACTCAACCAAGGCTTTTCATTCCCAAGCAATGTGGGGATTGCCACAATGCAGACAGGGAAAACAGAGGCAAGGGACTGGCATCAGCCAGAGAAGCTGCAACAGCACATCTGGCTCCTGGTCCTGAGCAGGAAGAGCTTACCACCTCTCCTACACACAAACTACAGCTGCTTTTCAGGGATTAAGGTGTAATTTAATGTTATTTAGTTCTCTTTGCTGCCACTTTCCCCCTTTCCTTCAAGCCTGGTCATCACTGCTGGCCTGACCAACAGTGGCACCCAGTGGAGGAGGTGCAGCCTGCACAGTTCAGTTTTCAAAGGACACCAAAATCACTTCAGAAGCTGAATTTTTGCATTCATCCAGCATCTTGCCTGTGCCCTGTTCAGGCAGAAAAAAAAGGAGCCTAAATATGAAATTTAACCCTCCAGAGAAGAGAAAGCTGCAGCACAGCCCTTTGACACTAACAGGAAGTTTTTCAAAATATTATTGCTATGGAACATCATTATTTTTGTAGCAAGTTTACAGTTCTGTGAGGAACAGAAATCTCTGTGCACCCTAAAAGAGCACTGTTCTTTTCAGGGACATTTTTTGGTCATCAGCATCAAGCAAACCAACATGGTGAAAATAGGAAGTTGCTGTGTTCACCTGACAGAGCCAACCTCTCCTCCTGTACTCTTTTCTGGAGCTGCTTTATTTCAAAATCCTTCTCTGACACCAGTTTGTAGAGCCTGCAGTTCTCATCTCGGACCTCTCGCAGCTGATCCTGCAGCTCTTCATTCTCAGCCTCAAGCAAACTGGGAAAAAAATAAACCATAAGGGCAAATAATGCCCACATAGGTGCTCCTAGAAATAAAACAACTGTATGATACATAGGCTGAGCTTACCAGGAGTGAGTTTATTGAATTAGGCAGAATATCCTAAATCTCACATAAGAACACAAGCTGATTATCTGATCTATTCAGTTAACATCTTCTTAAAAAAAAAATAAATCTGCACTTTCTTGAGCTGTCTGGGGTAAAACATCACAGGACAGGTGTATTGAGGTTACCAAACTGTTATCTCAGTGTAACTTACCTGGCTCTTCAGAGGAAATCAGGCAGCAATCAGCATGTGGGACATCCAGGCTTTCTTTTCTATACTTCACAAAGTCAAGAGAAGCCAACAGAGCATTGACTACAAAGCTGCCCCCAGGGTCCTTTAAAAATCAATGTTTTAGAGCAATTCATAAAAGACCAATTTCCTGTGTCCTCAGCTGATTCTCTTGGAATCCCGTGAGCATCAGTTTGTATTGTTAATGGTGCCTTTTGGAATTCATTTAGGAACAGAGAATATAAAAAATAAAAAAAGCCCTCTGGATGGAAAGAAATAGCCCTGCTTCTCCTATTCTTCAGGACATTTAGCAATATTTAAAGGTTTCATCTCTCTAAGACATCCAGAGAATGAATAACTTTAATTGCTTTACTGCCCTGATGTGATGGGTCCTTCAAATATAAAATCCAGGAGCTGTGGCCTCAGGGGCTCAATTCAACTGTGGAAGTTCAGAATTATCTGAGCTCCCTGCCATGAGGTCCTTGAGAAAACTTGGGAATCAATACAATTATCCACACACAGGTGACATCTGGGCTGCCCACCTGACCCCAGCTGCTGCTGGTGGAAGATTCAGGTCTCCAGTGCCCTGTGATTCTCATGTGGAAGTTCCTGATAATCTACAGCATCCCAGTTATCCAGATGTCTAAATCAGCTGGATGAATTGACTCTTAGATTCTTATTTTCAACAAGGTAACCCTGAATGTTTATTCTCTGGAGATCTGATTTGCACAAAGCCCAGTTGTTACAGTACGTACCTGTAGACACAGCCAAGTCAGATGTCTCATTAATCACCTCATTTTTTAAATTCCAAAGTTTTAGCAAGCTCTTAGCACCCATTGGACCTGAGAGCTTTTAAATGCAACCTTCATATGCCCATGTCAGAATAAATGGCCCCTTAAGGCACTGCCACAAACAGCACAGCCAGTTTAGGAGAGGATTCATAATGCATAATTAAGAAATGCACTTGTGTTTCAAAGCTGCAAATCAAAAGGAGATCAAAGGCAGCTGTTCACAAAGGAGAAGAAAGCAAGGAGCAATGTGAGCAGAGGAGGGGCAGAACTGAGTTATTCCCACATGAACCACTCAGAGGAGTGAGCAACAAAACTCAGATTCAATTAGAGACACCTGAACCAAAAGATTTTGAACAGCTGGGGAATTAGCAGGGAGAAAAGGTTCTAAGCTCTTAACACACCTGAGCAGTGAAGTCTTCTCAGAGCTGGAGTCCAAGTCTTGAGGAAAAGCACTTAGAGGAGGATGGACAGAAATTCCAACAGCACAGAGCTGGAGTCTCCTCTGAGGCACTTCCCACCCCATCCCAGAGTGACTCTCTCTGTTATAGAGGTAGTAGATCCACTCGAGTGCCTCAGCTACAGAAAATGAGCCAAAAGAAATGGGCTGCAAAAGGTGCCCCTTTTCACTCTCCTTCAAGGAATCACAGCCAGGTGGAGCTTATGAGCAGGGCTCTGCCTGGAATTCAGGTGGTTTCCCAAATTGCATGCCCTGTTCAGGCCAAAAAAAGTAAGGAATTAAATTTTGTCAAATGTGTCTTTCCCAGCTCTTGTTACAGATTCTCCATGTGATGGAGAGAGTCACTTAAATACATTCAAGTACACCAAACAGAGAAGGGAGGATAAAATTACAGAGAGAACATAACAGAAAGGCAGAAACATCAGCTAAACATTTGTCTAAACAAGATTTGGGAGTAGGATGGGAGAAAGGAAAAAAGAATTCCCAAGGCTCAGAGGAAGGGAGACTTCTGAGAGGAGAATGTTTTCTGATTGCTGCTGTAAACAACAGTGACAAGCTGAAATCACTGCCACTGCAGGCCATGTGGAGTCCTGTGATCCTGGAACAACCCTCTGATGTGCTGTCATGGGAATACTGCAGAGAACATCCCAGTGAATCCCTTCCAGAAACAAATCCTGCCTGGATTTGATCACTCACAACCACTCCTCTGCTGAATGTACACAAGCAAGGACAATCCAGATGTATCTGCCATACCTGCCATGTCAAATGGGGACTTTTGACAATGACACAGAAACAGAGGTAAATAAAAAATCTGGGATTACTCAGGCCTAAAGCACTGAACTCTAAATAGCAGAGAACTACTGAGCTCCTGCACTCTGCACACTGCCCATGATGTGCCATGGGAGCACCCAAATCCCTTTCCTCCACCAAACATCTGAACTGTGGGTATCAGCCTCACAGAAATTTTTAAAAAATCAGAATTTCCATCATAATCTTCTACAGATTACCAGAAAAAAATGTGGAAGGGAAGAGGACAGCTGAGAGAGGTCAGATGAGGGGCTTAACTTGGCAAATCAGACAGCTCTGGTGAGGCAGCAGTGTGTGAAGGAATTTCTGCACCTGGCTCCAGCACTGCCACAGAGCAAAGCCCTGACCAGCACTGCAGACACCTTTGGGGTGTGTCCAGCCCCAGACCTGTTCTAGTCAGGAGAAGAAGTATTAATTGGGTCAGAAGGAAAGGCTGACTATATCCTGGGAGGAAGAGAAACAATCTGATCTGGGGCTTTGGATCTCAGCTCTAAAGGAAAAACAAGATTAAGGGAGATCCATGCCAAAATGCCCAGTGTCCTGGAAATCTTGTGATCCACCAAATCAGGGTATGTTGCAAAGAAATCAGGGAACACTCTTCTGCACTGCAGGCCTGTGGCTTGCTCCCATTAGCTGCTTTGCCTCTGTCCATCTTAGGAAATTATTCATGTAGGGAACCTATTTGCTTAAAGCTAGGTAGGAGCTAACCAGCAGTTCAGAGGATGCCAGTGATCCCAAAAGGCTGGATTTTGTCAGGTAGTACCTTCATCTGTAAAATCCTGGTATTAAAGAGCACAGCACAATGCCCTGAGGATAATTATGGACAGGGAGAATCTCCTCAGGATAATGAAAACTCAGTGTGTGAATACAGAAAGTGTCCTGTCAGTTTAATAATACTGAGTGTCACGAGATCATAAGCAAAATACACTCCAGTGACTCCCTGAAGGAACAATGATGCCAGACTTTTACCTTTTGCTGGCATCTTCCTTTTCAGGAGGTCCTTTATTAAACAGGTTTAGATCACTCAGGGCTCCTACAGTCTCCTTTGTGCTGCCAGTGTTCTTCTGACTGTTCTGCTTTTCCTTCTTCCTCTCCATCAAATTTTGCAGCCGCCTTTGCTGTTGCTTCTGATAAGCCTTAAACTGGCTTTTGAAATCTTCACACACATTTCCATCTGGCTCCATTGTTTACTAAAAGCACAGCAAGAAGAAAATAAAAAGTGACAGAGAGCAGAGATCAGCACTGCTCTGAAAAACATCCCCTTCTGGCTGCTCTGCAGCTTTTCCTGCCTGACTTCTGCCCAGTCTCCCACCTCCTCCTCCTCCTCCTCTCCAGCCCCAGGGCCTCAAGTGCCTTTTTCCATAAATGGCTTTTAAAAAGCCCTTTAAAAAAAAGTCGTCGGGTCTTTTTCACTCCAGAATTCAAAAAGCAACGTTTCCAAATGTCCTTAAGCAGACCTGTTTAAATAAACATTTTAACAGAGGAGAGGGTTGGGGTCAAATCCAAGCCAGTCTGGCAGCCACGTCACACTGGCTAAAGGGAGCATGGAGTGCTTGGGACCATCCAGCCTCCCTGTCCACGTCCAGGAAAGGTGCAAATCCCCCCATTTTTGGGTTAATGGGGGACTGACAGAAGAAGAAAAATCTTTTTTTTTTCCTTATGCTCCCTTTGGGCAAGATAGAAATGTGGCTTACACCTTTCCTCCAAATTTCTAATCACTGAGTGGTAACACTAAAAAATTAAATAATACTATATTCATTATTAATACATATTTTTAAATAATAATATTGCTACCCAAACATTTTCTTAGGATGAGTAAAGACAGTTTTCTGATAAACTGCAGCCCCTTTCTCCTTCTGTTTGACAGTTATTGTCAACAAAAAAACCCTATGGCACCTTTGGTCTAGGAAAACCAACAGATAAATACCTCCAAAGGCACTGAGTAATTAACACAGGGCCTTTCCCACACTGAAGGAAATCCAATTATCCTGATTAATGCATCAAAATGCAGCGTGTCCCTTTGTGTAGTTTATGGGCAGAGTCACCTGGACAAGGTGCACTGAGGATTGACAAGTGCAAAGGGCAGAGCCTGGTGCCTCTGCACAGCCCACAGGGCTCTGGGCATGAGGGATCAAATTGGTTTTAATTGATTAAAGGTGATTCTGAGGTTTGGGAAAAGCCTACAGAGATAAGGAGTCCATTCCATTTACTTAAGCAAACTGGATATAAATTTTAGACAGCTTTTCTGGTTTCAGTAACCTTTGGTTTGATAATTAAATTTATAATTAGATTGGATCCCTTGATAGGTTTAGCCATTGACCTTAAAGATAGCAAAGATAAGCAAGAACATCTTCAAACAGTAGCTGTCTCTGTTGTGAAAATATCCTAGAATTCTTAGCAGAGTAACTATTTAGGCTTCAAATCACCTTCATGGTTTTTCTCAGAATTTTCTTTACTTAGAATGCATTAGTGATTAATTTATTATTTGATAACTTAGTGAGTTATTTACTTATCTATAGGCCAGAAATGTGCACAGTACTCAAGGAGCAGTTCCATTGAACTGATGCCTTCTCGAGGCTGACCTGGAACAGAGACCAGACAGAGCAAAAGGATAAAGTGGGGATTTATTAAAAGGCCTCAATGGATACACCCTGGGCAGCACAAGAACCCAGCTGGGACACACTCAAGGAGAACCCCAAAATGGTCACAAAATGGATGAGCAGCCACGAGGTCTCACACTTTTATAAATTTTGCTCCATTTGCACATTGGAGTGAATTGTCCAATTCCAGCTCCAGGTTAGGAAGCTCCATCCTCCTGGTTTTTCCTTCTCACTTCACCATTGTTTTTGTTCTTGGGCCTGAAATTTGGATGGGCTGTCCTTGGGGCCGAGCTGGAGAAGGAATTGTTTTGTGTCCTTGCTCTGTGAAGGGAGCTCAGCAACTCTGAATGGGAACCCCAGAACCGCCCACTGAAACAGAACCTGAAAAATATAAAAACTAAAACTCAAGGCATCATTTCCCCCCTTTAGAGGCTCGACACGGCCTTTACCTTGTTGAGTCTCTAAATACAAGACATCAACACAAAGCTACAGTGGAAAAGCCCTCTCAGACCCTCGACCATTACCCAGCAGCAGCACCAAACCCTGTCCCCAGGTGCCACATCCACGGGGGATTTGAACATTCCCGGTGGGAATGGTGCGACGGTGATCCCAACACTTCCCTGGGCAGCCCGACCACCCTTTGGGTGAAGAAACATTCCCGAATATCTCATGGAAACCATCCCTGGCTCCAGCCAGGAGGGCTCCAAGGCCGCGGCACCCGGAGCAGGTGACACAGGAACTCATCCAGGAAGTTTTGGGAAGTCTCCAGAGGAGGCTCCACTCCCTCCCCAGCGCTCTGCCGCCCTCAGCGGAAAAAATTTCTTGCCCATTTTAGGCGGAACTTCTTGTGTTTTCCTTAATATACTTTAACTGCAAGCCTGTAACCGTAATTGTCACCCTCCCGCCTCGCCCTGTGACCTGCTAGGACCTGCTAGGTCCTGGCAGCGCCGCGCTGTTCTCCCATCCCGGGAGCTGCTGCCCGCGCTTTCTGCACTTCCCCCCGCCTACCCGAGCCGCGTTCCCGAGGGCAGCGGGAGGGGGTCCCCGGCTGTCCCCGGCTCCTCCCGGGCAGCGGCGGGCCCGGAGATGCGGCCCCGGCTCCCGCTCCGGGCCCGACGCGGTGCCCATGGCAACGGGAGCGCCCTGCCCCTCAGCGCCGCCGCCATGATGGCTGCCCCTCACGCACCGCCATGCCCGCAATTCAATGCCCGCAATTCCCGGCCCCTCGGCAGCGGCTCCTTCTTCTCCCCTTCGCAGGTAGGAAGGGGAAAAGGCGTCGGCGCCCCTCCCCGTCTCCATCCGTGCGGGAGCAGCCGAGGGCAGCCAGCAGGGTGATGCGGCCGGGAATCAAAGGAGAGCACCGGCTGGGAATTCCCTTTCCAGGAGCGCCGCACCCTCCTCAGGTGATTTTTATTCAGCTCACGCCAGCCCTCTGCGATGGGATGGGAGTTCTCCCCCAGCAAATCCGTAGGCAAGCAGTTGTTACCTCCACTGTTCACTTTTTATTCGTTTTAATCTCCCCCTGCTCTGTTCAACAGGTCACAGACAGGTGCAGTTTGTACCTTTTATCTGTAACATCTGAGACTGTCACCATGGAATGTCAGCTAACAGGAGAATATATGTTTTTTTAGAAATTGGCTTTTATTTTCGTGACTGCTCTTGGAAGTACAAGGAGTTTGAGTGTAAAATAACTCAAGAGACAAGGATTTTAATAGCTCAAAGGTAATGGGGGGCTTTTCAGATTTAAATGTTTTAAAATTTTCTGTGGGGAACAGTACTGCAGAAATCAGCTAGATCAAACATTTTAAAAGCATTAAACCACCAAATTAAAGTTTAGTTTTCACAATATGTATTTTAAATGTTACATTTAGATGTTACTCAGAAGAACACCGTAAATAAAGTTACAAAATATCATAATCCAAGGGTTTGATATAGCAAAAATAAGGAGCCTGTGTCTTCGTTAACAATGAATAAATATAACATTTAAATAGCTGCAACATACTTATGCTTTAAATAAAAAATATAGATGTTTATATAGCTCTCTCAATGTCTTAAAAGTCATTTAGTGCTACTGGAAGCTTCTAAATTACAAAGTTGGAGGCAGAGGATAGAAAATGACAGCGAGGCGTTCCTGACATCCCCTGACAGAAGCCAGTTCAGACATCGTGGTTTTGGGCAACAACAGCAAAAGAAGTCACCAGTTTTAGGACTAACGTGAAGGGAAGATAGAGGGGATTGCACTCCACGATATCTCCTAAAATCTGGGATGTGGTGGTGTCAATCAGAGAGACCCAGACCCCAATACCCGCTCCCCCAGGGCACAATCTGAGGCTGCCAGGTTCAGCACAGTGTACCATACACAAAATAGAACAATTCTCTAATGCCATGTATTATTTGTTTTCCTCCAGAACCCCTGGACAGGAGGTTTGGAGCTGCAGTACACAGGCCACCACCAGGACAGGGATTTCAGACAGCTTCCCACTATTCCTTGGGCTTCACCACATAATCCCGGAACATGGAATACAGCACGCCTGCAAGACAGGACAAAAGGCACAATTAAAGAACTGTGTTAAATAAGAAATAATGGGTTTCAAAATCTGAGCAGTTCTCAGCAAGACAGAATCTCTCTTCCTCCTCAGCTGCATTTTTTTTAATAGCGGTGATGAACACTACAAAATTCTTCGTATACAGAGAAACTGGGTATGAAAATGTACAGTTTATAAAAATGCAGATCCTGAGCTAATTCTAGGTGGTTTTGTGGCCAAAGTCAAGCTTTTCTGGGAATACATTTACACACAGATGAGACCTGGGATGTACACATCAGGGGCACAGTGTGCATTCAGAGACACAAGTCCAGTCCTGAAAAAATAGATATAAATATATATATATAAAATATATAATACCATGGTCTACACACACTGTAGATCTTCCAATGCATTAAATTCAGAAACAGCAACATATTTACAAGGGACAATATTAATGTCAGATGAGTGTTTTCTTTTTTTGGCCTGTAAGAGGCAGAGATGCAGAACCTCACTTTCCATGTCTAGACGCAATCAATTAAAAATAAAAAACTAATTGCTACTCTGCAATTAAGTACATAAAATCAGATTCCCCCAGAAAAGCTGATGGAGGACCAGTTAGGAGCACAAACATCCTGAAATAAATGTTCTGGATCCTTCCACCCGGCCATTCCAGCTGTCTTATGCCCTGGGAGAGATCCAAGGGGCTCTCCCTGGTTTGGCAGTGCCAAGGACAGCTCCCAGTCCGTACGTACCGCACGTCAGCGCTCCCACGGCGAAGCCCTGGGCTGCCACACGCATGTGGATCAGGTGCAGGGACATTTTCGTGTCACCTCTGTGCTTCAGCTTGTACAGCCCGTAGGCAACCACGGCGAAGAAGCCGCCCATCCCTGCAAGGCAAGGAGAGCATCCCTGTGAGTGGGGATCCGGGAGGAGTGGAGGGACCCACCTGAACGGAACAGCCTGCGAGTCACTGAGCTGTTAATGCTGGGAAGGACCCTGGAGATCATGGAGTCCAACCACTCCCCCATAGCTGCCAAGGCCACCACTAAACTCCACAAGTTTCACATCCATACAGTTTTTCAATCCCTACGTGGATGGTGATTCCACCACTGCCCTGGGCAGCCCTTTCCTTGAAGAAATTTTTCCTATTATCCAGTCTAAACCTCCCCTGGCACAACTTGAGGCCATTTCTCTCATTCTAAAATAAACCTCTTTTGGTCTAATCACACTGGTTTTGTATAGTGATAAATCCTAGCCCTGGTTTCACTCCAGTGCCACTTCATTCAATGCTCAAGTCAGTGCAGGGAAGAGCAAGAGATTTCTATCAGCATTAAAATGCCACAGGAGCAGCTCAGAGTGTCTGAATTCCCTGATATTTTTCAGACAGAACCAGGGCTCCTTGTAGCTCCCTTCCTGCAGGACACTTGCACCCAAGACCCCCACTTGGCTGATGCTCAGATTCTGTGTCTGGACACTCCCTGAGGTATCCATGGCCTGCTGCAGTCGCTGTTTTGGGTGTTGTCACATTTGTCCAGGTGCCACCAGGACAGGACAAGCCACGTGTTACTGTCCCAAGCTGTGAGGAGGGAGGCTCTGCCAGGTCTCTTTTCCAGGCCCAGGATTCCCTGATAATCCTTCAGCAGAGCAAACAGCCCCAGCTTTGTCTGCTCCAACTGATGCTCTCACAGAATATGCAGCAGAAATGCACAAACTTTTCCAATTCCATCTATTTCATTCCATTTTTAGGATTATTTGCACAGTTCATAGGTGGATGCCAAGTTTTAAGTGCTGTGTGTATTTTACTGAGCAGAGCACTGGCCGTTTGTCTTCCCTGAGCTGGAGCATTACCAGTGCCACCAGGAAGCTGTAAACACTTAATTCACTCATTAAATACCAATTAAGAGTTTTAGGGCCTTCAACCCAGCTGTGACACAAGTCAAAGGTGAGTTCTGCCAATCTGCTTCAGGGAACTGGAACTCCTGGAGTTCATGGTACAGCCCAGCAAGGTGGAGACAAAGTCCAGTGACCACGGAGCAAGTGACGGAAATGCGCTGGCAAACACTCGGGACAGTTCACCCCGAGTGACCCTGCTGCTCTCCATTTAAGGTGGCTGAAATCAAAACGTGTCTTGTGTCAGACAAAAGCTGATCCCTGCTCTCCCCAGAAGCTTTCTGGGAGTCTCAGCAGAGAGGCTGAGAACTTTAACAACTTCCTCAAGCTGGAGTAACGTAAAAGTTACTAAAAAAATGCATTTTAAGCTAAGCGGTGGCAGCAGAGGGCTGAAATGTTTACCAGACAGGCAGTAATTTAAATCCTTCCAGTTTGTATTTTGACAGCTTTTAAGACACTTTGGCGTGGCCACATAACTCCCAGGAACTGTGCTCCTGAACAGCTGCACAACACACTCCTTAACCACTTGACAGCATCACCTTCACATGTTTTCTATCCTCACCTAAAAAGCCTTTCAGGGTTTGTTGGTTTGGGTTTTTTTTCTTTTACTTGTAGGTTCTGAGGTTTTTATTTAAGGTAACGGATCTCATTAATTTCCTCTTTCTTGCAGGACAACTATTATGGGGAAGTAATTTCTAAGTAATTTCCTGCTCACAGAAAAAAAGGTGAACAGTGATGGTGTTTCCCACATGGATTGTGCAAACACGTTTCTCCATTTTTGAACTCACCAATGGGCACAAATGGCGTCTCCTTAAATTTTTTTATCAGCTTTGAGGTCTGGCTGGTCTCTGTCTCATACTCAGGGAAAACGGATTCCTGGCTGGGCGACATGGTGGCTGTGAAGACAAAGAGCCTCCCTTCAGGTTTTGGAAACCCCAGGTAAAGAGAATCTTCAGGAAAAGAAAATCCCTTGTGTATTCCACCAGTCACAAATATCCAGGTAGTGAGATGTGAGAACAGGCACCGTGGACAGATGGTTTGATTGAAGCAGGATTGTTGCTTACCAGGAGAGGCAAGAACAAAACAAAACCAAAACAAAGTAGGAAAGCAACACATTTCTGCCATCTGTTTTCACACCATTACAGATCCCAGTGACCCCCCCCACGCTCACAGGCAGCCACAGAAAGCTTTGGCCACTGCCTGCCTTTCCTTTTAGGAATTCCATGCCTCACCACTCCGCTTGGCTTTCACAGGCTGCTCCTTTATGGCAGTTCTGACCTCAGCAAAGTTCACTTTTCCCCCCTCATTCCCTGCCAAGAGCAGCTTGGGAAGCACGAGCTGCTGCACAAGGTCAGCCCTGCCTGGCAGCTCCTCAGTCACTACAGCCTATCCCACATCAAGGTAATTCCTGATTCCTGATGGAGAACACAGGGAGGGAAAACAGCCACCACTGAGGAGCTGGAGCAAGTCCTGAAGCCCTCAGTAGGTGCAGACTCGTTTGGGGTCACATCAGGAGGAGAAGTCATCTGCAGGTGATTTCTCACCTTCCCCCAAGGAAAATAAAAAGCAGCAACAGCCCTGAGACAGGCTCTACTCACAGATCCATCATCACTACAGTGAGACCGTCCTCCAGAACATCCCAGCTTTTTTGTGTTGGGAATTGCATGGATTACACCAAGACCTGTTCCCTCCTCAGTGCTCAGCACAAGCATCATTCAGTCAACAACTTCTGCCAGTGACACCACAGAGGGCCCTGCTAGAAAAATCTTTACTGCTATTCAGCTTTGCCACCAATGGCAAAACACAGCTCAGGGGCACATGGTGAGGCTCCAAGCTCTCGGAACAAACCAAGAGGAATTTCATTACGCAGGTGCCAGTAACCGTAGGCAGAAGAGGCATTTTGGACGTGGCCGTGCTCCCTGGTTACGCAGCATTTCGTGCACACCCATGTGAGCAGACTGACTGGTTCTCAAACCATTTCCTCTGCAAGGCCAAAGGATTTGGTCTTTCTGCGCCTGCTACAACCACTCTTATTTGCTAAATGTAAATTATAATTTTAGCCTGACTCATTCAGAGAAGGGAACAAGAGCTCCCTGTCACTCAGCAGAGGAGGAGACAGCCAGAGGTGAGATTTACATTAGAAAATTACATTAAAAGTGAAACAATTCATCCACCACGAGGAGTTTCTGTGACCTTCAGCTCAGACCAAGATGGCAGAAGAAACTGGGTGTAACACACGGCCCGGCTGCCCTGACCTTGCCCACACCGAACAGAGAGGTCGGGGGACCTGTGTGACCGGTGTGACCCACAGGGGACACTGAGGGAGGACCATGGGTGGGAAGGTGACAGGTCCAACATCCCTCCCGGCAAGGGGGAGGCCCTGGATACCCCCAGGCTGCTTTCCGCCTTCCCAGCTCCACATGGGGATCCTTC
>VYXF01012142.1:533696-549383 GCA_013397295.1 Polioptila caerulea | reverse complement strand
TTATTAAACTGTTCTTATCTCACTAGTTTACTGTTTTTTGATTCTCCTGCCATTCCACCAGTGTGAAGGGGGGATGAAGGGGGAAGTGGAGCAAGCAGCTGCATGGTACTTTAGTTGCTATCTGGGGTAAATCCTAACATGGAGAAAACACTATAAAAATCTTACGTCCCTTCAGACATCAGGAGCCCTGAGCTGTGCACCCACGTGCAGCACATCGTGCAGACCCCTCCACACAGAGGATTACATCAGTTGGGTGAATTGAACTGTTACAGGAATTTCTTACAAGACAGCAACTCTGCTCCTCATTTCTACTGTGTCAAACAGTGGGGATGTTCACATCACAACTCTGTGATTCACTTTAGGACAAAGGCAAGGCCGTGCTGGGGATGTAATTCCTGGTGCCAAGTGGGAGATGCCCATAGACTCCTCCATTAAAAGTGATGGTGAAATTTGCCCTGAGGCTGCAGTACCCCAATGCACACACAGCCAAAGTGCTCCACGAGTCACAAGGTCTTCTGAGCTCAGTGCTCCCTCAGTCAGGATCTCTGCAAGGATGCTTTCCTGCACCCTGATCTCTTACAGAAGCTGTCCTGGCTGGCAGTGCTGCTCATGGGGAGCTCCCAAGGGGCACCTGCAGCAGCTCCATGGGCTGCAGACCTGCTCCATGCCCTGACATTATGTGCCAGTTATCCTGCAGGCACACACCAGGCTGCACGTGGTGGGAATTACGGCTCAGGTATATGGGCTAATCCACTGCCTCTTGGTGTGAGATCATTGTCTTCTCAGCACATCTTTGAGCAAACATTGCTAGGGAGGTTTAAGACACAGGTAAAAGCCCTTTAGCAGGTGAAAACGGAACCTCAGTTCAGTGTTGTCAAACTCCTGCACATTGTCACTAGGCACATGTTCTTTAAACAATGAAGAGTTACACTTCATTGACACTAATGACCTGTCTCTGTGCACCAGCTGATTCATGATGGCATTTTTATTATTCTGCAGCTATTGTAGAAAAAGAGGGTCCTGATCCCCTGTCACCCCACCCAACTCTGATTGTTCAGGCCTCTGCCAAGGAAGTGGAAGAAGCTACCAAACCAGAAGAGCAGCCCTCCTGCTCCTCAGCACTTGAGATGCACTGGTGCAAGCAGGCACAGGGTGTGCACAGGCTGAGCCCTCCTGCTGATGGCAAATATTTCAGCACTGACAACAGACCACGGTGGAGACATGGCAGGGCTAAGGCAGTGACCTCCCTGAGCACCTGATGGACGCTGCAGAGTTTTTCTTGTCCTTTCAGTGCAAGTTGGGTAGAAGATGGCAGTGTGGAAGGGGAGATTGAGAAGTTCATGGGGACCCCAACTCATAGCAGGGGTGAAGGGTAGTGGCTGGTGGGCAGCAGGGGCTGCTAGGACCACCCTGGGGCACTGTGTTTGATGGGCTGGCACTTGCAAAACACAGATGCCTCAGCTCAGCGCTCCACAATGTCTCTACTTGCAGAAAGCCACATTGTCCCTCCTTGATCACTGCTCTCATGACTGTTTGGCCAGGGCAATTTTACTTTTCTCACTCTGAAAGAAATATCTTTGAACAAAGTTGCCTTAACCTCCACAGAGGGTTATTACAAGTTACTCAGGCATGCCTGGAGTGTGCAGTGGGGCTGCTCAGGCTTCAAAAATCAGATTATAAATCTGGAGGAATGTGCTCTTGAGACGTGAGTCACCTTAACTGTGACATATTCATTCAGACTGTTTCTGCTTAAAATAGAAACTCTGAGCATCATACAGCAGCAGGAGGTGACAAGGGACGGACAAAAGCCTCCAAGCACTTCATCCCGAGGGAAACAGCAGAGGATGTGCCCAGCCCCAGCAGCAAGGAGCTGTATCCACGTATCTTGCAGGCGCATCTGGGTGGGCTCCTGCCCTAGGCACATGACACAGCATAGAAGGAAGTGCTCAAGAGTCACAGAAACCTGTGCTGACATGACCTGAAAGCAAATAGTGTTTTGGACTGGTCCCTCATAGCTGCCAGATGAAACCTTTGGCTGTGGTGCTTGCAACCTGAGTGGGGCTGTGGTGTGGGAGCAGGGAGCTTCTCAAATGCTCCCACAACTGTCCCCAGAGCTTCTGCCCCCAGCCCTGACATTTTCCCAGAGCACGGCTGGCATGGGCTGACCTGTCCCAGTGCCCTGCAGCAGGGCTCAGTGCCACAGCCCAGCCCTGGTGTGCAGTGAGGTGGTGAGGGTGCACTGGAGCACAGGCTGTCCCCCAGATGGGATCCCAGAGCCTGACACAGCCAACAGCAGGGAGCAGTGCCTTGGGGTGCCTCAGGAGGTGCAGCCTGAGGGGGGTTACACAAGCCTGACCTGAGAGTGTCTCCTGGGAATTAGACAAGCCTGACCTGTGGGCGCCTCCAGGAAGAGTTTGTGGCAGTGGTGAAGGATTGTGTTGGGTGTGATTCAATGGCACTCCCCTGAGGAACCATGGCTGAGTGCTGCCCTGTCCCACAGCCAGCCACTGCCCTCGGCAAACGGTGGAACAAAACAACCTGGAACCCTGTCCTTGTCTTTGTACCACAACTGAATCAGGGCCTGAGGTGAGGGGAAGGGCAAAGCACCAGTTTGGCAACTCCTTTTAGTCAATGAGTAAGCAAGGTCTGACAAGATCCTGCTGAGCATCCCGTCATTGCTACTGGTGTCTCCTGATTTACAAGTTCCCAGTTTGACTTCAGCAGAGGATTGGGTACTTGTGTAATGCAGCTCTGCTGTTATACAACTAACTCCAGCCACATGTTTTCTGGTTGCACTTGTGATTCATATCATGCAGGAGCTGAAAGGTTCTCAGTGGCTTCTCCCAAACAAAAGTCACACTGCAATATTTAGGTAAAGGTTCGAAGTACTCAGACCCTTGAGCAGCAACAGGGACATCAAACAAATTGACAGCAGTTAATATTTACAGGACCAAAGCTCACAGAAAATTAGTGAAGTCTGTGAGATGATCTGAGCAACAATTCCAAAACCAGTAGTAAAACCTTCCATAAGAAAGGGACAGCAAAAGGCTTGTCAATGTCTGACAATGAGGTTTGCTTCTTTCCCTTGTACATCTTCTTGCACAATGCTGCATGTACAGCTTAGACTGAAAGCTTTTTGACCCTAAAATCAGGCTTTATATCACATGCCTCAATAAAAGGACTTGTAATAGGCTAATCCCAAAAGTATCTAGTTCATGGAATGCTTTCCTGGAATTTGTGCAACAGCCAAATATTGCAGGCTGGTGCTTCCTAAGCTGCCTTATGGTCTGTAGGACATGGGTCCATGGGCAAAGTTTTTTAGGATGCAATTCCCACTTGCAGATTGATAACTTTGTGCAGTCCAAATTTTTTGTGGCATGCAATGTAGGACTCTGAGAACTATACTGTGCAAGAAAAAGTTGCAGAAATAGGGACACAGAGAGAAGAACAGACAAAACCTATGGCCTTCCCTCAAGCCGTTAACCTGTAATATGTGTTTTTGACCTGCAGTCCAGGGAAGGTCTCTGCTGAAGTTGCTCCCATGCTGCACCCTGGTGTCAAAGCCTACAAGATATCACTGGACATTCATGTTGCACCTCCTGTTTGGCAGGCCCAGCATAAATCCAGCCGGAGAGTGGGACACTGGTCCCACTTTTTGAGACAAAGACTCAATTTGATTTAGGCCATTTCTGGAAACCATCCTCACATACAGAGCATGCCCCTGGCCAGGCATCTAACCTGGTAGTTGCTCCAAAGTTACAGACTAGTAAGAAGAGTCTACAAAATGAGGGAGGTGGTATGGGGGAGTGGTCTTCAGTGCATGTCATTTTTCATCCCAGATGATGTTCTAACTGCAGATTTGTTTGTGGAGCCAGAGTTAAGCTGGGACTAGATGCAGATGGGGGCTGAATCCACTCTTACTCTGTCAGGGGAAAACTGCTGAGGACAAGAGGCAGGAAGAGGGCAACTGAGGAGGACACACCACAAGAGAGATGCAGAGGTGTCCAGTCATGGTCAGAATGATGCTGCTCTAAAGGGGACATGGAAATCCTCTGCCACAGAGCTCAGGTGTAATCCCTGGACAGAGGAAGGTTTAATGCAGGGTGGTTGCTGTGGGGCTGGGTCTTGCTGGTGCAGTCTTCACTTGATACTCTTGGGGTCTTTTGATCCCTCAGCCTTGCATCCCAGAAGATCTCTGAAACAAGGAATCCTGCTAAGAAGCCTCCCATAACCATGCCAAAACTACGCAAGTTAATCCTCCACTCCCCTCCTCCCTGCATCTGCAGGGGCTGAGCTCTTTCTCTCATAGTATGACAAATCCTTCTGCAGAATTAATTTGATTGATATTTAAATCAGCAGCTTTCAACCTGCAGCCCATTAAATCCCACTGGTACAAAGTAAATAGCCAAAAAATGTGAAGCCTATTATCAAAAGGTTTAAATTTGTCACAGGGGGATCCCACATCTGTTGGGGAAAATATCTAGGCCCATAAATATAAAATAGTCCACAGCCTCCCAGATGTGTGTTTGCCTGTGAAACATGCAATATTTTGGTGGAACTGCCTTCCTATGGAGTTAGAGTTTAGCCATGAGGTAAAAATAGCCATGGCTAACATTTGGAAAAGTCATCCATGTTTTTTGCAAATCTGTAAAAAGCCATTATGCAAACCCAGTTGTGTCATGGCTGTGTCATTTAATATCACAGAGATTTAAAATTTGGTCTACCTAACTGGCTAGGCCAGTTCTTTTATAATTTTGAAGGGAAAAAAAAGCAAAGTCTTGTGTATTCTGTGTGGGGCTCTTTTTTGTTTCCTGCAGGTTTCTAGCTCTTTCTCCATTGCTTAACTGCTTGCATAATATATTGCAATTATAATTCAGGGAGAAAAGCCTTTTGTGGCTGCCAGCGGCAGTAGAAAATGTTTTACCAGTAAAGTCAGGCAGGTATTTTTATTGGCGACTGAGGAAGAGGAGGAGGTTAAGCCATGTGAAGCTGTTTCTGTGCTCCAACATTCATTAACAAGACAAGGCAGGGACTGTGTTTGCTCCCTGGGGGATTGGTGGTCAATACTGCAACACAATTTCATGCTGCACAAGGAAATGTGAGCTTAAACCCTCTGAAGGTTGAGGGTGAGTTAAGCAGAAGCTGCTGTTTCACCTGGTCCCATCGTGTAGGGCCATTCAGCATATAAAAAAAGGGTTTTGGCTGTGAGCTCATCTTGCCACATCCATAGTTATTGAGAATAACACAGAATTAGATAACATTAATGACACCAAATTACTCTTAGCTCCTTGCAGTATGATGGGAAATGTCCATGTTGAAGCAGGCAGGTGCTACTTGCCTTGGTTTGCAGATCTGGAAACTGAAGCACAGGGGTGAGCTGCACAAGATTACAGGAAATAACTGGCAGGATTGCAACTAGGACCTTGTCCTGCTTTTTGTAAAATTTTCTAGAGTGCCCTTGTGTGACATGTTCCCTGACTTTGTATTATGCCTCCATAATTTGCCACTGCACTGCTGAACTTCTGACATGTCATGTGTTGCTGTGGGTCAGCAACTGGGACATCCCGGGGGGCTGAAATTGTTGATCTCCCCTTCACCTTGAGCATAAGTTAGCCACACTCCTGATCCCTTGCTCTCTGGAACATTTTAAAAACCTTGCCTGCACTGAGCTTCCTAAAAAAGCACCTTCATTCCTGGAGGTTATTTAAAAAAATGTTCTGTAGCTTTTCTTCTGAAGTCCTGTAAGGGCAACTGGACAGGAGGTTGGATCAGCTGATTTCCTGACATCTGCACCAGTCCTACCTGATTTTATCTGAATGACTAAAAAAATCCTGACATCCTGTTTTCTGGCTGGGATTGTGCTGAGGACTCTCAGCTGTGTGTCACCTGTTATCTCATGAGTTGTGGTTCCAGTCCTTCTCTTCCAGAGCTATCACTGCTGGAACTCCCTGGAGGCAACCAGTGGCTTGGGGTACCAGGGTTGCTGCCTAACCAAGGGCTGATGGCTCTTGTAGCTGCTGGGCATCTGTCAGCAGCAGGAGCCTCTCAAGTTAACTCACAGCTGTCCAGAGTATGCTTGGTTTTTATGGCACTGGCCTTCCCAGCAGCTTAGCCAGGGTGGAAACACACAGGAGTGAGGACAGGCAGCTGCCCAGTGCCCAGACGAGGAGTGCCCAGCTCCTGCCTGTGTCTCGCTGCAAGTCTGGTGGGAGTTAGGTGAGAAAACACTTCTTGGGTTCTGCAGCTTGAGTGCTTGTCTGGACAAAGGAGGACTCTGCACAGAGGACAGCTGTGAAGAATTGAACGTAGATTTCATACTAGCACCTTTTGCACCAGACCATCCCCTTCCTCCCTGCCCCCATTAAGGTAGAATGATAATGTTCACATGAGACAAATAAGTTGTTGTCCTTGGCAAGTACTGATATCCTTGACTGAGTGGTTTCTCTGGTGTCATAATTTAATCGAAACCTAAATACGAATCCAATTATTCTCAACATCTTAGGAATGTGATTTTACTACTACTGTGAGTTTTGAGTTGTCACTGTTTTGAAATCTTTCAAGTTAGAGTTCTTAGACATTATACACGTTTATGCCTGTCACATTGAATTCTCCTGCTTGCTTTGAAAAGAAGGAATCATTAATGTGGGGGTTTTTTTTCTCATGGGAAAATACATTTTCTCTTTCTACAATTACATTGAAATAGAGAATAAAAATTGAGCCTTCATGCTTTTTTTCAGTAAATTGAACTATTGTACACTGTTTTTCTCTCATACTTTGCGCTGACTTATATTTAATGCATGCCATTCTCATTTTTTTGGCAGGAAATTTACATGGTCCTTTGAATGTAACACATAATATTTACATAGACCTTGGTTTGCTTTCTCTTATTTCTACTGTTCTTTAGAAGTATCCTTTCCTGCACTCAAAAATATTTCTCATTGCTCCGTGGATCCCAGTATAAAAATATCTTCCTTTCCAATATGGAAAGCAAAAGCAAGAAAACTTGTGGATTGAAATCAAGGCAATTTAATAAGTGAAGGAACAAGACAAAAACCCTCATGGGTAATGCAAAGTAAATCACTCACCATCTCCCACAAGCAGGGCAATGTCAAGCCACTCACTGGGCAACAGCACATTTAGAAACCTGAAACATCCCCTTCTTCCTCCCCCCACTTTTATTGTTGGCATGATGTAACACAGCATGGCATAGCCCTTTGACCAGTTCAGACCAGCTGTCCCAGCAGTATTCCCTCCCAGTTGCTTGCCCGCTGCCAGCCTCTTCACTGGGGTAAAGCAGAGTGCAGAAATGAGAGCCTTGATGCTGTGCATGTTCAGCAATAGCTGAAACCCTGGTGTGCTGTCAACACTGGCTTAGCCACAGATCAGAACAGAGCACCGCACAGGCTGCTGTGGGGAAAGCTGACTCCATCCTGGCCAGACCGGGTCCAAATGCCTGCCCAGGGGGGAGAAGGTGGTTGAGACCTTCCCCCCAGGCTTTCTCCTTTATCCCAAGACTTGGTAGGCTACCATGGAGGGACAGCCTGGGCAATACAGAGGAGAAACTGCCAATCCCTGCCTGAAGGAGCACAATGACCACCAGACCAGTGCCAGCTACTTGTGTCCTTGTTTCTCTGACATTCCTGGGATGTCTGATACCCATTTTTATGCTATCAGACAGCTTCAGCACAAGGGTACACCCACAAGCTGCCAGCACATGAGTCCTGGAACAAATGCTTTCAAATCCTCTTTTGGGACATGAGGGAATTCAATTTACCATGTTTGCCTTAGGTAAAAGAGGTTGGTGCTCAGCATTTCTGCATTTAATGAGACACGATACTTCTGGTACATTCTAGATGTGTTGTGGGAGTACTGGATAGAGCCAGCCCAGGCTGGAGCCATGTCTACATCTTTCCTATGGCATGGACACTGGGAAGCTCCTTCTAACAGCCTGGGTCAGCCTTAGCCTTGCCTGAGGGTGCAGTGGGAGGCCCCAAAAGATTTAAACTCCAATATTTGTGTGCCTCAGCCTGGTATTGAGCAGAGGTACTTCTTCAGCTGGCTTGGTGTGTGATGCAATGTCTTTACTCTCCCATCCATGCTCACAAGCATTTTCTTAGAAAACATCTGGGAAAATAGTGATCCATTTCTTTCTGTTCTTTCTTTAAATATCCACTTTGGTCAAGCAGACAGTGTTCTAAAAACATAATAGGTTCATTTGTGTGCTCTGTTAAAGACAATAAGCAAGACGTAGGGAAGATTTCAACTTGAAATGTACATTCTTTTGTGAATCTCTTGATTCTTCAGAATGAATCTGTGCATCTTATATCCACAAGGACAGCAAAGGAAATTCAGAAGCATGTTAACTGTTGCCAATAGTAATATGATCTGCCTGTTGTGGAATCAAGATTCAAATAAAAATCCTACTGTCAGGAAATAGCTCTGTTTATAATACTATCTATAAGAGCTATAATGAGGCAGAGGTGTGAGGAGGAGGCCTGAAGCTGTTGGTATTTCACAGACTGTCAAAGTGCAAGATGGAACCAGATCCGTCCACATAAATATTTATATTAGAGAGACAAAGCTGCAGCAAATTCTTGGCTGATGGGAAGTGTCTTCAGCTGATGTGAATTTTCATGGCCTGTGATTTCCAGCAGGGCTGTGACAATTCACATCAGCAGAGGAGCTGCTCCTCTATAATTAGCCAAATCCTTGCAGCAGTGACTGCAGTCACTTTCCCATCAACCCTGCTCTCCACATATGGTTAATATTGAACCAGTCACAAAAATGCTGCTATCAGAGATCTTGACAGCACACCAAACAGAATATCTGGAACTTGGGCTCCCTGTGAGATGGCAGCAGCATTAATTAATGATCTTTAGTTATATTAGATGATCAAAGATCAGCAGATCAAAGGAGACAGTGTCTTCCATGAAATGCAGGAGTTGGGCTGGGTTGGACAGGGGAGGCAGCATAGGAGGGAGGCAGCTGAGCTCCCCCAGGAAGAGCAGGAAGCACAAGGGGCTGCTTCTGTTTGTGGCCCAGGTCACTCCCATACATGGCAGAGTGAATGAAATTGTGTTTTACCCTGAGCATTATATCCAGCAAAGCCACCTGTTAGTGCAGACAAAACAGCAGAAGGGTAATTGGGGTGAAGAGGTCTTGGCCAAATGCCCTCCATCACATTTTTCTGGGGGCAGCAGAGTAAAGGACAAGCTTTCCCAGCCTGGCTGCAATGTGTGGGAGCTTGGGTTGATCTGTGTGGCACTGAGCAGGCGGTGGTGGAAGGGTCCCTTGTGGGCTGGCAGCCCTGTCTCATCCACTGCAACCTGTTGGAAAAATTGGCCAGAAGGAGCTTTCCTGGGGCTACACAGCCCCATCAAATGCCCAGGCAATATCAGAGCTTATCTGGAGGAAGATGCCAACACTATTAAAGAAAGGCATGGACAAGGCAAGTACCTAGAAACTGGAAACCAAAAAGTTCACAACATTTCATTATGTAAAGTGAACATAAAGCTCATTTCTGATGCACATGCAACCCTCACTGTTCTCACCATAGACCAAGGAGTGACCTTCATTAGGACTGACCCTGTAGCTCCCCTTTCATCACAAACCTTTCACAAGAGCTTCCCTGCTCCAGGGATGCCTATGCCAAGACCATGTCTGGACACTGTGGACAGTCTCCACATGACATCCCTTAGCTTGACTTCTGGCATGAGCCTGCTGAGGCTCTGGTCTGCCATCACCAGGGCCCTGATTAGACCTTTCAGGCAAGGACCATGGCACCCTGTCCCAGCATTTCCATGATCATCCGTGCTGTGCTGTGCAGGTGAAGGGTTTAGCTGGTCACCTCATCCTCCTCGCCAGGCCCCAGGGAAGGCAGTTTCTTCAGGAAATGAGTGCTATTTCAAAAAGACATTACCCATCAGAAAAATCACAAGTGAGTGACATTTTCTGAGACTTATGCAGCACTACTGCCTGCCTGGGCTCCCACACCAACCTGCTTGTTGGAACAACCCCGGCTGATGATTTTTTTGGCAGCTTATACAGAATTTGATTGCTTT
Source organism: Polioptila caerulea (assembly GCA_013397295.1). NCBI lineage: Eukaryota > Metazoa > Chordata > Aves > Passeriformes > Certhiidae > Polioptila > Polioptila caerulea. The sequence continues at coordinate 539,322 of VYXF01012142.1, read as the reverse complement.
TGCTCTGGACTGTGACTCTATATTTCTATTTTGGGCCTGGAGGATTTGCAGAGTCAGAGCAGACCCAGGGACACTCAGTCCTAAGGGATGCCTTCAAACAGCATCCACCCCCTCTACCTGGAAGCTGCTCTGGACACCCCTCCAGTTAAATGCATGAAGCCTCCAAAGAAGAGAACTTCAAGGTGCCTTCACACACAGTACAGATCACAGAAGTATTATTTGAGCACCAAGAACTTCTTAAAAGAAGAGTAAAAGCAGTGGGGTAGGAAACATTCTCCTTGGCATCACAGCAATATGAAGAGGGGTGTTTTCTATTACTCTCCTCTCTGACTCCACCTTTGCACAGCACTTCTGCACCTAGTTCTTTGGCAAATAGGTGTAGCCTTACTGTGCTGGATTTGGCTGGGGTAGAGTTAGTTTTCTTCAAGTAGCTGGTATGAGATTGTATTTTGGATTTGTGCTGGAAACTGTGTTGTTAATTCAAGGATATTTTGTTATTACTGAGCAGAGCTTACACAAAGTCAAGGCCTGTTCTGCCCCTCACTCCAGTGAGGGGGCTGGGGATGCACAAGAGGTTGTGATGGGATGTAGCTGGGACAGCTGACCCCAACAGATCCAGGGGATATTCCAGACTACATGGCATCATGCTCAGCATGTAGAGTATGAACAAACAATGCCAGACAAAATTAGCATCTCAGTTGTTCTGGTGTTTGTGACATTTGACTGCAGTCATCGACATGCGCAAAGCAGTGTGCCCACAGTGAGGATACCACCATGACCTCCTCCTGTGGCCCAGTCTGGTCAGTCAGAGCTTTGAACGAGCAAGACCAATGCCAGGGCTCTGATCTCACAAGCTGGGGAGGCCACCAAGATGTGGCTGGAACATGGGGGCCTCTTTGCTGGGCCATGTGGAAGGCTGGGAGCCTGTTTTGTGCCTGCAGCTTTAGTGGAGGCTGCTGTGCTATGTGATGTAGGAGAAAACAAGGAATGGCTATGGTGGTTGTGGCCAGCCACACCACTAGGCTGACCAGTAGTCTGGCCAGAATGGTTACCACCGAGAAAACAAATGGGTCACTGGATGTAACCAGGGATTTTGGAAACCCCAGGCCATGGGATCCTTGGTTTGGGGGTCTGGAAGGCAGGAAGGATAAAGCTGCATTTCATGGTGATGAGGGCTGGAATAGGATTCTGTGTTGTGGGCAGTGTGGGTTGGAAAGAATGAGCTCAGGGTGCCTTCCTGCTGTCCACTGCAGAAGGAATTAGTGGTTCTGCCCTGATGCATCAGACAAGCTCTGCCAGACCTTAAAAAGTTCACACTTTTTTTCTTGATCGGAATATTGGCACATGTGGTATGAGTTGTGCCACTTCTCAAATCTCAGCAGTGCCTTGTCTGAGCTTTGGGTGAGAGCTCAGTTCATTGGATGCTTGGTGCATCAGGTCCCCTAATTACCAACTAGCCAATCTCCAACAATAGTGGAAGAACTGGAGGAGTGATCCACTAATAAATAATTACAAGAAGGTAATAGGATTAGTATTGTGCAACCTAGGTTTATGAAATATATTTCATTTTCATTTTACAAGTAATTTTAGATTAGTTTGAGAAGTTTGGCTGATAAACCTGAAGTTAGAGAAAAACACACTTAGATTTGTGTAAGGAAACTTGCTTAATCTTAACTTATATTCTGAGTGAGATAAAAGATAAGAAAAAACTGACACTTGATCTTTGTCTTTTCAGGAGAGATCCAGAAGGAAACAGTTGTTCTTGACAGTGTTGGGGGGAATTGGTTAAAAATACCAGCACAAGCAAATAATAGGTATTCCAGTATGGTAAAATACAATACAATGTATCTAGGAAGGAAAAACCACAAGTCATGTTTGCCTAATAAGGTGCTCTGTCTGGCAGAGCAGTAATTCTGGAAGACATTAAGACATACTGATAGATAATCAGTTGCAATGAAATTATAATATGATGTTAAGGTCAATGCTGTTCTTGAATGCAGTCCTCTGCTTGTCACTGAGCTGGACCTCTGTAAGGTTTGTTGCCTCTGCATTTGGCATGGGTGCAGATGGAATGTGCTGTCCAGTCCTGGACTTCACATTCCAAGAGGGATCTAAAAAAAATCAGAGAATTTCTGCATAGACCAATACTGTCTGACGGCCTGAAGAACCTCTTACAGGAGATCCAAGGTCCACCTATCTTCTCGAAAGGCTCTACAAGACCCTGTATAAGGGTTTTGATGTTACAGGTAAAGATTCAACAACTTTCTACATTTAGAGTTGATAGATAGGTTTAAGCAAGAAATAATGTTTTCACCAATGAAGCTGATGTTTTTCATACATTTGTCATCCCTGGAGAAGTTTCCAGTCAATGTTTCTCTGAAGGATAACCTCAAATTCAACTGTAGATACTGGAAATGAATCAAGGACTAATTTGAGGGAATTAGGTAAAACTTCAAGCAAATTACCTGCATTGTTCTCCTGGCCTGATGGTTAGGAATAATGATACAGCTCAGACCTATGCAAATATGAAATTCCAAGTTTGAATTTTCATACTGTACAGTGTTCAACATGTTGGTGGACATGGTGCAGGAGCAGTTTGTGCCAGTGACTGCAGGGCAGCCGATGGACTCCTCCCTGCTGGGAAGATCCAGTGCTTGTGGTACCTGCTGTGCCACAGCTGCTGGCCCTGTCACTCTCAGTGTGTACCCGAGCAACAGAACAGACTTTTGTGGTGTATTTAAAACATATCGGATATAAACTATAGAACACCATTCCTCATTTGTCTTGGCAAACACTAGTGCAACCTCCCAGTGTGTGTAGTGGAATTGCTGGCAAATCTGGCTGTGTGTGCTGAGCTCCTGCTCCAGCACATGGCACCAGCCATCAGTGCAGTTCCCACTGCCAGTAGCCAAGGAACACCCACTCTTCTGCTTCATCCCTTGTCAGTGTGGGTTGCATCATGCTCCCATCTCATTTCATTAAAAAAATGAGATGCTCTAATCTTTGAAGCTTCTCATGTGTCAGAGGTTGGTTTAAGACAAAGCTGTGTCATTATCACCTGCTTCAACCTTGGGTTGCCAAATCAGTGTCTGTGGGAACTTGCAGCTTTGTGTGTAACAGTTTACCTGCAGAGTGTAAACAAGCATTTCTTGAGGAGATAGTGTGCAGTTCTGCACAGCACACACAGGGTCTGGCTGCATTACTCTGTCCTTCCCAGGAGACCATGGAAACTCCAGAACCACTGGAATTTCAAATAATGCTGTGATTGTGTGTGTGTGAGTGGTGTGTGTGTGTGTACATTCACTCATGCTTATAGGGAGAGCTGTAGATAAAAGGCATATACACTGCAGACTACATATACTATATATTACATGTAAATAATGTAATTATACAAACATACATATGCATACACAAATATATGTGTGTGTGAGTATGAGGGGAGAGTCTACAAGTATGAGGGTACGGCCACTGCACACGTGCCCATCACTTTTCACCTTCAGCCTGGTGTGAATCCAGAGCTGCTAAAGGGCACCCACCTGATAGCTCAGGCATGAAAGTTTCTTATGCTGCCCAGTTCAAAGCTCTCAGCAGTCCTGTGAGCTGCTTGATCCTGTCTGTCCTTTCTATGCACAGCAGCTTAGCCTGGATGGACCCATTTCTGGTGTGATAAGATCCCAAGGTTTCCTGGGACTAAAAACCAATGTTGGGACTAGATTTGCACAAGCAGTCAAGACATAGGACCTTTCTCCCCTGCAAGGACTATCTCTGCTAGCACTTCAAGCCCATTTTTCCTTTTTAATTATTCCTTTGAGAAGACTAAGGCTTTGAAGAATTTTAGAGTGAAGAGCTAAAAAACTAAAAATCTGTGTGACTGTGTTTAACTCTATTTTGACTTGGAATGTTAATTTAAAAGCAAGCAGCCAAGAGCACAAGGAATTTCTGATTATTCTGTGCTGCTGCAGACAAGAAAGTTCAGGGATGAGAACAAACCAGATGTCATCAGTATTGCTTGAAACTCTTCTTTCAAAGGGCGCAGACATTAAGAGTCTGGTTCAGTGAGAAATGCTGCTTCTACATGCTTCTTGCTCCTTTATTCTTTCATTAGGGCTCTCTGTTCTAATACAGCAGTATTTCCTTTCCCAGCTCAGACTATTAAATCTTTGTAAATATATATGTTCATCCCATTCCTTGTTTTGGATTTCTTTAGCAGGGAGCAATAGTTACTTCTGCAATGCAATTCTCTGAAATCCAGGAGTTATTCTTCAAAGGCTTTGATACTGTGTTTGAAAAAATCCCAACATCTATTACATGTGAACTGCCTCAGAACCCTGTCTTGATTTATTGACTACATGATGGCAATAAAGTTGGTAAAGTTTTACCTGACAAAATATTAAAAAATCTACTCTTTCATAAGATCTCACCTTAGAAACAGAGTTAAAAATCGTGGGTTTGGGGGCCATCTGATGCTTTGTTTTGTATCTTACAACCACACTACAAATTAGTCCTCAAATCACTTCTTGAGTTGTTTAAAGGCAGAAAAACAAGGCATACACAGCTGTATGTTTAAAAAAGGCACCCGAGATGGTTTTGTAAGTCCTCCTTGACTTGTTTTAAGAGGTTTGTGTAGTACAAGCTATTTTTAACTGTCTCTTGCTGTGTGAGGATGAACACTGCAAGCACAGAGTCTTCTCTGCAAGACCTGTGCCTGCTGCGTAGGTGCACCTGCTGGAGATGTCCTTTTGTCAGGCAGGCATGAGGGAGGCAGAGGTATTTTTAGTATTTCTACATATGTATTTTTCTCTTATAACCCATGAGGGACAGCATTTTGGGACGAGGACTGTGTCATCTAATGAGTCACAACATTTGCTTGTAGGAGAGTTTGTGTTTTCCAGCCAGCACACGGCTTGCCATCAGTCCTCAGCCACTCACACCTCAGCTCTTAGTGAGCCCTTTGCCCCAGTATCTCACCAGAAATGATACTCACACACACATCCTCCCACTGTCATTTCACAAGACTCTTCAGTTCTAATGCCAAGGACTCTGCCTCCCTGTTAAAGGTATCACCAAAGTGATGTTTCTGTGATGTTCTGCTTCCCCTATGTTTCTTGCATCTTGGGGCAGGAGTCACCTCACAGCTGCAGCAGGTGTTCAACACAAGCCCCCTTTTTTAGCACTTCCCAGGATGCAGACCTGGTTTACTTACATGCAGTTTAGTGGTGTTCTCAAGGCTCTCTTCCCAGGCCAGCTCAGGCTGTGGAGAAGGAGCAGATCCCTTACAGCTACCCCACCACCCTTCCCTCTGCAGCCAGGTTGATGCTGGGCTGACAGTGCACACAAGGTCCAGAGGAGGGTTTCCTCCAGATATTTTGACTCAGCCCATGAGATTGCTCCAGGGGATGCTAAATCTCACTCTTTTCTTTTTTCTTTCTTCTTTTCTTTTCCATTTATTTTTTTAAATTTCTCTACTTCTCAGAATATGTTATTGTGATAGTGAAAAAATGATCTTTTATCTCCCTTTCTGCCCAGTCCGGTTGGATTTCTTTCTGTTTGCTTTTTTTGGTGGCCAGGTTGCAATCCAGGGCTCATTAGTTCCCTCTCCTCTCCTCTCCTCTCCTCTCCTCTCCAC
>VYXF01012142.1:500078-533642 GCA_013397295.1 Polioptila caerulea | reverse complement strand
CTCATCTTACACCTATCTTTGAAAATACTTCATCTGATTTAAGCCATTCTTGAAGACAATGATTTTGTCTGCAAAGAAGATTCTGACTGAGACTTCTGCACAGCTTATATCAGAATGTGATTTAAAACATGACTGCCTTTCCTTGGCACCAGGTGATGTTTCATGGAACTGAGCTTTCAAATGCAGAGCTTGGAAGGATAAAATATAGCAATAACCTTTAAGGCTTCTCCAGAAACTCAGAACATGGCACTGATCAAATGTCAAGAGCAGTGCTCTTAGATATTTTATCTCAGTTACATTAATTGAAAACCCAAGCACTTTGCTACATGTATTACAATCGATGATGTATCACTAGATTAAATCATTATGTAAAGATTATTACTTATGCATTATTCTCCAGCTTTTCCATATGCATACTTTTGAATGACATTTATTTGAAAATATAATGAGGGATATGTGCATGCCTGTAGTATATGGCTTTGGACTCAGCCACTTCTGTGTGCATGAACAGAAAAATAGCAAAATTTGATTTAAAAGTATTTTGAAACATTTCTCTTCTGAGAATTAGAAGTTGGGGCCACATTCAGGATCTGCTTCAAGAAGTCCTCAAGACCAGGGTCAGAAGCCAGACTTCTTTGGTACTGAGCTATACTGAGCTTTGTAAGGTCAAGGAAGAGATTGTATGACACACTTCAACTCCAGGAAAAATGACCTTAATCAGGGGGTGTCTGATTTCCTTAATGTTTGTATCAAGGATGAATATACAACCAAGTTACCAGCCCCTGTACAGCCCCAGGCTAGCAGATCATGTGTGTATATGGTGATCTTAAGCCTGTGCAATTCTTCTGGTTCTAAGAGGCTACCTAGATGTATGAAGTAAATCAATCCTGTGCTTGTAGTCTTTATGGGAGTTTTGCAGATTTGTTCCAAATCTGGCTTAATGCAAGTGAGTCCTTGAGCCCTGATGGAAATTGGATCTTGAATGGCTTCTGCATGTACACACTTTCATACAACTTTCGCTACTGCTGTAGGTAAAAGGGGGGACAGATTTCACCTAGGACAGATTCATGCTGGGGGACAGATTTCACCTAGGACAGTGGCAGGGACTGAAAAATGTGTTCATAGCCATCTTCAAAGTAACATCAGTTGAAAATGCACTTTCTAAATGGATTTGCTGTTGAAAACTGTGCAAAACTGTATTTTGTACAACTACAGCATCCAGTGGTCAACTCAGACTGCCATGCAGCCATCATGATGTAATTGCCACCCTACTCTTTTGGTCTCATAATTGGATTTTGTAGGCTCAAACAGCTACATCCAGCAGCTCAAAGTACAAGTAGCACTGACTTTACCCTTTCTGTAGCATTGAAGCTCTGGGTGATCTCCTTAGGACAGAAAGGATGGAAAGGCTTCATCAGGAGTGAACTGTGTTTACACCATTCATAAAAGATTTCCCAAGAGAGCTTACAAAATCAACTGAATTTTAGCGCATGTGCTTTTATAGACATCCTGATAGTCCTTTAAAGCTCATCAGTTCAATACCAGCAATTGTGTGAAATAACACAATAACAATAATTGTGTGAATAAATTATGTGTAAATAACTTGATGGTAAAATTGCTACAGCACAGCTTTCAAGGAAGGTATCCAGCTGACAGGTGAGCAGAGGAAAGGCAATCTGGAAAAAGTTCCCTACTGCCTTGACATCAAAAAAAAACTCATGTGTTCTACCTGTAACAACTCCAGTTCCTCTCCAATGGGTTGCTTCTCCCAGGAGCACAGAGACAAAGAAAGTAAATAGTCTAACTGCATGGAAGAAACACAGCAGGCAGCAGTGTGTGTGTCTCTATATACACACGTGTGCATGTGAATACATTGGATGGATACAAATGTGTAATATCCATATGTAAATATAACAGGCTTGGAAACACTGAAATCCAGCAAACACTCTAGAAGAGCCTTACCGTGGGTCATTCTTGCAAGTGGTAATCTTTATGTATCACCTAGGTTGTTTACCCAACTGCTGCTAGAATAAGTTATCCAACCTGTTTGCTCAGTTCCTCAGACTAGGACTGGAATCCTGCTCTACTCCTTTAGAGCACGAGGTGCCTATGACTCTGCAGTTCCTGAAGCACAACCACATTTGACAGGAGCAAAAAGCAGTGCTCCTAAAATATTCATGTAAACATTTTGCTTAAAACATTTGAGGTCGGTCAGACTTCTAAAAATAAAAGCAAAACAAAATCCCAAAAGAAAGTGTGGTTTTCTGTTGTCCTGTATGACTGTGTTTTTTCCCCTTTCTAACTAGGGAAGAAACACTAGGAAATATTTGTAAACCCCAAGCTTAAAACTTTAAACTTTCCTGTAGTCCCCAAGATTCTGCTTCCATTTGATGAATTGATCTGATCACAGTGTGTCATTTGAAAAACCATTCTTGAGATTCATCTAGATCAGTTATGGCTACTTCTGTGTCTTATATTGGTCAAACCCTGCTCAGAATGCAATGTATGCACCCCTTTCAAATTATTTTTACAGTAAGTTTGGGGAAAGTTTGCCTAAGACAATCTTCCCCACAACTTTCTCTTCACCATATGAACCGGGCACATTTGTCATGCTGGTTAAACCAACTGGTGGACATGAGCTTGTACCATACAAACTGTGATAGCCAGTATTTGGTTTCCTGGTGGGAACATTGCTCATGAAAAACTAGCAATGCTTTGGCAGATTTTTGGGAAGAGGATGGAGAGGGGATGGAAGTGAACAGAAGGCAAAAGGAGAGGGATTTTTAAAATAGTGCTGTCATTAAATATGCGCATCCAGTTTCACTTAATCATGTTATTCTTGTCTTCAACTGGACTTTTTCTCTGACAGATCATGGAGACTCAAAATATATCTGTTGGTTTGCAGTGACTATACTGATACCCTCTATCCATCAGTCTCAGACCAGATGTTGGTGAAACATTCTGCTCTACAGAACAGATACCAACTGGTATTTGCTCACTTTATGTTTACTTCTCTTAAATACAATTGTAGAATGAAGGCCCTTGGCCACCAAACACAGGTTGTTGTACTCTGGTTGCTGCAAAAGCATCTTTGTGTCCTCTCACAGCAGATGTGCTGATAACACGCAGTAAGCATCAATGAGATGATGGACAGGGAAACAATATGGAATAAAGGTGGTTTTCCACATACACCCAGTAAAATAGCTCAGAAGAAGTCAGGACAATTTTCAGTTTCTGTTTTTCACCTGACAGACAAGTGCTGAGTTCCATAGTCATTAATGCTTCACATTCCCAAGTACACGGAGCCCAAGAGCTCTCAACATTTACTGTTTTTACTGCTGACTATAGGCATAAACAGTAATCCAGAAGCAGCTGACACACTTTTCTGAAGTCCCAGTTTATGTGGCAGTAATGCGTCTTGTACCCATATCCAAGACATTCCCATGAAACACTGGGTTTGTAGCATACACTCCCATTCAGGAGATCTGCATCAGCAATTCCCTCAAAGTGATCCACAGACTTGGGAAGCCACAGGAGCAGAAACTGAACAGAAACACCACATTTCCTGTGGATGGAAATCAGGAGAAAACCAGTATGAAAGCTGTAGGTTGTGGAGCCCATTGTTGTGCTCCCACGTGTCTCTTCAATGACCTATCTGCAATGAGCAGTGGATAGAGCCTTCAAAGCATGGGAAAATAAAATTATAGAAGCTGAACCCCTTTATGTAAAACTAACTTTTTTTTTTCAGAGAATACCATGAGTTACATTTTATCCAATTTTCTCTGAAGATTTTACAAGGAGTTTCCAGTGGGACCACCCCTCTGTACATATTTTGTACATGTCATAAAACTTCAGATAGTTCCAGGTACCCCTATACCAGTGTGCCAAACTTTCTTCCAAGAATGAGGTAGGCAATCCAAGATCATCAATCAGATATGATCACATTACAGAAGTTTATTACAGTGAAGCCACACATAGATGGAATTAACTCCAGGCCTTTGCAAACGTGGTCTGCAGACAGAGCAGTCCCCAGCAGAAGATGGAACTGGGATGAGACCTGTGGGTTATGCCACAGTCTCCTTCCACTCAGGTCTCTGTGATTAAAGGGCCAGAGAATTTGAAATTTAATCTCTAGCCTAAGGAAATTTGAGCTGTTTTTAAAGAGGCTTAGACCTCACCTCACAGTCAGCAGCATGTAATCTGCAGCGAATACAGTGTGTAACACAAGTACATGCAGAGAAATAAGGAAGCACTGAGAGGGCAGCATTATGGGGAAAGCTCTCAGACCTGTTCTGGGAAACCAGCAGGACTGACCCTGTACAGGCCTCTCTGAGGTGCCTGTACACTGACACACACAGCACGGGGAGCACACTGGAGGAATATCAAGGTTTACAAGACATTGGATGACAGCTCACCACCTGAAGTGCTGCCATGGATGGATATTGGCTCTCCAGGAAGGACATGCTGGAAAAGAGGAGAGGGGGTTCCCCTTTCATGTGCAAGAGCAGGAACACTGAATGGAGCTGTGCCTGAGGTGTACCATGAGTCAGCTGAGAGTTTATGGGTGAGGATTAGAGGGCTAACCAATGTGAGCAATGCTGTGATTCCAGATCAGGAAGAGTATTTGCCACAGGTGTCTCGTGCCTGTGATTCTTGAAGGCAAGTCTCATCACTAAAGAACAAGGCAAAGTGGACATTGTTTGTTTTGATGTCAAGGTTTTAGATGCTGTCTCTTAAAACTCTTCTAGACAAAACAGAGAAGTATGGACAGATAAATGCACAGTGAGGTGTGGACCAGTGGCATCAAGTCCAAACATAGGCTACTGCAGAGGTCAATATTGTCAAATATCTTCATTAATGCCCTGCATGATGGGAGAGTGCACTGTCAGCAGTGTGGGAAAAGTGGTTGATGCTCCAGGACATTTTGCTGATATTCAGAGGGACCTGCATAGGCTGGAGAAACAGGTGGACAGGAACTTCATGAGACACCAAGTCCATCACCTGGGCTGGAATATCTTTCGGCAGCAGAGCAGGCTGGGGGTCAACTGTCTGGAGAGTATCTTTACAGAAAAGGGCTTGGGCATCCTGGTGGACAAGCTGGCCATGAGCCAACAATGTGTCTTTGCAGCAAAGGAGGCCACCAGCCTCCTGGACTGCATTAGGCAGAGCATTAGCAACAGATTGAGGGAAGTGATCCTTCCCCTCTGCTCAGCCCTGGTGTCTTATGTCTCACTCTGTGCTTGCCTGTATGAGACAGGCTTGGACACACTGGAGTCAGCCTAGCAAAGGGACATGAAGATGATTAAGGAACTGAAGGATCTGACACATGAGGAGAATCTGAAAGAGCTGGGACTTTGCAGCACAGGAAGAGAAGGCTTGGGGTGATCTTATCCATGTGTATAAATAAATACCAGAGACAGACTCATCTTTGCAGTGGCCTGTCACAGGGGAAAAGTAAATGGACACAAATTGAAATGCAGGAAGTTACACTTAAACGTAAAAAAAACCCTCAACACTTTTTTACTCTGAAGGTGCACAGACAACAGTGCAGGTTGTCCAGAGAGCGTGTGTGGGGCTTCTGTTGGAAACCTTTTAAGGTGCAAAGGACACAGTGCTGGGCAGCCTGCTGGAGCTGATCCCATAATGGGCAGAGGGGATGGACTAACTTCTCTCCAGAGGCACCTTCAAACCTCATCCATACTGTGACTCTGTGTTCCTATGGCATCTCTTGTAGGTGCCTGCTCTAATGCTCAGCTCCCAGCCAGGAAACAGGCAGCTGAAGGGTAGCTTGTCCCCTCCTCAGTTACCCTGAGCCGGTGGCACCACTCACTCGAACACACCCAGAGCGTGGCTGAGCACCTCACTGTGCAGGTTCTGCTGCCCCTACTCCAGCACAGGAGTTCCACAGTGCCAGAGCAGTAACTCTCTGAGTCACTCCAAAACAAGCACTCCAGAGTACCTCAGAGCACTCTCTGATTTAGGGCTGAAGCAAGGAGAATAGCTTAATACATTGATAGAATGAAAAAAAAGTCTTTATTCTTTTAGCCAAGCTCTCTTTCAGCTGTTGAGATAAGATTGACTAAATCCAGAGGAACTGTGAGTTTTCTTTTACTAGTGATAAAATCTAAGCTGTTGTTAGAAACATCGGGGGATTTAATAGGCTTAACAGTGTCTCCTAAATTCCTCAGGAAGCCTGTGAATTTGGAGTTCAGATCTATGAGCTAGGAAGCGCTTGGCACCTTATCAGCAGTCAGCTCAGCAGCCTTGGAGAATGAAAATCACCTTTTTGTTCAACTTCCCCTGGTAGCTTGCCAACCTTCTTGTTACTCACTAAGTCAACCTTCTCTAGAAATTTTGGTCTCTAGTCTAAGCCACGGATTCAAAGCACAGCTGAATAAGTAAGCAGCAAGGCGAGGGGAATCATGTGATGATATCACAACAACTCCTCAGCAGGCAGAGGCAGCTCAGCTCCTCGACGGCACAATGTCCTAACTACTCACTGGAGTTTGCTCAGTGCTGCCATTTCCTTGCAGGCACACAGTTTTCTCTCACCATGAAGCCATCTGACCTCTTTCCTTCTGGAAAACACTGGGCAGACAGGGATACAAAGTGGTCGTGCAGAAGAATGGACTGCGGAGAGAAAGTCAAGTAACATGAATAGGCAGATGAGCAGCTGGCAAACAGTTCCAAAGCTGTGAAATTTCCTTGGGAGATTTCTCCAGATGGTTGAAGTATTCCCCCAAAGACAGCCTCATTGTGACCCTGATGGTTCTGCTCACATGGCTGAAGTTTGCTTAAGCTGCTCTTCTGATAAGGTCATTTTAATAAACACAAATAGTCCATATGTATGGGTACAATTACTGCCATTTAAAGAGACACAGAATAAAATGGTCAGTTACTAGGAACACTGAATTATAACTGCAGCTATTATTGGTTTCCCTCCTTCCCTTCAAAAATCCCAAATTTATGTGTATTCTACTGGCATTCAAGCCCATAAATGGACAAGCTGTACCACAATCGGAGCTGCCAAAGCCATGGCCAAGGCCCAGAGACTCCCATGACATAGACCACAAGGGATGGGAGAAAAAACAAATAAAAGGGCAAAGGAAGGGACATTCCCAAACACTTTGATTGTTCTGGAACATTAAATATTTTACAGTCACCTTGACCAGTTGTGGAGTGCTCTCCATTAAACGTTCATCATTTGCTATCCCATCAATCACAGCAAATGAATCAGTAAATAGCTGTAGAAAATGTAAGATTTATGTCTGAAAGCACTGATAATTTTTTTCAAACAAAATTCTGTCTAGCTTTAGAGGAAACACTCAAAAAACCAGTCCTAACTCACAGACCCAAGCAAAATGTGTGCAAGAAGCCAAGACTTGGCTGCTTCTCCCATGTTAGGAATTTGGGTGATTTGAGATGCTTCACTCTTAATTTCAAGTAGCAATGTGAGTTTGCTTGTTCTTCAGCAAAGCATGTATTGGTGGTGTCACTTCCCTCCAACTGCCCTTTTGGCTGAAATGCAGTTCATGTTCCCTTCAGTATGACAAACAACACACTTCATCTCCCTCTGGAGTCTGGAAAATCTGAGATGAGATTGGCACTGCAATATAAAGAGAGATACTCTCAAAAGGGAGGAAAAATCATTTGAACCAAGCGGAAATAATCAATGGCACTCCTGGCTACAGACAGTCCTTGGATTTCAAGCTGTATTTCAATGTAAAACGGCTTTCCCCATCACATCCATATTGCATCTAGCACAATTGCATCCTGATCTTGACTGTGGGTTTTTGGCACTGCAGTAAAACAAACATTGAGCTTGTAAAAAAATACTCAATCCATCACATGTGCTCTTGCATGAGCTATCCATGCCCTCAGAATAATTTAAATACAGGTGTGAGTCTGTGTATGACTTCAGCTTCGGGCATTAAAAAAATAACACTGTGTCCAGAAGAAAACTTTTCTCAACTAATCCTGCATTTCAGAGCCAGACAAGTTGGGGGTTCTTTTTAAAAGATAAAACACACAGGTGGTCTGCCATTTGCTGTGGGTACATAAAAGGAGTATTACACAGATAGCAAAGGAGGAATGGATGGCTCTGGCAGATGGCATCATGCTCAGGGTTAGCCAAATCCCCTCTCAGGCACTCAAGCCCAGATGGCCAAGCAGAAACACTTTCTGCCACAAACCCTTTGCGTGCCTTTGAGACATCCCTGTGCTGGGAAGGGAAGTATGTCAATTCACAATCTTGCTGTGATAAAACAAAACTTGATATATTTTGGGAAATAAGTTCATTCATAGGCTTCCCTTGGCCCCAAGGCTTTCCTTTCCTCATCTGAGCCTCTGCCTGGCTGGAGTGCTGATCACAGCTCCTGCACACGCCAAAAAAAGATTACCACTAATTTTGAAAGCTGGGTTTGCAAAATGAGGCAAAAATACCCTCTTGGCAGGCTTCTGTCCATGTACCTCTAAAATCTGTAAGGTCTCTCTGAGAAGCTGGGAGAGCAAGGACTGGGTGCATGCAGCTGCTAAAGGAACTCAACAAGGGTGACTGACACTGGTAGAAGTGCTTTGCAAAATGCTCAACACTTCCCATTTGTTTTGACATTGCTCTTTAGCATATATCATTTTAAAAAATCAGCTTTGCTCAAACCCACTGGAGGTCTGAAGCACATGGTTACACAATGGATTTCCACCACTTCTCTCACAAATGACACCACAGCACATCCAAAGTGTCGAGACCTTGTCACTGACTCCTGCCTGCTCCTTTTCATGCTCAGCCCAAGTTGCCAGACATTTGTCTCTGCAAACTTGAAGGCACTCTGGGGAATCCCAGCTGGGGGCCATTGCACAGGAACAGCGACCTTCCAATTTTGTGTATGCTCTTCCAGGGCACTGTTGTCATGCCATAGCACACACGCTGACTACCATTAGCCCAACAGTGAAATAAGGCTTGGGTAGGTTCTAGTGAAGGCTACAGACCCCACTCTTGCCAATGTATCCCCAGGCTGCCACTGCCTGGCACATTCAGTAAATGCTCAACACATATAGAGGCAGCACATAGGGACTGGATGAGGAGAGGAGGTAAAAAATGTGAGATAGCAGCAGGGCAGGACAGGGAGGGGAGAAGTATGGTTCGACTCAGACATAAGGAGCAGAAGAACCATATAGCTTTTTTGGGGGACAAATTAGTAATTACTTTTGATCCACTCTTCTCTTTTGCTTTCCTGAAACCTGACACTACCTCATACCATCCTGTCCTGTTCCAGACTCCTTTACAGACACCTTCAATACCTTGCACGATCTGGTCCCTTGCATGGGCTTTCCATTTGTTCTTTCTTCCTCACAGCTGCTGGAGTCTGTGGCTGTTCCCTTGGTGCCTGCTCTGCCCCAGCTGAAGGAGCAAGTATGTGCAGGGACTTGAGCTAGGATATTGCCACCATCATACCCACATGTTCTTTTATGATTCCCTAAATGCCTGTAAAAATCCAAAAGTCCTGTTCAGGACAATTCTGCCTTTATTGTAAAAGCTCTCAGCTCCAGCACATCCTTCCTCTTCCTCCCTGGAAAATCATTCCTAACATAAATCATTTTCCCTGTGCACACATTTATGCCAGGAGACCTCTGCCATCAGGGGTGGTTCAGGGGCAGTGATGATGCTCCAAAGCCATCTTTCCCCTGCCTGTCAGGCCAGCTGGGCAGCAGGTGCCATGCTGCAGCCAGGAGAGAGAGCATGGAGGGGGCAGCCCACCCCATGCTCCCACCAACTCCTTCAAACCAGAACAATCTTCTCCATTCAACACCAGGGGCTTTAGTCTAAAGCCAAGAACAAAATGGAGCCAGAACTGAGGCCCGAGCACCAGCTCATGATCAGCAACTACATCATCAGGATGTTTAGCCTGGAGGAGAGGAGACTCAGGGGTGACCTTATCACTCTCTACAACTCCCTGAAAGGTGGGGCTTGGTCAGGTGGGGCTTGGTCCCTTTCACCAGGCAGCAGCTGACAGAAGGAGAGGACACAGCCTCAAGCTGCACCAAGGGAAACATAGGCTGGATATTAGGAAGAAGAAGTTTATCACAGAAAGAGTAATAAAGTACAGGAATGCTTTGCCTGGGGAGGTGGTGGAGTCACCATCCCTGGATGTGTCTAAATGCACATCCAGTGCACTGGATGTGGCACTTGGTGCCATGGCCTAGTTGAGGTGTAAGGGCATTGATTGGACTCGATGATTGTGGAGGTCTCTTCCAGCCTAGAGATTCTGTGATTCTGTGACCCCTGCCATGGGTGAGGTCTGGGCAGCCTGTACTGTGCCCAGCCAAAGCGTGGGCTGGCAAGAGCCTGGGTCCTTGGAGGCTGTTTGGATGCAGCCTCTGATCTGGCAAGTGGAGAGTTTGGCTGTATGGACAAGCTGAACTGTGCCAGGGGGGCTCCAGGCCAGAGAACAGGACTTTGTTAACTAGCACAAAATTAGCCTCAGCATTAGGAACGTGTTAAGTATTGTCTACAAACTCTCAGAAACAAGAAACACACAACAGTATCTTCAGTAAAGTGCAGTGGATATGGCATGACTTTATTTTTTGCAACTTTATTGCAGGGTTGAGCCAATGTAGTCTAAGTGCTCTCCCAAAAACTCAACATGTAATGTTCCATACCCAGGTTTTACACTCAGGATTTCACTGCTTTGGGATAAGCACCTTCATTCCCATAGAAGATAATCCTGCATATCTGCAAGGCAGTGATTTTCCTCACATCATGTGTCAAACTACTGCTGCTGCTCCTTCTGCCATCTCTGCCTCTGCACCTTTTCCCATCTTGCACAAAATCCCAGATCCAGCTGGCAGACTCTGGTGGATCATAACAAATTCTGTCAGACACATCAGGATTATATCTAACTTTAGGCTTTAGGTCACTGAAACAGTAGAATGCTGAATGAAAAGTTCATCTTTGAGAAGGCATGCTTTGAAAGGGCATCTCTTGGGACATGACGTAAAAGCCAACTGGATCCCTGCTGGTGTGCTGAGCTTGGTGTGGGAGGATTTATTGAATATCAGGAGGCACTCAGAAACTCCATGCAACAAAACCCAGTGCCTATGCTTGAAACTGATCCCTGACAAGGAACTGAGATTATATTAAGATTAAATCACCTTTTTTCCTGTATCACAGGGAGACAAATATTCATTCTCACTTAAAAGCTGTCTGCCTACAGTGCAGGAAAAAAATCTAAAATTGGACTACAGGTGGGAAAATCCCTCTTTACATTATATTTATTCTGCAATAACAAGCATGTCTTACCCTCTTTGAACATATCTCACTGTGTCTGAGCAGGGTTCCACATTAAAGAACACTCTTTTACTCTCCAGATTCCTCCTCCCTCCCCAGCTGGAACATGCATCATCCTCACCCTTTCATCGTGGCTTGGTGAAGGATACCAGGGGGACAATGTGGGAAAGGCTGTGCTGGCTGGGAGCTCTGTGGGCACACGGCCCACACAGCTGGGGCAGGCTCTAGCCAGCCAGAAGCACCTGTGGAGATGGCAGCTCACATCCCTCTGTTTCCTAGCTGGTGGTAGGAGCAGTATCAGCCTGCAGACAGATTCTGGGAGTCAGGGAACAAGCCTGGAGCTTGCTTTTGTGCAAGGACATGCATTAAGATGAGATGCCCCATTTTACGTTCAAACTACCTAAGTGAGCAGCTGGAGCACGAACCTTAACAGGGTATTGAGAAACCATGAGTTGTCATAAAGGAAAAGTATTGAGTGTCTCTAGCTTGATGAATTAAAACAATATTTAATATATTCCTATCTTTTGAACTCAAGACCCTAAAACATGGGTGTAACCCTTAGGGACTCTTAACCCTGAGTGTGGTTTCCCAGGGCTCCAGGAGAGGACACAGTACCACTGATGGTCAGTCCAACCAGCAGCCACAAAATACCACTGAGTTCATAGGGTGCCCAGCTGTTTTCATGATCCTGCCTCCTCTCAGGGCAGGTCAGCCCATGCTGGGCTCCATACTGCCCATTCCCACTGACCATAAGCCCACACCTCAACACAACAATACCACCCTGATTTCTGTGTTGCTGCAGCATGGGCCGGCTCCAACTCCTGTTTGTTGTAAGTAGAAAGAAGGGAGAGGGTGTCACCACATTTGAAAAATAAGGAATTGGATTTGTCCATGCCATTTCATTGTTCCTGCTCCTGATTTGGTTCCATCCCTCAGCAGGCACGGCTGTGTGACAGAAACAAAGTCTCTTTGTTTGCTGTGGGTCCCTGGGCCCTTCTGGGACCCCTCTCCCACTGGACTGTCTCTAATGCTTTTTCCTGCTGTAAGTTTTGAGGTGGTTCCATTTCATCCTGCTTCCTCAGGGAATTATCCTGCATAAAAATGCTGTAGCTCTTTCCCTGACAGGTCCTTAAGATGTGTTATAACTATTTTTCATACAGATGCAAAGAGGCTGGCAGCATTATATCCAGATGGAGCCATTCATCACCGGAGGTTAGCAAGGCTGGACATAATTTAATAGCATGACAAAATTCTTGTTCTGTTTTTGCTGGAACAACAAAGCTGTGGGTGAGAACATTTCAGGCCTGAGATCCAGACCTTGTCACTCCTAAGTAATGGTGGGCACAGCTCTGGGGCCATTGCTGGAGGGGAAGACTGACATATGGTGCTAGTCTGACAATTCTGGGAGTAGCTGTTATTATCTGAAACTTTTGCATTCATTTTATTTTATGCCGATCAGGAAAGCTCTGAGCTGAGAGCAGATGGTACTGATTTTCTTAGGGTTATTGCTGGTTGAAACTAAACAGTGCTGCACTCCATTCTCACAGACAGCTCTTAAACTGGAAATGGATATCATTTATCCATTGTATTTCACTGGAGTTCAGTGGGGAGTGAAGCCACACTCAGCTGGGCACTACTCACTCACACACTGAGGGAGCTACAGTTCTTCATTCCTAGAAACCCAAACCTGAAGTGAAAACCCCAGATGCCCTAATCTCAGGCTATTACCAAATACTCCTCTTACTGTTTCAAAACCCTTTTCTCAGCAATAAGGTTTCCTCTTCCTCCCTCCCAAACTTGAGGAGACTAGATGCAGTATTACAGCAGCTGCTGACCCACTGGCTAGCAGGAAACCCCTTCAAGGCACCTCTGAGCTGCTGCTGTTGGGGTTGCTGGGTCTTCTCCTTTCTGTATCACAACATGCCCTGTCACATTATCATCCAATTCAGCCCTCCTGCATCAATTTGAGAGCTGTTTATTTGGTAAAACACAGCCTAAACTTGCTGTGGACACTGTCATGGAGATGCATCCCTTGGGCAGTCTTTTCCTTCTTATTGAGAGAAAGGGAGATTGCACAAGGTAGTGTTGGTAATAGAAATGTTTCCCTGAAGCAATTATTGACAAATCCACTGTCTTTCTCAAAGTCTGTATTAAAACTACCGATTCTGAACATGGTCTAGCAGAGCTCGGAGGATCTCAGCAGCTCAGTGTCCCATGTGGCAGGTCTGGGGCAAGCCTGCACAATTCTTGGGAATAGGACAAAACAGCACTTTGGAAAGACAAAATGTCTCTAGGAACATGGAGAGCAGAAGAAACAGTGCTACAAGCCAATACCCACTTACCTTTGCAAAAGAAATCAACAGATTATGATCTCCATAGGTTTTGTAAGGCCACTTTGCTTTCCCTTTCAGCCTTGGCTGATTGACAAATATACCTGCTTTGCTCCAGAGCATAAAAACATGCAAACAGTAAAATTTTAGATGAAGACAACCCTAAGTTAATGTAATGGTTGTCATAATAATTTATGCCTAATTATGACTCAATACGAGGCTGTCTTGCTACAAATGTGACAGAGGCTAGTGATTCCCTTAAAACAGTAGAACTGAGTCATAGGTTTGGATAAAAAAGAAGCTTAACGGCAAACACTGATTTATTACTTTGGACAATATTACAATTTTTCAGGGAAAATTGTATGATCCAGAATGAATTGGAAGTGTGTTTAACTTGAATAAATTCTTTCAATTAGTAATTCAAGAACAGAGATTTCCAAATCCTACAACTAGGACAGTATCTTGAAGCTCCAGAAGCTGTCAGACTAAGTTCTAAGTATGAAACTCAAGTCTATCCCATAGTTCTAAGTTTGGCAAAGGTGGGTATCAAGGCTGTGCTCCTGTGCACACCCTGTGCACTGAATTCATGAATTCCTGGGGTGGTTCAGGAACATCCCAGCTTGTCATCAGCACAGACAAGATAGTAAGGCTGGTTTGAGACAACAGATTGCCTTGAAAACAGGTCTAAATTCCTTAACACATCCATAATTAAATAATCGACACTCAGGACTTCTCCAGATGGGTATTTTTGACAGTTCTACGTATTCCCCCAGGTAGCTCCTGCTGCAGCTCATCTCCTTTTCATGGAGTATGTAATGTGTATGTGATGATTAACATCGTGGGTGGATTGTCCCTGGCATTCTCACGCAATTCTGCTGCTTTAGTGGCTGCAGAAGGGATCAAGTTGTACACAGATATGACATTTGCAAGTAGTCAGTACAAACTGTTCCTGCAGATGCAAAAAAATACTCATGTAGGACAGTGTTTTGTACACAGTTAAGATATTTAAACCAGTTTTGTATGTAGTTGTCACAGACAAATCAGTACAGAATTGGGAAATTTTACTTAATTTATTGCTACACAGGCTTCTGATCCCTGATTTGGATATTAAGAGAAAAAGGAACACAAGCATCTAGACATCTAATATGAAACTCCATCCTCCCTCCTTCCCAGGGTCAACTTCTTTCCTCTATTTTTAATGCCATCACAATTGTTCCAGCAAAACTCCCTGGTAATGGGATGGGTGGTGTGAGAAAGCGGAAGCAGAGCATGTGACAGCTTTCTGCTGCCCACATAGCTGTTTCCACTGTGCTGCTCTTTGTGATTCCTGACACCCTGAGCAATGGTTTCTACCACACTGCACACCATGGCCTATTTTGCTCTCCCCCCCTTGTGTCCCTGCTCTGGCACTCATGGCTGTGTTTTTTCACCATATGGTTTCCACTTACTACAGGGCAGGCTGGAATCATTTTTGGCAGTCAGCAAGGCATGGGCTCACCTCAGAGAGGCCAACACCACAAACCAGTGACACATGAAGCCTGGTGACACCTGCCCAGAGCAGCAATATGGTGACAAGGAGGGATGGTCATGCAGGACAGTGGCACAGCTTGTGACCAAGCACTTGTACAGCCACTTCAGTGGGGACTCCTGTGGGCACAGGGCAGCAAGTTTTACTTTAAACAAACATTTTCTCACTGAGTATTTCTGCAACACTGGCCTGCATGAGAAAAGCTTACCAAAATACCTCTATAGCTCTCCATCTAAAAGATGCTCAGCTCAGCAGCCCAGTATATCCCCAAAAGCATGGACATGAGGTTAACTGCCTATCAGCAGCAGGATACCTTCAATCAGAAACTGTAGTAAGAACCATCTTAGAAGTAGAACCAAATATTATCAGAGATCAGTTTCTTGTTTATGCTGACAAATGAAGGGGATCTGAAAAAAGGCTGTGTGTCTGTCCATCTCTTAGAGAGCATTGCAAGGGAGGAAAGCTGCCAGCCTGGTACCTGTCAAGGAGTGTTCTTACTTTAGGATGAGTTTCAGTCCTGGTGTTGCCATGCATGTATGTGTGTGTGTGAGTAATAGGGAATCTGCTGAAATTGCAGAATGGATGTCAAAGCCCTGCCCACAGTCAGACTGATGGAGCTACCACCCTCTTTAAACAGGACTCCGGGACCACTGAAGTTACATAAAGTGTCTCAAATCCCTCCTCTGCGTAGTTACACTCTGAGCTGGAAAAACAGTCTCCTTGTATCATATAAGAGCTGTTGAGGCCTGCTCCAGCTGTGTCCATTTTGGGAAAGGATTGAGAAACGTTTCAGTGGGTAGGGGCAGCCTGCAAAGATGGGACATTTAAATGGATTCCATCCTTCTTCCTTTTTCTGGCTAACCTGGGAGTTCTCACACCTGATTGTTTTTTGCACCAATGCTGCTGTATATGAAGGCACAATGATTGCAATAATTAAATAATTTCATTGATCTAAATAATTTCTGACAGCTTTTTTTGTACTTACCTTTATAGGTAAGTATATTCTCTAAATTTATAGAGAATGATATCAACTCTGGTTGCAGTTATAAAGCCCACAAATACCCTCAGATATTGCTGTCCAGAATAAGTGCACTGTGAAATCTAAACATTTTTTTCAGAAAATGCTTTTAAATGAAGAAAACCATGGCAGCTTCTCAGGGAATGCTGTTCACAGTAGCCAGGCACTTAGTTTTAGTTCTGATCCCTAATCCTACTCTGAGTAAATCAAAAGTGGAAATAAAATTGCACTATTACAGAATTACTAAGGCAGTCAGTTCTTCTGTCAGCAGATGTGATTGCCAAAGATCCCCTTAATCACACACACAGGATGTCTGAGTGATATATCTCTGGATAGAAGAATAAATATCAATGTGAAAGTGAAACATTGGCAAACATTTCTCGTGAAACCTAAGTTACGTAGTGTGCCAGAGGGTTTGAGTCACAGATATATTATACTGTAATATTAGATGCTGCAGACTGTGAAAATGTCATCATTAGCACAAGTTGTGCCCCCTCATCAGGCAGAAATAAAATACAGAGGTCAGTTAACCTGCCACATACTGCACTCCCTTTTACTGTTATGGCAATAGTAGCTCCACTGAATTCCTATGTGTAATTTATTTCAGGTACAGATACGCATATCAATACAAGTTTATTTTAAAAAATCTATATTTTAAAATATATTTTATATATATATAGTATATGGATCACACTACTCCAGATAGTTACACACTTCTACAGTCACACACCACAAAGATTGTTTAGAGGCACTCACAGATTACTGATGTTTACCCCAGAGTAATTACTGTCACACCATGTGTACCTTTTGTCTGTCAGATACATTAAATTGAGATACAGTCTGCCAAATGATGAAAGTCTGTTTTCTCAAATTCCTTTAAAGATGCAAACTTTTAACTGTCCCTCTCAGACACCAGATGAAAGCAGCATTCAGACATTTAACAACTAAGTTTTGCTGCACAACTTGTCCCAAGGCCAGGGTAATGGAGATTCCTTGAGGACGTATGTGATCTCTGACAACACATTCTTGGCTGGCAGGTGTGGAATATGTCCAGGTATTTTGGGAATAGTTGTATAAAATCTAATCTGATTCAGAATTCCTGTGCAAATGTTGATAGATAAAATGGCACAAGATAATTTTAAATACAGACTGTTCTCTTCATTCCCTGTTCACTCCCTTTCTTTTCTCATTTTCCTTAAACCTTCTTTTGGCTTTAAAGTCCCCAACCATATTTTCATTGCACATCATTATTTATGTAAAACCTGGAAACTGAAGGGTTGTTTAATTTCAGTCTATGCCTACAGACTAGGCTAAAGTCCACGTGAGTTACTATTTTCCTCCAGAAAGCCTTGGAAGCAGCAAAGGGCAACATGTTAGTGTGACCTGTGAAGGGCTGCAGCCGTCTGTTTAATTAGTCTGAGACTGCATTTTTCTGGAGTGAGTTAAGCTGTGAGCTGTGGACTGCTGGCTGACAAGGCTGTCATACCACGGCTTCAAGGGATCTGAACCTCTGCAGTCACAGGAAACAAAGCATTTTCATGGCTGCATGCAGGAAATACCCTGCTATAAAAGAACACTAAACACTAGTGCAGATGGAGCCCTTGTCTCCATCATTCCCAACAAATCTTTAAGAGATCGAGTGTCCAACCTTATGTAAATACTTCCCTGTTTTGTATCTGAGGAGTATGAGGGGTCCAGATTGATTGTACTCCTCTTACAAGGCAGGTGCAGAAAAAGGTCTGGTGCAGATTTTAGTCATTGTCTAATGAGGAGTAGGTTCAGGGTGATCAAGGAGCTGCTGCACATGGTCCATATGGAGAGGCTGAGATTCTATACCCTGGAGAAGAAAAGGGTCTAAATGATCCATGGCAGAAGAGCAAAAGAAAACGAGCACAAATTGAACTTAAAAAAAGGTGTACCAGTCTGGATATTGATAAAAGTTTCTTCACCACGAAGAAATTCCTAACAATCAAGCATTAGAACAGATTGTCCAGAGAAGTTGTGGAGCCTCCATCCTCTGGGGATTTCAAGACCCAACTGGATACAGCCCTGAGGGACACAATCTGATCCCACAGATGACCCTGAGACCTCCTGAGGTCCCTTCTAACCTAAATTATTCTACAGTTATAAAAATTTTGTGGAGTTCTTATTGCTGTTGCAGTTTGTGCCCCATTCTCAGCGGGCCTGGTGACACAGCACAGATTCTGTGTTTAGGTAGTGACAGGAAGAGTAAGTTCTAATGGCTTTTAGTGGAAGTTATCTCCAGCATACCCTGGTCTCATGCTGACTCACAATTGTCTATGCATGCTATAACTCATTCATGTGAAGAATTAAGAGACTCCTATCTTGCTTTTTTAACCTATTTCTTCCAGCCTTTCTCCCTTCTTTCAGCATACCATTAGTGAGGTTCTGCTGATGACTGCTTGGACTCTTGAGAATGCCAGGGGGGCCTGGCAAGGTTAGTGGAAGCCAGAGAAGGGACACTACATCCCAGAAGGTTCTGGGAAAGGAAAAAAGGGGCTATGTGGGAAACAGTGCTGTACTGTTTTTTCCCATGTCCAGAGAATAAATACAATATACTGTAATATACTGGCAATAACACTGTTGTTACTGACAGTAACAACATGATGTCAAGCACACCAGTGGCAGGAAATGAAAGCAGACGCAGTTCAGAGCGAGCTCTTCCTGCAGAACTGCAATCACAATGTACACAAACAACACAATTATTGCAGCATGGTATAACCAGAATAACTGATGTCATGCAGCTGGTTTCTGTGTATATCAAGGGAAACACCTCTTTAACAAATCCAGCACACTCCACTGCCACTGTAATTGGTCTACAGCAAAAACAGTGGCTGGGACAGCTTTGAAAAATGCTTACATTCACAGTGTGTTGCCCCTTCTCCCTTCATGCCCCTTCTCCCTTCTCTTAATGTTGAAGCAACTATACAAGGCAAAATAGTCACCAGTGGTAGGCTGCTGGGTAGCCAAGGACCATGGCAGGAGGACTGAGGATGTTGGTGACAGGAAGAAATACGTTTCCTGATTCCATTGGATGGCCTTCACCTAGAGCACTGTTCTTGACCTTGGATGGTAACTCTAACCCCAAGTCCGAGGTTCCCTCTACCATGACAGGCCTTACATGAAGGCCAAACTACCTGTGGAACCATGATGAACTCCTGATCAAAGCTTTTCTCTAGATTAATTTAAGTGAGATCATTTTTGACAAGTCCTTAGCCATAGACGTAGCGTCCTAAATCTTGAACAAACATGCTGCTAACAAGCATCCCTTTGAGCACTACTG
Source organism: Polioptila caerulea (assembly GCA_013397295.1). NCBI lineage: Eukaryota > Metazoa > Chordata > Aves > Passeriformes > Certhiidae > Polioptila > Polioptila caerulea. The sequence goes on along the minus strand of VYXF01012142.1, from coordinate 514,178 downwards.
CACTTCTGGCAGCAAAACCTGACCCCCCTCTTCCAGCACAGCCTCACACAAACCATGCCAATTCTAAATCCCACATCCTCCTTCTCTAGGAGGATGAAGTCTGGAACATCTGTCTTTGAGAATAAGGAAGAACAAAAAGTAATCCTCTAAACCTAAACTGGTTAAAGAACAGGAATAAGGATAGCAAAAAGAATGGCAAAAAAACCCTGAAAGAATAATAGAAAACAGCAGCAAAATGCAGTGCCCATGGCAATGGGCTCTGGCAGCAAACAGCTGAGTGGAGGCCTTGTCTGAGCTATGACACAGATCAGGGAGGAACAGGAAGTGGAGTGATCACAGAATGAGATACACACACAACAAAGGCTCCACAAAAAATAGTGACTCTTCCAGATGACTACATGGACTTGAAGATTCAAAGGCTAAACAAAAATAAAGACTATAAACTGTTCAGATTCCAGAGTCTTGGACAAAGCTGCTGACCAAAAAACCCCAGAGGACATTTTAAAAATGGTTACGAATTTGTATGCCTTGATTTCCCAATTTATTAAATGAAAATAATATTACCTTCTCAATATATTTTATATGCTTCATTCCTTCGATGTTCAAAGGGCTCTAAGATCTTAGGAGGGTAGGCAGATATAGAAGTACAAAACATATTCTTTTGATTATCATCTTATTGATCAAAATTTCTCTTACTTGGAAATTCTGCCTGAATTTAAGTGACTTTTCAAAGCCATACAGCAGTGTTTGACTACATGTGGAAAATAATCTGAAGACCTTTGTTGCAATGAAGATGAAGGGATGGGAAATTTATTCAGGACGTTGTGTTAATATTCTTACTTAGAAAAAAAAATCAAACCAACAAAACTGTAGGGCTCTGTGAGATAGTAAAAACACAATAAAAACCATTACAGAGTAGAAGTTCTTCTCATCTCAAATCTCTTTGGACTTCTAATCTGACTATAACAGGAGATATTAAAATGTAAAATCTCAGTTCTAGGAAAAACAACCTATTTTAAAAATCTGTGTGAAATACATAAAAAGGCATTTACCAAGGAGTCCATGTAATCAACCTTCATTAAAGAAAAGTATGTTTTTAAAACCTAACTGCATTGATGGCTTTAGCAAAATCTTCCAAAAATTTTGTGATGTCCCGCCCATAAGAGAAGGGAGCACCCAAGATCCATAAATGCTCATGGTTGACAGGCACAACAGAAGTGAAAGTGTCTGTAAAAACTCACAAAGTTTTATAAATAAATTACACATTTTGCATGGAAATTGCTATGTTAACTCCTGACCTCTTACATAAGTACACAGTAGTAGGTTTTGTATAAAGGGGTAAGATGAAAGGGAAGAGAGAAAGAAAGAGATGAATTAAAGAGGAAGAGAGAGAAAGAAAAGAAAGGAAGGAAGAGGTCACTAGTCTTGGCTCCAGTGTTGATGCAACTGATGAGATGTCCAGGGTCCTTGGAGAACTGTCTGGNAGAAAGAAAAGAAAGGAAGAAAGAGTGATGAGGTGTCCAGGGTCCTTGGAGAACTGTCTGGGACTGGGGATTACCTTTTTATAGATAATTTTCCCCACCCTGAAGACAGATTCTTGCTTTCTATGCAAGTTAGTTGTTATGTACAGCCCATTCTTTCAGACCTTTCTGGAAATGGGTCAGAGGATTTGGGGGTCTTGGGTGGTCTTGTTCTCCTCACCTGTCCACGCCCACTTCTTGATCTTACTCCTGTGCTTGCATTGGACTGTGCTGTGCTTATCTCCAAGAACCAGAACAAGGACATTTGTCCCTCAAAAGTGCTGCACTACCTCCTCGTGGGCCCCTTCTCCAGCCACATCCTGTCCTTTCTCACAGCACGTTGTTATTATTACCAACAAGTCTTGGTAATTTACCTGCAATCCTTGGCTGGCTCCACAGCCATTCATCTCTCAGTGTGGGAGACATTCACATCAGTCCCTTATCTTCTGGCCTTCTACAGATTTGTACGTGACAATACAGTGATGTGCACACTTCTAATTTTGTAATGCAAGACCTTCCGATAATGACATTAATAATCAGTGATTGATACTTGCAAATTAAAAATACAGTCAACTGAATAATAGAATACACCTTTCATCTTGTCCACTGGCTAGTCCATAGAAGATAAGATTATACTGCTCCTCCTGATACTGTTTTTAATACTGAGAGACCCAGTCCTGGTGAGCTTAATCAGATTAAACACAACAGGCTTGATATTGATTTGATATTCAGTCACAATGATATAACATACAACAGTTTTATTCATTATTTGAAAATCTGATTTTATCCAATGTTTTAGAAGAATTTTATTAATGATGCAGGTCTTTATTGATCTTTGAAGGTTTTAACTGTTATGATTTAACTAAACTGGACATGGATCAGAAAAAAAAAGGCATTTTGAAGTTGTGCTAATGTTGCTTCTGTTGAATCAGAGTTCACACCTGATTAGCTATTTTACTTAAACCAGAAGAGAAGAAAATTTCAGCTTAAATTTGCCTGTTTCTGTAATCATTACACCTGTTTTACATTGCAGTAACCACCATTGATTTCGGTATGTTTATGCCCATTTTATATCAACATAACAAAGAATGAAACAAGGCCCACACAATTTGACTCTTCTTAACCTTCCCTATTCACACAGCTAAGCTGCAAATAATCAGCATGTATGAAGTGGGTAAAAGCTTATACTCTAGCATAAAAATTAGGGCATCTTTACTTACATCACTGCCACTGACTGCCAGGCAGAGTCAGGCAGACTGGAGCATTAGAAGATTAAAGCACTTCAATTGTGCTGCTTCTGTGTTAACTGATAGGTGTTTCTCAGAAAATGCTAAATGAGGTCCTGTTTTTCCCTAGGCACTCATAATTAAACATATTAAATCTAAGCAGAAATTCACTGTGTTTTTCTAAATAACTCAGCTGAATACCAGAAATTTCACTAAAGTCTTCTCTACATCATTAAATTACAGCAGTATTTGCAGAAATATTCACAAGAGTATTGGTACATCTTGCCTCCTTATGACAAATTTACAAACTCAAAAAGTACACAGGAATATCTATTGCAGAGAGGGGGTTCAGCACGTGTTGCTTGTACAGACTTGTCCCACCAGCACCAGCTCACCTCCTGAACCAGATCTGTTCTGAATTACTTGCACTGAAGTCAACAATCAGAGGAAACAGTGACTGCAGAAATTGCTAAGAGGTAATTACACAGCTTGTAGTGCCCTTCGAGGGAGACACCTGCAGCTGCAATCTACATTTGCTCCTCTGATGGATCTCTCAATCTGCTCACTTGGAGAGTCATAAATAAGAGTCATGAAGAGGTTTTCTCTGTGCACAGTAAAAGGGGAACAAGGGATTCATGTACCACACTCCAGACACCTTGTTTCACTGTTGGCATAACATTCAGGATCTTCCATAATCTCTGGTTGTGATGGCAGGAACCACTGTTCCCTGGGTTCCCAACATCCTGCATAATCTGAGCAAACACGCTCCATCACCTGAGCGAGGGTTTGGGGAATTTTCTGACCTAACAAGTAGGAAAGAGTGAATAGCTAGAAACAACACATCTCACAAATACATATAGACTATAAAGAGAAAAGAATGAGGGAGAGAAGCTAAAATATTAGAAAGAGAAGCCAAAACAAAACCTCATCTTGTTTGTTTCCAACTCTTTTTTAAAGCCAAAGCATGCTCAGGCTTCCAGACAACCCCAAAGATAGGGATGACCCGGCTTTATTTAGTGCTCTGACACAGAGTGAGGAGCCCTAAAACCCTGCAACCATTGTCTCCAAAGATTACACATTCACCACACGGGTCAGGCATGATTTGCCCTTAGTGTCTCAGATCACCTCCTTGTCTTGTATGTGCCTGAACATTGCTTCCATGAGGATCTGCTACAGGATCTTCCCAGGCACAAAGATGAGGCTTACCAGCCTGTGGCTCCCTGGGTCTTGTTTTCTTCCCTTTTTAAAAATCAAGAGCAATGTTCCGCTTTTTCCAGTCACCAGGGGGTTTGTCTGACCACCATACCTTTTCAAACACACTTCCTTTGCCTCATTCTTCACCAGCAGGGTTTCCTAGGCTGTTGTGCCTAGACAGGGAGGAGGCAAGTGCTTCCTGACAAATCTAGACTCATCCAGCATGTTGAGATCACACATGCCCTGCGTACTGAAGAAGGCTTATGGGAGCACCTAATAGCAAACTTCCAGTGGCTGAAGAAGGTTGCAGCTGAATGTAAGGGTGGGAAGAAATCACTAGGAGCATAAATAAGCACAGAAACAAATTCTCTAGAGACACTGGAGAACCTATGTTCTTGGAAATTTTCAAGACTTGACACAACAAAGTCCTGAACAATACTGTCTGAAAACTTCCAAGCCAGAGTTCTTTCAAGGGCTGTTCTAACCTGGACATCTCTATGAATTACCACATGGTTTAAGTGGCCTGAGATCCAACAGGAAATGGTTGAAAAAGAAATCAGCTCAGGGTTTGCCAAGACTTCAGCTCACCTTTTTCCCTTCCTGGTGCTTCTCTTCTCTTACCAGCTCAAAATAACATTACATTTTTAGAGACTACCATTTTATTCAGGGATATCCTCTGATTCCCAGGTCTGAATCTGGAGTCATACCACCTCCTGACTGCATCTGGAGCTCCCAGAAGGATGTAGATGTATGGAACCTCATAGCTGCCTGCCATGTCCCAACTGTGCCCTGCACATCATATTAAATAATCCCAGCTCTTGGGAAGCTGATATGATAGAAGAGATGCTGAATGGGTAACACAGCCAGACCATCACTGTACCATGGTGTGACTCAACATATAAATTAGGACACAATTCCTCTGTGGATTTCCTGATCTAGTGGAACCCCATAAAACCTGCCTGTAGCCATGACTCACAGGAAGGGCACAGAAGACTCCAGCACCATTTGCATAAGCAAGGATGTCTGACTATTCCTTCTGCATATACATTCCTGATGTTGTCTTATGGACATTTTCAGTCTTTAATTTCACTCCCAATCTTCTCCATTGCTCCATGCTAGTTATTTGACCCTCACTGTCGTCTGAATATTTCCCTTTGTGAGGAAAAGTTTTGGCTCTTTAGTATTTCAGCATCAAATAGAACACTTTTGCTTTAACTACACACTTGGACATTTTTCCACCAAATTTCCAGTGTTGCATTTCCATTCTCTCTGTAAAGAAGACCTTTGGGATTAGCAAATATTGCACAACATTTATCGCTTAGTTGTTATTTAAATCTCAAAAATCTTCTAAATTTAAATCTTAATTTGAAGAAAACAGCAGATTTTTGTGACAATATAGGTTATGTGACTGGATAATACATAAATGATAGTAAAGGGACACAGAATTTTCATTACTATGATCAATTTATAAAGAGAGAAAAAATAACTATGTAAAACATTGGAGGAGGTATCTGTACAGAAAAAATAAATCAGATACCTTCTGATTCCCCAGAAAGAAGAAAGAAACTCCTGCCAGCAGCAGTAAAATAGATGCATTAAACAGAAAGACAAAGTGAATGGAAAATGAAAACGTAAGGAAGGCACTGGTTCAATAAAGTAAAATTAACGATGGCTGTAGAAAAGTTCACATTTTATCTGATGCCAAGGATTTGACACAACCTATTAATCTCAGTGAGTTCACTGGCCCACAAATTTCTCCAAATATTTGTGGAATGATTATGAATTGCTACCTGATAAGATAAATGTCAACTTTTTTTTTTCCTTGAAGATAACCTCATATTCCTGCTTAAGAAATAACACTAAGATATGACTATTGTTTCATCCCAATTTTAGTGATGTTTTGACACAAAAATCATACCTCTAAAATTAGCCCTCTAAAATCTCACTTTTGTTTCTACTGTCTTTGAGATCTCAGGATCAAATTTACAAGGAGAGAAATATAAAAAATACCTTGCTAACAATCCAGAGAAAGGACAGCTATAAACAATTGTGAATTTCAGGGGTGGTTCCAATTACTTGGTTCATTTCTTGAGAGCACTGAGGAAGAAATGAGACTACAGGCAGGAACTGAATTCAGAGAGCTTGGCAAAACAGTGGGGGAAAAGAGGAAACTCTATGTGCAGGGGTCCATGCTGTAATTCAGTTCATTGCAACTTATCATATTGGCAAACTCTCCAAATGTCACCACAGTGAAAGGGTAGAGCCAGACCCTACAGGTATCTGTTAGGTAGGTGCAATCCAAATCAAAAAGCTCAAACTGTGACCCCACATTGATTCCTGATGCAGCACAAGCTGTCACATAGAATGCCTCCCTCCTCAGTCCTTAATAGGCAGAGACAGCTCTTCCTTCCACTCCTCAGCCTCATAATTTTTAATGTGTTTTTTTTTTAATCTATGCATCATTATGATCTGTACTGAAATTGAGGCATGAAGTTCAGCCCTGTCTCATTCTGCCACAGTAGGCTCCAATCTACAGTTTCCATTTCATGTTTAATTACAAAGCACTAAATAAAAATTAGGACAAATGTGAGTAAAGTAGAATTCAATAGAAAGAAAAAGAGCTAATTCTAAATATACTATTCATAGAAAACTCTGTACAGCATAGCAAGTGCCTATTTGTTTAGCCCAAGGAGCCCTTGGCCCTATCAGTTTGCTTCTATGCGTGCTCCAGTGCCTGCCTCTCCTTAGCCCATTCCTTTGCTTACATCCAGAGCACATTTCTAGGCCATGCTCCTTGCACACTAATGGGATTAAGCTCTTCACAAGATGCAGCTACAATCTTTTCCCCTGTGGACAGCGGGAGCAGAACATTGCCCACGCGTTTCAGCAGCAGCCCCAGAGCAAAGGGCGGTGCCGGGCTCCCACCCTGTGCCCCAGCCCGGCCACTGAGGCTGCTGCCAGCCCACTGGCTGTGCTCTGTGGAGAGCATTGAGACTGCACGGGGTCTGCAAGGAAACTGAAAAGAAACCTACATCTCATCTACACCGTAAGGATTGCAGGGCAGCACTCTAGGAGTGTGCCCACTGCTCCAGTGACTCTGCATTTCATGTAAATCAGTCCAGAGATCTTGGGAACCACAGTGACCTGCACAGTGTAAATATTGTGTAAGACCACTTTAAAAAAGCCCAGCAACTTTTTTTCAGAGATCATTTATGTTTGAGATATCAAAGAGAAAGACTTCCAGCTCTGCAAATGAGTTTACTGAGATACAACTTCATCATTTTTGCAATTACTCACCAAAAGCACCAATTTTAATCCTGCCCAATTCAACAGACTGCTAGCATCCTAAATTTAAGTGCCCAAGGCAGTTTTTGCCTGTTATTAGCTTAGGCTGATATTCTAAAGACAAATCTTTTCCCTTCATTTTTTACCTTCAGAAGCAACAAAATACAAACCTACAAATTTCCACGCACAATGCAATTTGCACGCACCAGCTCTGAGGGAGCAGAGATGATCCTGCATCTGTGTGCTGGGATTCCTCACCTGCAGCTGGATGACTTAGCAGAACAGCACTGCATCCTTCTGCAGCACCACAGCCCCAGCCACGTTACAAACAGCCTTGTTGATGGAAATGGTCTTGATTTGTCTCCTGGTCAAACTGTAATCTGTGATGCACTGTTATGAGAAAGGACAATGCTTGGGGCTCTGTCCAATCCCTATCAATTTATATTCACTCTCCCCAGGAACAACAGGAGCAGGGTATTTCCCTGATAAACCTCACAGCTCCCTTTCAGAAAGGATGCCAGGGGAAAAAAAAGTCATATTCCTTTAAATTTATAGTGCAACAAATTTTATAACCTTGTGATTTTATTTATTTTTTTTTGCCAGAACACTGTCTGTATAGTACAGCTTGACCTCCATACAATTCTTCTAGTGAGCATAAATAAATTATTCAGTTTATTTTTCCCTTTGTCTTTAAAGACACAGTGCACAAGATCCTGACTGTACTAAGGTCAGTTGCAGCTCACTGGAATACCACTGCATTTTACAGAATCAGGCTAAACTAGAAAGTGTTTGAGCATGCTAACACAACTCCACAGGAAAAAACAGTTCAAGGCTGAAGTTCATGTGAGGACAGTGGCTGATGTCATAAACTGTGAAACTGTAACTCCCTGACTGATGAGTTGTAGCAAAATGCCCACTGTCTGTCCCTTTACTGCTTTTTAAAAATGTGTTGATTTCTCTTGTTTTGCTTCATGTGTTCTCCTGCAAAGCCAGCATGAATATTACAGAAACTGGGCAATCAGTAAGTATGTGTAATCTTCCATACTATCTACTCATCAAAAAAGGAAACTCTGGGTAATTGGTGTTTCTAGAGAGTTCCAGGTTTTTTAATTGTTTTTTTTTTCTTCACAGAAGGCACAAATCAAATGAAAGAAATAGAACCTTCAGCTTGCTAGAATGAAAATGGAGACCTGAATTATTAGAAAGTAACATCTTCTGTATTTCTAAACTGGACAGGTGGCATTTGATCCCCAGACATAACTGTGGCAGCTTGGTTGAATTTTTCACGTGCTGCAAAAGTGTTGTCAACCTTGTATTTTCACCTGGACACACAACTGTGTATCTGTCTCTCGTGTCTGAATATACAGAGTGTATTGTGAAATACAAACCAAAAGTCAATCAGTTTAGCCCCAGGTCTCTGATCCCTCCCACACACAAAGCTCAATGATGCCCTGCAGACACTGTGGTTGCTGTTGTAACTGTGTTAGTGCAGGGGCTCTGGTTGGAACCAGCCCACACATCAGGTGATAAACAAACACGTAACTAGAAATGGTCTCAGCTCCAGAGGACCCAGCATTTACTCCAGAGCAGAATACACTGATTAAATTATTAACATAACTCTAGATAAACAGCAGTAAAATCTTCCCACTATGACAGAACATCACAAATTCTGCATTGGCCAAACACTGCTGAAGGAACAATTCAGAAGTATATCTGAATTCTGAAATAAATGTATTGGAAATATTTCATTCTTTTTCCTATGAAAGCCAGAAGCATTCATTATAATGAACTCTACATTATTTGACTGAGCTGATACTCATCACTGTAATGAAGTGAAGGATAGTTGGTTTGGGAGGCAGCAAAAATACTTTGTGCAGATTTGATTCAAATAGAAAAGAAACAGCTGTTTGGATGTTTGGGGAACTCCGTGTGTGGACAAAATACAGGTGATTGAGCCTAATATTCCTGTCAGCTCCCTTCCTGCACTGCATCCCACATTCCACAGCCATCATTTGACCAGCTGCAGAGGCTTATTTTAGTTGCACATTAATTGTGCCAGGGACATGCTCAGTATAGCTCAGAGGTTACTGTTACAAAGTTTATTTGCTCAGGTACAGGGCAGCACAAACAACATTACACAGCGTTTGGTGTCAGTTCAGGAAGCAGTTTTGCCATTTTTATATGACCTGGGACATGAAGAACCAGCTTTACTAACCCAGGCCAGCTCCATACAACTGTATATCTGAACCACAGTACAAAACCAAGAAAACCCAGAAATGCAAGACTTGCACCTTTAACTTTATAAAGACACATTAGATTCAGCAAGCTCCTGCTCAGGAGGGTGTGTCTTGATCCAAGCTGATGCTAGACAGATGCACTCAAATACCCACGAGCAACATTTACTCGTCACCCAGCTCATGAGGAGACCCCAGCATGGAAAAAAGAGACAGCAGGTCCACCTGAGTGGCTCTTGGTAGAGGGCACCTCAGGACACGGCCAAAACTGGTAAATTGTTCTGGATCCACAGTGCCAATTCAGAACCAGTGAGGCATATTTGTAACAATAATTTTCAGGGTGTCTTGTGTCATTTCACCCATCTGTGTGACATCAATTTCAAGCTATCTCAGCTTTACAATACTCTGAGAAATGAAGTGACTGAACTGTTACTCTTTGAAGAACATGCGAACATCTCAGTGCTGGTTATGCAATGAAATACCAATTTATGTGGTGTGATACAAAGCCATCACAATAATCTGGAATTCACCTCTTCCAAAAGTCAAGGCAAGAAGTCCCACAGCATGTCTGGAAGGCTTCCAATCCACATGCCAGCAGAAACATAGGTGTTGGCTTCCAAAGATAAGATCTAGTGGCCAGATGTAGTTCCTAAGAAGCTATAAAGAAAAGCTGACTTGCTTTAAGTCATGCTCAGAAGCACAAAAACTGACAAACATGTGAAAGCCAGAATTATTTGTTCACTTCTATGGAACATAATCTACTTCTCTGTGATTCCTTGTGATTTGGATACTATTTAACAGGACTACAGATGGACATGGTTTAGCAACAAGAATTAAATTCTTGGGTACATTAAAATGTGCTTGGGTGATTTTAACCAATTATGCACTGATTTATTCTGGAGTCCCAGTGAGGTATCCAAGGTGAAAGAACATTAAGAGAACACAAATGAGATTTTACAGAATGGTGTAGGATGGGAAGATTTAGGAAGGATAAAAGGAGTTTAGCCTTGGGGGAAGAAAGAGTCTGCAGGTTCCACTCTGTTTTCCTTACAGCTTCACAGCAAAGAACTGTATGCAGCAAGGTGGCAAGTGACAGATACCTGACAAACTCCAGCTGCACCAGCCTGGCCATCGGGCACCAAGGGACGTGTTGCAAAAACTGTAAACTTAAACACCACCACAAGCACCTAAAGCACAAAGAAGCACATTTAAAATTCTACCCTTTTGCCAGCATATCTGAAAAGAAAAACAACAGGGTTAAGAAACAATGTTGACATTCAATCTGTCAATATGCCTTGGAATTACCACCCAGATAAAGAGAGCACAGGGGATTTGTTCAGGCTCAGAAGTAATAACCAAAACAAGCAGAAACGTGAGAGAGGAAAATTCATGCCCTGTACATAATCATGGTGTGAGCAGAAATATCAGTCACAGAGATCCTTTATGCAGTGCTGACAGGACTCTCATAGAGAGATTAAATAAATACCAAGTTTTGCACTAGTGATTGAAGAAAGGACATAGTGTAATATCCATCTTAATTTGACTGTCCTTGCATATTTCCTAAGACATCAGCCTGAGGACATATTTACTGGATAGTTTTCCTCCAGACACAACAGCAGACCACATTATGGACTTTATATACATAAAATGCTGACTGCACAATTCCGCTACACAGAGTATCATTTATTATCAGAAATTCCCAGGGAACAAAACGTCCCTGGACTAAGATGAATTTACTCAAGCTACCATTAGAGCTTTGTTTATTAAAAATATCTAAACAAGTACCTCTAAACATCTCTTGCATGCCAAAGGAAAATGTTGGAAAATAACTGTTGAAGAACCCCAACTCTGTTTTTAGGCAAATGGTATCAGAAACAAATTAGCCGAGCTTGTATTTAAATGGAAGAACATGATTTCTTGGTGTGGTTCCTTCTGGAGGGAGAAGTTATGCCCCATATACATTACAAATCCTGATTTCAACAAGCCAGCTGAACAGTCCAAAGTCAGTTTTACAGATAATAGAGGACAGATACAGCATTATTATACAGGATTATTTCTTGTTCAACATTATAACAGTACTCCCACCTTCTACTGCTGCAAGAGTTGTATTTAATTTTTTCCAAACTTAAAATATGTTCTCCTCACCAGCCAATAGTGGTTTAACATAGTTCTGTTTAGCATAGCACTATTTTCTATTAATACTCTGAAACGCCCTAACTTTACAATATTTCATTATAGATACAGCTTAAGATATGTCCATATGAGCTAAATTAAACCATTATTCAAGCTCTGGCACAATGTAAGATACCAGAAGAGCCAGCAGGAGGGGGAACAAGATGCTGACAAAAAATCTGTCTGAGCAAATCATCATTAATTATTCTATTGAAGGCACGAAGACATATCAGCAGAATTCTGTTGTGAGAGATGTAATTTAAAAAAACCCAAAAACAAAACCAAAAAATGTAGTATTTTTCTGACTTTTCCAATTTCTTGCTAAGGTTTAGATAAAAGACTTATCTGATAAAATAACTTTTTTGGTTTACCAATCAGGTTTATATTAAAGCAGAATTTAAAAAAAATAAATTAAGCTTTGTCCCTTGCAGCAGAGAAATTTCACCATGAAAAAGATAAGGACAGATAACATCTATAAAGGAAATGTAATGTGCAAAATCCTGATGTGACACCACAGAGGAAAGTTTTGTGACAAAACATGGGAGATTTGCATATAAAGATAATTTCAAATTATCCCACTACTGTGTTGTCACATTGATGGGACACTTCATAAAAGGAATCCTCATAAAGAGCTAAGGAACAGTTAAGTCCAGAAAATTAAAAAAAAAAAATTGTTTAAGGGGGATGTGGAAAAAGCAAATCAGAGTTCTAAACTAGCAAGCACATTTAGATAAGTTTTGCCAGCGGAAGAGAGCAGACTGGGTTGTCCATGCAGTAACAAAAAAGACAGAGATAAAAAGGGGAACAACTACAGGGAAACCTTAGAAAGAAAATGGAAATGTCAATTTTTTTTTGCTCTGATGGGGAAGTTAAGGTAAGAAGATAACTTTATGTACATGAGACTGAACAAAAGCAAATAGAAAATCTAAGAAAATAATTAATTGCAAGTTCATAGCGGCTAATAGCAATAACAGCAATTACCATTGCTATTTGCAGATTTTGTTGAAAAACAGCACTCAGGCTGGCAGAGGGAAGTGTACAGGAAACTCATGATATGTGGAGTCTCTCAATGTAGCCAACTTCTTCACAGAACTTTTCCTGTTCTAGGGAAACCCTTTCCCTCCTGAGAAAATTCATGAAAGTAGTTTCCCAGAATCACAGAATGGGTAGAGTTGGAAGGGACCGCAGTGGGTGCCTGGTCCAACCTCCCTGCTCAGGCAGGGTCAGCCGGGAGCACACAGCACAGGATTGTGACTGGATGTTCCTGAATATCTCCAGTGTGGGAAACCCCACAGCCTCTCTGGGCAAGGTGTATATATTTATATATATAAAACTGGTGCTTTTCTCTAGTGGAATGGCATAAAACAAGAGCATGCTGAGGTCAACAGGGACTCAAAAGGGTAATCAAATTAATGTAGCTCACATGGGCACTATGGATACAGCAGGATCTATACAGGATGATGTCAGAAATATCTAGGTCTCATTCCTAACCTTACTCTTTGCAATTGTTTTGGACATTCTTATTTCTATCAAAATCTGACTGGTGAAACCCAGTGTTTCTGAATCATATTAATAAACAGTAGTTATACAATTTCTGAGTTTGTATATCATCAAACAACAACCTAAGTTTTAATTCACCAATGGTTTTATGGAAAAGGCTAACTGAGCAGCTTTTTTTTTTTTTTTTTTAATGCAGTGGAGCAGCATTGTAATAGTTACTTTTCCATATCCCTGATTAGCAGAGACAACCATCCTCCAGTCGTGGACGAGCCATGCCTGTGACGGGAACCGTGTTTGCTGCTTGCTCCAAAAGAGCGTTCTCGTCTCAGAGCAATTCCCGGGCTCCCAGACTCCATTAGGCTGGAAAAGACATTTGGGATGCCAAGCCCAGCCTCTGACCGACCACCCCCGTGTCAACCAGACCGCGGCACTGGGTGCCACACTCAGCCTTTCCTCAGGCTCCTCCAGGGTCCGGGACTCCCCCACGCCCCCGGGCAGCCCATCCCGATGGCGAATCCCCCGTTCCGGGGAGAAATTCCAACCCCGGCAGGCGCTGGTAGGGAGAGAAAGTCACCCGAGCCTCCTCTATTCCAACACCAGAGAAACACGATCCGAAAACTTCACGGATCTACTCGAATTAGAATACCAGTTAAAATTATTGTAAGAGAAAGCTTTGGGAAGGCAGGTGTAATTTTATGTGTAATCTCTGATCAACAGCGACTTTAAAGGAGGCTCGGAAGTCTTTTCTGTCAAAAAATGTCATGTTCTTCCACCGAGGCAGCAGGCGCCGAACGGCAGTGGAGGTGGATGGCAGTCTGGGTGCTCGGGAAGGGCGGGAGCTCCCTCCCCACAGGGGCACCGGCCCCGCGCGGGTTCCGGGAACCGCGGCTGCCGAGAACCGAAACCGGGCCCCGCGCACGCGCGCGCCGCTCCCGCCCGCTCCGCCGGGCGCGCGCCGCCGCCCACAGG